>CM039121.1:30187355-30684855 GCA_022036555.1 Microstegium vimineum
TTAAATGTTATTTTAATACTAGCATTTAATTTTATAATATTATTATATTATTGTAACGCGGATCCTCCCAGAAAAAAAAACATCGTTGTGGCACTACTCCCTTCTTGACCCTGGCGCGTGCCGCGGAGCCGGTCGCCGGTGAGGTGGCGCTGCACGTCCACCCACCTAGGAAGCGGAGCGCCGCCGCGAGACATAGCCTACGCCCGAGGGGGGGGGGGGGGTTGGGCGACACAGAGCCCGCGCCCTCGGGTCGAGTGAGACGGAGGATCGGGCGAGACGAAGCCTACGTTTGAGGGATCGGACGAGGCAGTTCCACGGTCGACGAGGCCGCATAGGTCTCCCCCGACCATGTTGAACGACCGTTGGTATAGCTGGGAAGACATCCATGGTTGTGCTGAACATGCAGCGACCTCTTCTAAATGCCTTGCCACTTTGCCAATGTGACGCATGTGTGATGGCTGCAAGACGCTAGCGATTGCATCTTTTGGATCAGTAAAACTCATCACTCACCAGAATTATTTGGATATTTTGATTTTTCTAAGAGATGGTGTATGACTCATAATTGAGTTTCATTTCACGTTGCACGTCTTTGCAAGATTTTCAACTTCAACAACTAATGAATTGTTCGGTGTATTTAGGATTTAGTGCACATTAAAATTGTGTTGTGCATGTAACAGGAAGCCTTTGAGATTCCTCATAGTCACACTACGAGATTACTGTTAAACTTAGTGAGTCCATCAGACTTTGTAATAATTTTAGACGAATACCTTTCTTTAAAAGATCTAAAACCCAATTTGATCAATTATCTAAAAACAACTTAACGAAAAGAAATTTAATGATAATTTCTTTCATCTGAAAGTTTGTTTGTGGGGGACGACCACTATGGTTGTTGTCGTCATCGCCTATGCACGAGCGGAGTAGGTGCTTAGGTACAGTTGTGTGGGAGAGAGGATAATATATTTCAATAATTTTTGTCATATATGATTTTTTATAAAATGAGATTGAATTCTTAATTTTTTTACGATTGCTCTAATTTTTTTTGGAGCCACATTTTTGTCTCAATCTTAATGATAGAGTTAACTTTGAATTTTGATATAACCCGTAACGTTAACACAGACAAATATACTAGTAGTAAATGGAGCGCAAGGTTATGGGATTCCACCCGAATGACCTGAATTTCACCGATTTCATCCAACTAGCACAATGGGCGCGCTACCGCCGCGCCGGTTTTAGGGAGGAGGAAAAACTCCACCAAAAAGAGAAAAACAAAAAATAGAAATAGAAAAAATAATGAACAGTTAACATTATGAATAGTGCTAAGATTCATTTTATTTTAAAATATTATATGAACAATATTTTCTTTTGGGATATGTCTATGTAAAGGTTCATACTGCCTCTGACACTTGGTTGTTGTGTTTGACATAAACATCTTTTGGTGTGCGTCTATATAGCGATCGATATTGTTTCTTGAGCCTCAGATACCTGGTTATTGGGACAGGCACAAATATACAATATCACCACAACAAATCTTGAATTCACTCGCGCACAGCAAACACAATGCCGAAAAGAGCAACACGTATCAAATCAGATCGACAGAAAATAGAGTGTCCAAACCTCGTAAAATATGCGAGAGTGGGCTCAACCTCGTAAAACATGCGAGAGTGGGCTCGCTACGTTGCTCTGGTATTTTTTGCTCCAGAGGAAATATATGTGGGAGAGGGAAAAAAAGTTTCCATTCCATTCTAAATTATAGGATATTCCAATAATTTTAAAGAGGCAAAGTATCTGAAGTTGGACCAAAATTATAGAGAATAATTATAAAGACTTATGATATATAATAGATATAATATGAAAACATAATTGATCAAGAATCAAATGATACCCAGTTAACATCATAAAATGTTAATATATTATCATATAAATTTGATAAAATTTGAAATATTTTAACTCTTCTAGATTTTTAAAATAACTTATAATTTGAGATGGAGCGAATAACTACAGTCCTGAACATTGCCTTGCTTCAACGATAGGAACATGTGGATGAACAGTACCGAAGAGTTGTCTGGATCCAGGTGCTAAAGTTTAGATCGTGTCACATTAAACATTTAGATGATAATTAGGAGGACTAAATATGAGTAAATTAAAAAAAACTAATTACATGAGAGTGAACTAATTAGCAAGAGAAACTATTAAACCTAATTAATCCATCACTAACAAATGTTTACATCACATTGTTAAATTATGGACTAATTATACTTAATAATAGATTTATCTCGCAAATTAGACTCAATCTGTGTAATGAGTTTTGTAATTAGTCTATATTTAATACTCCAAATTAATGTCCAAATATACGATATGACGGGTCTAAAGTTTAGACCCAGGAAACAAACACCCCCTAATATACGATGTGACTGTTCATCTGTGTGCACACGTTGTTGGCTGATGAACAGTGGCCAGTGGATTTGTGCTCGTCGTTGGCGAACGAACAGTAGCCACAAGATTATTAAATTTCGATGAACAGTGTCAGCTACAGTTGAACAGTGGTCGATAAATTGCCAGTGACGCGTGGACGGCCCGGCTGAGCAGGAATTTGTTCCTGGTTGAAGATTATCTTTATTCGGTATGGGCCGACATAAAATCAAACCGACCAAATAGTTTCGGCCCATTTGAATTTTTCAGCCCATTTAGAAGGTTCAAAACAGGCGACTGATATATCTCGCTCGTTTAAAAGGCCAAAGCCCATTCTAGAAACCCTAGTTTCGTATTTTTCTCGTTCGTTTCTCACCTGGTGGCGGCGGCTCGGTCTCTTGTCTCTATGTCGCACCTCCACACTCCTGTTCTTTTCCCTGAACCATCTCTTCCAGAAATCCACATTCGAACCATGCAGTTCACCTTGGAGCGCAGCCTTGCAGACAAGGAAGAGGCTGAGGCAGAAGAGCCGCTAAGGTCCGCCGAGGAGGAGGAAGATGAGGAGGAAGGAGAGGAGGGGTGGGACGACTGGTGCTCCGACGGCGAAGACGTTGGCGGCGGACTGCTGTGCTTGTTCTGTAGCTCGCGTTTCGATGACGAGAGCTCACACTTCGAGCACTGCGCTAACGAGCACTGCTTCGATTTCCATTGGATTGTGAAGGAGCTGGGGCTGGATTTTTACAGCTGCATCAAGCTCATCAACTTTGTCCGCTCCAAGGTGCGTCAGCAACACCCTTCTGCTGACAGTAATTTTTTTTGGGCCACGTTAATACCTGCAGTAGTTTTATCGGCTCAATTGCTTTGCTTAATAAATGGTTCTATGGTGGTATGAAGAGCTGATTAATGTTGCAATTTTGTTTATTTCTGAGCGTGCTCTGCTTGATTTCTAGCCGTTGCTAATTCGTAGGTTGCAGAGAATAAATGCTGGAGCTGTGGCCAAACATTTTCTTCCAACACCGAACTCTGCAGCCACTTGCACGCAGTGGCTAGTTACCTAATTGAGGGAAAGGTGCCATGGGAGGACGATGTGTACTTGAAACCTTTCATGGAAGACGACTCCCTTTTGCACAGCTTGTCAATCGCTGACGATGATGATGAAGATGAGGAGGACCGTAGAATATCAATGGAAAGAGGACAATGTTCAGCAGGGAATGGGGTTTTAGCTGAACCACGGGGGAACGAGCTGAGCACCATATTGGAAAGAAATGGTTCTGACACCAACACTCGATTTCAGCAAGAGTGTACTATTGGGAGTACACATGGGGAGGGCATGGTGTCTCTTGCTCATGCGATGAATGATAGCCACCTAAAGGTTGCACATGCTAGTGTTAATGCCAAAGCAATCAAAACTGTGGATGATAACTACTTTGGATCTTACAGTTCATTTGGGATCCACAGGGAGATGCTCGGTGATAAAGTAGGTGAACTCTTTCTGGATGTGTGGTCAACAAGTTCATATCAAATATGTATGTCTATTCATGTCCGGTATGTATTTGTGTGGTCTGAAAACACTGAATGCTCTGAATAACCTTTTTCAGGTCAGAACAGATGCTTACAGAGATGCAATTTTAGGCAATCCTAGCCTATTAAGTGGAGCAACTGTATTGGATGTTGGTTGCGGCACAGGAATTCTAAGGTATCTAAGTATTCACCATATGATGATCACTTACTGATTACTTATACGCATGGGGGTTAATATTGCTCATCTGGAAAACATAACCACTGGAATAATAGTTTGCAAGAAAGGTCTGGATTGGATAATTGTACTCAACTGACTGGTTATGGATAATTTTGACTTGGTTGCACGTTAAGGTCCTATAAGTAGGTACAGTGTTGACAAACCTGATCTAGTTCATAATTTAACTTGATCATCTATATCTAAAGTTTGCAAGGATTGACCAAACAACTTTGACATTTATTGACACATTGTGAAAAGTATTTTGATGGCATATAACTGTTTTCATTTAAGATGTTTCTGTTGCTATTGCTAGTCAAATTTTAAAAAATGACTTAGTAGTTAGGGAAAATCTAAATGGTCTTATGTTTCTGATCGAAGTAAATACTAAAGCTAGAACACCTTTGCTATCGTGACCAGGAAGCATTGCATGTTATATAGTGATCAATTTTCTGAAGTCGAAGTCTGGTCATAAAAATGAGTAAATGATTACTTTTGATGCATGGTGAATTGTCAATTTCGCATGTGCAGCTGTTGATATGCTTCCTATCTACAGTCTTTTTGCAGCTAAGGCTGGTGCATCTAAAGTTGTTGCTGTTGATGGGAGTGCAAAGATGGCTTCTGTGGCTACCAAGTATGTCTATTTTCTCTTCAATATTGTATTAAATACGAACCTTTTTGCACCATGAGTATCTTATAGGTATTGCATGATGCAGATTGCAAAGAATAATGGTATGCTGTATAATGAAAACGTGAAAGCAGAACCAAAGCAAGGTAGTGCTCAAGTGATAAGCATTGTACATACAAAGGCTGAAGAGCTAAACCAGAAAATACAAGTTCCACAAAATGGCTTTGATGTGTTAGTGAGTGAATGGATGGGATATTGCCTGCTGTATGAATCCATGCTAAGTTCTGTCCTATATGCACGTGATCATTTTCTAAAACCTGGTGGTGCTATTCTCCCAGATACTGCAACTATTGTAAGTCCTCAGTTGCTGCTTCTATTCTGTCCTGTATTTTCTGCTATTTATTAACTCGTGCCTGATCCACCCTCTAGCTTGGTGCTGGCTTCGGGAAAGGTGGAACTAGCTTTCCATTTTGGGAAAACGTATATGGCTTCGATATGTCATGTATTGGCAAAGAAGTAACTTCAACTTCAGCTCGATTTCCTGTAGTTGATGTACTGTCTTCTCAGGATATTGTGACAGAGACAGCTGTACTCCATGTAAGTTCCTGTAACTGTGCATATTTACTTAGTTTGACTTCTGATATTGAATTTGTTAAGTGTCTGTGGAGCTAGATATCAATCTGGGTGTCAACTACCTTAGGGTGTGTTTGGCAGGACTCTGAGTTCCTGTAGAAATGTTTTGGATATGATGAATCAGCATCACTTTGTGAAACCATTTGGCTGATAGACTGGGTTCCGATTCACAAAAAAATCAAATAAGAATGTACTTAAAAAAAATCCAAACTTTTTTGTGGACGAAGAACAACTTTAATACACCCCATTTAAACTTGTTCCACTTAATTAAAAAGGATTAATTGAAAAAACTAAGGTGAGAAGGAAGAATTAGAATCACTGGAAACCACTTTTTCACTGTTTCTCTCATAATACAAAAGCACAAAAGGTTTGACTCCAGAATTGCTGTCCTTTCTGCGTTTGGCACTGATTCCCACAGTTTCTCGCTAGAAATGGGAGCGGAACGGCTGCCAAACACGCCCTTAACCCAATGCATGGGTTTCTCTATACAGGGAAATTTTTTCAAAAGACACTAAAGTTGCAGTACTTACACCTTGTAGCTCCACAGAACTACACTTCATTTAGCAACCTTTTTCTTTTGCAAAGTTACACTTTGAGGAATCAAGTTTAAAAAACTAAACCTCTATTATCATCTATCAGAAAACTACACATTTTATTGTCATCTGTATGGCAAAACTACACTTTTGAGATCTGTTTATCTGAAGAGTGTGGTTATGAAATGAATTGAGCACAAATGTGAAGTTTTGGGACATTAATAGACAAAAAATAATAAGGTTGGGTGACCCTAAAGGTAACTATCAAGCAGGTGGAGGTTACTCCTGCGATCTGACTGAACGAACAGATTGTGGGTGCCTTAGTAATCATAGAACCAACTCCGCATGGTTATTGATGTTGCTATCTGAAAACAAGGTTCAATTCCTGCAGCCTGACTTGAGTAAAACTGGAATAGAAAAAGAACAATCTCGTTCAACACATGTGGAATTCTCAAAGGCTGTCTTTGCATGGGTCATCTGACACAACTGAAGAACAATTTTTGCACAATCCTCTTCCATCCCTTCCAAATCTGCCTAAATGTGGCCTTTATTATATGGGCCCAGCTCAAGGACTGGTGGTGCAGCAACCCTTTTATTTCGCTCTCATTTTTTTGACGTCTTGACCTCCATTCCTTACAAGAATCACAGAATTGAGTTCGTGTGCACAAGAGTGGCTTGTTGTTGCATATCTGTTGTGGCTGGCGATGTGGTTGAATTGAAGGATTAATGTTCTCATCAAGAAAAGTGTAGTTTTGTCAAAATGATTCATGTGTATACTTTGATACCTATGTTGATAAAAGTTCTTTTGTGAAACTGGTTCTAGGAAGTGTAGTTCTGTAAAAAAAAAAAGAATTGTACTCTTATAACATTTTATATTTTGAGTATTCTGTAAAATGTGCTCAAATGCCACTTTGAATTAAGGGATTTATGCTAACATCTTGCTTATGTTTCTTGTATTCAGTCCTTTGATCTTGCAAGTATGAAGGAAAGTGAGATGGATTTTACTGCAAGCTTTGAGCTGAGGCTCAACGAAAGTAGTGCCACTGTGCCTGGAGTGACCTGGTGCTATGGCATTGTCTTGTGGTTTGACACGGGCTTTACCAACAGATTCTGCAAGGAGAAGCCTGTTGTCCTCTCCACCTCTCCCTTTTCTACACCAACTCACTGGTCACAGACAATCTTCACCTTTGAAGAGCCCATCGCATTGGCCAAGGACTCAGCCCTGGGTTCATCTGCATCGGCTGGCACAGATGAGTGCCCAGCTACGATGCTCAGGTCTCGGATAAGCATTGTGAGGGCATCTGAGCACCGTAGCATAGACATATCAGTTGAAACCACAGCAATCAGTTCAGATGGCCGGAAGCGCAGCTGGCCTGTTCAGATATTCAAATTGTGACCAATCATTATACCTCTTTGGATTCCCTACCATCTTACTTCAGGAGCAGCAAGTGTTATTACAGTTTGTTTTGGTCGTTTAAGTTTTGCACACTGAATGGAGCACTTCATGCAGCTGATTTTGGGTAAAATGATGATCGCGAGTATCAGATTGGAAGGCTTTGTGGAATGATGATCGTGAGGATCAGAGAATCAAATTCAGATTGGTTTGGCCCAAGTTCAGTGGAATGATGTTGACGGGGTTGAAAGTAAACACAATGTATTTGTTGTAATGACCAAACGTGTTGCGCATCACAATTCAGAAACAGCGATGACAAGGAGCTGGTGGCCAATGGTCTTCGGTAAAACTTTAGTTTATGGAACCGATGGATACTTTCATTGTACTTTTAAGTTAAACAAAACAAACTAAAGCTTGTGGAATCAACATATATGATATGATGCCCTCCATTTATAATAAGCTACTACTAAAGTGGGAGTAGTATACTAGTATAGTATCTCTAACCTTTTTCTACGTTATTCTTTCCATATTATGCACAAACATAAAGCGAGGAGAAAATAACACTTTGTACAACACGATCGTAAGCAATGATGTGGAAATATTGGACTTCCATGGCGCATCAAGCAGTCGTAGAGTATGCTTTATTTAGCTGCTGGTTGTTGAGACAGAAGTACGTGGCAACTGCACTGGGGCTACTTGGCCAGTCCAAGTCTTCCATTGAGCTCGCGCCCCCTGCTCCTTCTCACGCTACTGCTGGTTCCGGCGGTGGCGGTTGTCTCCGACGAGGCCACGGCACACTCTGGGAACCCGTGCATGATGGATTCACAATCCACATCCACTTGTTACATCCGTCCCTTATCCAATTTTCTCTTTTTTTTTTCCATATTATTCTATTTCTATTTATCCTGATCTTCGTACCTCGATCAAGATAGTGGAAATAGGATGTCACTCTTTAAAATGAAAAAAAGAGTAATTAGTTGTGATATAGCTAAGGTCCCTGATACTACCACTTAATCTGGAACCTACGTGATGATACTCACAGTTTCGATAGTCATACCGGTGATTTGGAGGAGATCTTCCGAAAAGTCTTTAGTGCTCATTTCGGCAACTCTCCATTATCTTTCTTTCGTTGAGTGGCATGTACTTCCACTGTGCCCGTTTTTCCAATTATGAAGCATGGCGGTGGCGGTTGTCTCCGGCGAGGCCACGGCACACCCGGGCTATGCGCACGCTGCGGAGGCATGCGGCGTCGTGGTAGACACAGCAGTGGTGCTGGTGCCAGCTCCGGAGCGGCGCGAGGAGTTGGATGGCGGTCGGATCGTGGACATCAGCCACTACTACAGCGAGGACATGCCGGGGTGGGAGTCGTTGACGTGCCGGGACACGTTTTCGAGCACTACTACGATGCCGGCTTCGACGTCGACACGCTCAACCTCGCCGTCCTCAACAGTATATTGCTATCATGATGTTTTCAGAGCAGGGTTTCTTTGTATCGAAAAATAAGTAGAAATGAATTCAACTTATTAATTTTGTTTGAGGTGTGAAATTCAACCTGTGACTTGAAACGGTGTTGTGCAGAACCAGCGCTGTCGGTCGATGTTCCCAGGGATAAGAACATCGCAGGTGAAATAGATAGACATAACATACCAGCGTATACTTTGAGTACTATTATTGCAAATACTACTCTAGTACATACTTTGCTAGTAAATTAGCATTAGCCAAGATACTCACCTTTTCTTTTTTTTAGGATTATATAATTTTTCTTAGAGAATGTTTTCAGAACAAAGTAATAATAACATTAGCCAATCAAATACTTTCATAATGCCTGCAGCTTTTATGAAACTTAAGATGACTAGCCCTAAGATTTCTAAGAGTTGTAGCTGTGTCAAACAGCCTAACTCTAGCTCCTTACATATATGATATATCCATCCATAACCATGCTATTTTTTAGTAAATATATAATATTCAAAACCTGATGTAGAGCTTTGATAAATAAGATATGTTGATTAAACAATCTCATGTTAGTCGTCATATATACTCTATACCCTACTTTTCCTCTCTAAAAGAGGTCCCTACTTTCGATAGCCCTCAACACCATCACACAACTATGAAAATGATTCTCCCATACACCCTCTCCTAAACCATCACCTTGGCGTGGAGGCTAGGATACTTCTATTCTATTATCTAAAAAAATATTTTCATAAGCGGTTCAAATTCTAAATTGTAGGTGGATATCATGGTGTTTATCTTAGGTTTTCAATGACCAAGCATTGGCTAATGTCCTGGATGTAGAATCGTCTATCTACTTTCAATTGATGATTATAGAAATATAGGCTTCTGGAATGGTTAACAAAACTCACAAGCACTTTTAGATTAACAGTGGTCTCAATATGATAGGTGTGTAACACGAGTTTAATTCAAGACAAGTCATAAGATATTTCCTCTTTTTCTCATTGTAGCCGATGTTATGACACCCCTAGAGGTGTTCGACATGTACTCTTTCGTACCCTAAATACAAACATGTATGTTTTACCTCCATATCATACAATCCAAAGAACATGCATATGCACATGCAAGCACATCCATTTATACATTTTCCTTTATCAATGGATTCAACATATACCAAGCATGATAGTAGCTAATTTGTTTATGATTTTCATGGTTTTGGACCTAGTGCACGTAATTATGATATCACCAACAACAGTTTCAACCTAAATAAATTAGATTCATTATAGAATAATGTTGACCCATTGAAGATTACCTGAATTTAATACCCCCTTCAATTCAAAATACAGGTCGTTTCAGGATTCTAGTTTGCCAAACTTCTTCAACTTGGCCATAAAAATATGCATAGATTGACAATGCACATATTCATAATGGAAAATGCTTTCATAGTATGTAATTTTCTGTTTTTAAGATGCTAAACTTTTACCAAACAAAAGCAAGTCAAAGTGTTATATTGGAGACCATTTGAATGTTCTAAACTTTTACCTTATTAATCTTGGAATTGCCTCTTCATAAATTGTCTTGTTCCCTTTTTAATAGTTGAGAAGTCTAAGGGAAGAAAATCTATATTCATGGGTGAAAAAAGTAGGGCCAAAATTTGTGTTAATTGTCAAATGTGTTAAAACACCATACTTTTAATTTTATGCAGAAAGCTTATGTGGAAGAAAGAATTTGATACAAGTTATGTTGGCTTCATGAAGGATGGTGCACAATGGTTGGTTGATAATACCGACATCAAACTAGTTGGTAAGTTTGTTCCATTTAGATGTCACTTGTGGCCTAGCTTGCAACAATATTTCTATCGAATGTAGAATATTAAATATTTATTTTCCTTCTATCAGTACTAGTTAATTGTAGGCATTAGCAATTCCCTATGAAAATGAAGGGTATATACAAGTGAGAAATTTTTTTATTCCTAAAGTGTCCACTATCTGAGTCATTTCTGTACTTCAATATTTTAGATCTTTTATCGAGTGAAACAGGTCAATATATGAACAATTATTCCAACTTTAAGCAAATGGTTTAAACAATTTTTATACATGGAAGAAACAGACATTTGTTAACATTTCTAAGTTCAATCTTACAATCTTTGTCCTGTTGTTTCTTTATACAGTCTGAGCTTTTGTGCATGATCTGAGCTCACAATATATATAGATCATGCTGGCTAATGTAAGTTACAAAATTGTGATAAATTGTTACTACTAAGAGTAAGTTAATTTAGTGACATGTTTGCACCAAGCTTATTTGTGTTACTATGTGATATTTTTGTTTTTGCTGCTACAAATGATCTACTTCACACAACTAAAATTGCATGGATGGTTGGCGATCTTGATTTATTGTGAGAGGAAGAAAAATACACTTGAATGAAGAGCATAGTAAGGTGTAACAAATTAAACGGATTTTTTGGGTACAGAAATAATCACAAAATATGATCTGGATAAAAAATGTGTACTAGATTATGCTAACCATTTATTATCGGCCCGTGTTTCCCTTCTACCCATCTCATGTTCTTCTTCTCGCATAACATCCTTTAGTTCATGTAGGAGTTGACTACTTGCCGGTGGGTGCATTTGATGAATGCATTCTAGCTCATTTAGTATTTCTTGAAAAAAGGGTAATATTTCCATCCTATACTCTTGACTTTTAGCAATCAGATATGCACAGACTTTGAGACTTACAGATTAGAAATATCCACACCCTAATTAATTAAACTTGATTTTTTTTCATCTGTTTAGGAGGTCATCCTTGTGGAAGCCTTAAATCTGGAGCATGTTAGCCCTGCAACATACACCTTGCATTGCTTGCCACTAAGATTGCGGGGTGCTGAAGGTTCTCCTACAAGATGCATCCTCATCAAATGACATGGTTATAACCATCTCAAAAAGCAGTGCACAATTGATCTTGAAATGTACCTGCTCAGTCTTTTGGAGGTGCTCAGAAGGGTATGGTTTTTGTGCACATGTTTATAGGAATAGGGGAGGACCCCAGAATACGAAGCTGGGCCGGGGCTGATCCAATTGACACTGATACGAGCTGAAGCTACTAGGGCAACATTCATTAATCTACACTACATAAAACTTGATCGTATGAAGTTTTATAGACTAGACCCCTAGTCTGAGCTCCAGATCTACCGCTGTAAGGGGTGAGTATGTGTGTGTGTGTGTGTTTTGGGAGTGTATCTTTTTGTACTGTGCTTTGAGAAAATATTTAGTATATAATGAAATAAGAATACATCAATTCATCCACATGAAAATTGGAAACCGTGGCTCTCATTCTCATCACTCTACCACCAGTTTCTCCTGATATTTTCTCTTAATTAGAACTCTATTATCTTATTGTTCTCTCCATCACAAAATAAATCAATTTATAGAGTTGTTCTAAATTAAAACTATCTTAATTTTAACCGAATCTATAATGGAGGGTACTGATATTTATAAAAACAAATTAGTATTAGATACACGACAAAATATATTTTCATACTATACCTATTGGGTGAAAAAATGTTGGTATTCTTCTCTTCAAAATTGGTGAAACATACTTGAGATAGTTTAACTTAGAATAAAGGTAAGAAGAAGAAGAAGAAGAAGAAGAAGAAGAAGAGTTATATAAATGTGGAGGTCGTTGGGGATTTGCCAAATTGTCCCAAAAAGTATCAAGAAGGAATGAATTTCCTCCACAACCAAGCACATGTCCACATGGAATGAACATGTTCCATGATTGATAATTGGTACCTGCATGCATTTTTAAGAGGTATTACTTTGCTGACCGCAGCATACGAGGAAAATACATTTGCCCGTCTAGTGGGATAATTGCCTTCTACATTGATGAATGTAGGCAATTTTTCGACTTCATGAAATGGAAATCGATCACATACGAGTATGTGGTTCTTTTAATGCCTCTCCATTTGGCCCATTCACATTATGTGTGTGTGTGTGTGTGTTTTGATTCATGACATGTTCGACAAGATGCAAATTAAATGAATGCCACAAGCAAACTGAATATGCAACTTGGATACTTAGACGCCCCAAAAAAATTTCATAAACATTCCTAACTATCCAAACAAACGGAAACCGGATGGCAAAGACTAAAGAGCTCAGAGGAAATACTATATGGAAGAGAAAGACTATGTCAGAGAAAGAGAAAATTTGACGGATCTCACGACCAATGCTTAAGATTTCTCTCTAAGAGAGATCATACTTGTCTAAGGAGTAGAAAAATAAAATTTCCACTATCATGTTCCACACACATACACATCTTGATCTAAGACTATGACACTTTTCTCCTGTGATCCTTGTTTTGACTTTACAACATATGTGTAGAATCATGGACCCTTGTGTTTAGGCGATTAACGACAATACTAGGTCACTATGACTAACGTGTGTTTTGCAGAGGCAAAGTTGTTTATGTTAGGTCATTAGTGATGCTTTTGAATGGGCTTAATGGATATTCATGCCCCAAGATGGAAATCGTTTCAGTTGCAAAGGATGATGATACAAGTTGAAGACTAGGCTAGTTCTTAGTGCCGTAAGGTTGAGAAGGGCACTAAGTATAGCTAGGGCTTTTGTTTTTTCCTTTGACCGTACTATAAAGGGGGGTATGAGATTAGTAGCTTGACCTAGGAGAGTTTAGGAAAGTGGGTATATGCACACTTGTCACAACTAGTCCTAGAGACCTTGCTTTCAGCCCTTGATAAACCCTAGAAATGGTAGGAGCAAAATCCCTTGAGAAACCTCAGCGACAACAGTTGTTTTAGAGGGGGAAAGAGGCTCCGGACCACTCTACTAAGTGGGCGTCGGACCAAGGAGAGTGGTCCGACGGTCCCTGACTTAGGCAGATTCTCAGCTCGAGGAGCTCCGGACCACCTGTCTGGAAAGCACCAGACCATAGGAGAGTGGTCCGGTGGCTTGGTTCAGAGAGTCAGAAGGCTCCGGACTAGTCCGACGCCTCAAGACAGGAAGTTTGGTCTATGCAGAGAGCTCCCTAGCTCCGAACCAGAGCGTCGGACCAGGGCACCGGACCAAAGAGAGTGGTCCGGTGGTGTGTAAAAGAGAAGAAGGTTTTTCACTCAGAGAGCACCGAGGCTCCGGACCAGTGCGTCGGACCAAGCAGAGTAGTCCGACGGTGCCTGAGTTTGAAACGAGAGTGAGCTCCGGACCAGTGTGCATGGTCCGGTGGTATGAGCTCCGGACTAGTCCGGTGGCTTCGCAGAGAGAAGAAAAAGTAAAAAATGGCTAGTTTTGGAGGTGGGGACTATTTATAGTTGCCCCCTTGGTCCTTAGAGTGACTCTTGGCCATTGTTTCAGCTGGTGACACCTTGAGAAATCCTTTGGAGAGCCAAGAGGCTAGTGAGGGAGAGATTAGAGAGAGTTCATCTTGTTCTTCCCTCCTAGAGTGATTAGGAGTGACTTGTGTGCATCCATCCACCTTCCTAGCCTTGAGTGGGTCAAGTGAAGGTCTTGTGCTTGTTACTCTTGGTGTTCGACAGCACCTAGAAGGTTTGGTGGTGTTCGGAGGAAGTGACCGCCGGAAGATTGTTGGCGGCGCTTCTCCAAGATCTTGTGATCGGTTGTGGGCGATTCACCGAGCCGGAGTGGCGAAGAATCAGCCCGTAGAGAGCACTCTACCCTTGCGCGGGTAGAGGGGGAGCGATACCTTGCGAGGTGCTCCAACGAGAACTAGGGGGGTGTGTCGACACCTCGATACCTTGGGAAAAAATTGCTGCGTCATGAGATTTTCTTTTCCCTAGCTCTTTACATTTCCGCATTACTTTCCGTCTTGTTTTTACATTTCCTACTAGAATTGCTTAGGGTGTTTTTAATTCCTATGAACTGCTACTTCTTTCTAGCTAGGACACACGGACGGTAGGCACTAGGGGGTGATTGGCATTTGATAGGTTTTAATTCTTGCTTTAGAAATTTAAAACAAGCCCAATTCACCCCCCATTCTTGGGCATCTTGATCCTTTGAATATGCAATACAAGTATGCTATCATGTTTATCCCTACCTAAGCCCCCACATAGACCATTTAGAAGTAGGATGAAACACAAGAAGGCAACACTATTCTATGCCTTGGTGAGGAATCATACACTACTAAGTGAGATAAGAGAGTACTATTTGAGGAGTCAAAGTGATCTATGTACTTTCTTTTGAAAAACTTATCAAAAACTCCAAGTACTAGAATATGAAAGCGGGACAATGACTTTTCTTTGAGAACTGTTCCATTTCTTAACTTCTAAAGGATATATGTTAGATAATGCCACATATCCCACCTATAAAGGAAATGTTTTGTAGTAATCTCTATGTTTTCTTTATATCTTGAAGATGTTATGATCATGTTTACTTTTATCACTAACCTTTACTTGAGGACAAGCAAAGACTTAAGTGTGGGGGTCTTATTGACGGTGGATAAGCCCTAAATTATATGCTCAAAACACTGTCAACATGATTCAAAATCAAAGGAAAAGCCGCATAACAAGAACATGCTTTAGCAATAATTAGTTTGACATGTACCTTGAGCCTTGTTTTGTAGGAGATAGCATGTTGGATCAAAACAGGGCCTAGAAGGACCCATAAGGGGGTCGCCCAACCCCCCTAAGGGAGATTCAAGCCCTGCTAAGGTGTCACAACCTAAGAGAAGCACCTCAGAAGCAATTTCAACCTTCAGATCAACTTTGTGTTTTCTCTAGACAGATCAAGGGATGAAGTTACATGGATCAATGATGTGCCAACAAAGGATCCAGCAAGAGAAAAGGTAGCTACACACTCCATGACATGTGGGGACACCTTCTAGAAGAAGGTTGTGGGCCTACATGTCATAGGGATGTCAACCGACCCCCTATGGAGCATCCAAGGTGGCCATCAAGGTAGAAGCACTCTATGACATGTGGGCCTTCCTTCTAGAAGGTTGCTACAGGCCCCACATGTCATAGGGGGGTCGGTGGACCCCCTTAGAGGTCTTCAGAGTCCCTGCTGCACCCATCAACCTATTGTATGCCTCCATGCAGCTCAAGGCATCCCATCCTTCCATTCTATGTCGATTTGATGCAAGGGAGGAGGATGGAGGTCTCCTGGATCACTGACGTGGCGCTAGAGTAGCCCCTACTCGACCTCCACCTATAAATAACCCTAGGCTTCACTTCCATTTCATGATAGAGTAGAGTAAACCACTCTTTAGTAGCTTAGGGAAGCTCTACAGTAGTGCTATGCTAGCAAAGAGAGAGTGAGGGAAGTCTTCTGGAGAAAGCCCCGGAAATGTCGGGAATCTTCTCCAATGTGTACCTCAGCAAATACTATCTTCTTGTAAGTAATACATTCGAGATATTTTATAGCATTTAATATTCTGTCTTTGGTATAGTAGTTATATACTCATTTTACCTGTATATTGCTCTGCTCTTGTGTGTGGGGTGCTCTATTCCTTACTAGTAGATTAGAGTAGTAAGAGTGGCATAGACGTGGTGTCTAGGCTATATCTTGCTAGTATAGACTGCTTATCGAATGGATTGTTTGTGGATGCTAGTAGGTGGTGATAGCCCTATCTAGACTTAGAATTCCACCACGTGTGGCAGATAAGTTCTTAAAAGGTAAGGCCACCTAACAGAATAGGGAGAGTATAGAAGGGTTTCACTCCCTTCTGTCCACCTAGCGCCTCCTATAAGCGAGGGGTGACTAACCCCTTTATTTCTACCAGAAATTGACCAAATATCATAGCTATATAGATCCTCTCTACCCTTTTTATTATAGGCTCTCCTATATCATCATAGGACGAACTTTAGTCTTAGTTAGTACACTTCTCGTCCCCCATGGAAAATACGATACCTGAAATACTCCCGGTGACGTGCTACAACGTTATATTATGTGCGCTTGCAGAATTATCCAATAGACATAAGAAATACCAACAACATCTTAATCACTCTAGTAAAGGATCTATAATCAACGAGTTTTACCTTAGCTGGAGCAATCTTCTGAGCACTTCCTCCAAATCTGCACACCTCCTATTGAGAAAATGGGTATCCCTCCAAAGGTGCCTCAAGAATCTTGGATTATGAATCCATAGCCGGTGGCTAGGGTTTGATGGTTTTGGGGCTGGGGAGTATGAGCGGTCGAAGAGGTTTGAGATGGATATATGTGTGCCTTCTTGGGATTTTGGCCCAACCTTCTAAAGCTCATCATTTAGCCCATCACCCATCCAATACTCTACTCCGTCACCCCAACCTTGCGTTGTGACATGACCATCGAGCTTGGGATCCAAGAAATGGCGCGCTCTAGAGCATTAGTAGCTTCTTCCAATTCTTTCACGTCTACTAGAAAGGCATCATGTGCTTTGAAGAGCGAGCGTTTGAGCTCACCTTTCTGATGTTTCTTCTCATTTTTTAGATTTGATGCCATCAATCTTGCAAGATGAACAATTTGGACCTGGCACTCCCCTATCCAACATCTGGATCACCTTTAAAGTCCCACTCATGCATTAGTCTACTCCCCCGAAAAAGGCAAGCGTGAAACACCGACGGTCCATGTGGCTACCGCGAAAAACATCTGCACACCTAGAAAAACAGAGACCACAGAACCGAAGAGAGCGATAGGTGGGGAGGAGCGAGGAGATACCTACACCAATCAAACCGCCGTTATGCCCTAAGTAGGAACTCCTACTTTTGTTCGGGGAAGAGGCGCCGAAGTGCCACCTCCCGATGCCATAAGTGAGAACTGCATCTCTATTACCCAACTGCCTCCCTATCGCCTTATCTCAGTGCGAATCTCTAACTTACTGCAGCCCCAAGAAAAGAGAGAATCGGTAGACGGTAGCTCTTGTGGAATATTAGAGTGGTTTCCGTGCATCTTTGCATGATGTGACAGCATGTGAGAAATTGCATGAAAATTATCCCGACCTTCGTGTCACAACCACCGAGTGGATCGTATAAGTTTCCAAAAATAACAGCAATTTTAGTAGAATTTTTTTGAGAGTGAATGATAAATAGCACCTATATATAGACGGAAGGCACGACAAACAAAGCGAAGTGTGCTTCCAAATAAAGGCACATTTGCTGCCTCCTCTTTGGCTGTCCTGAGAGGAGGAAGAGAAGAAGGAGGCCACACCAAATCTATCTGGTTTGATCATTAGCCTGGTTGATAATGTCGATCTATCTTTCTTGATTTCCTTTTCGTTCTTTTACAATGGTTCCTATTGTATTAGTTCTATCTTACCAATTAGATGTTGAATCAGATTAAATGCAAATTCGTGTTCAATTTTATCATGCTATGACTTCTTGGTAACTGTAAATAAAAAAATACATGCTCAGTTTCTCAATCCTATATTGATTCCGTCTTGGTGCATAATAACACCATTGGATGTATGAATTATATGGGCATTGGGCGATTTGGAGGTGTTCATTGGAAGAAGGAATGTTTTCAATGGAAGTATTAGATGAATTTATGAGTCAGTATATGTTGTATGATCCAGCCACAAGAAAATATGTGTTGTATGATCCTAGTAATGGATAAATTTTATCCTTCTATGTTCCGTTGTATATGGCCGCTACATATGTGTCCGCATGCATATTGTATGGCACACATCCAATTATGATTTGATAATACCATTTCAATATCTAATTGAACTTGATCAAATAACACACGATGGTTCACTTCGGTCTTATTTTGAATGCTGATGTAATCAGCTTAAACCGTATATGTTAGAGTGATTTGGCGTAAAATTTAAACTCCAATACACATATATTGAGGTGGGGTGGATACGTGGACATCCACTAAATAAGGCCTTATAAAATTCACACTCTGGATAACTCGTGTCATTTAACTTGCAGGAACTACTTTTTATAAGTAATTAATTAGCTATTTTTGTATTTAACCAAATATAATAGGGAGCGGACGACAAGATCAAAATGCCACGCGGCGGAAAGCCCGCGGCTTCATCGAAGCCGAACCCCTTCGACTCTGATTCGGACTCCGAGTCCAACAATAAGCCCGCGAAGAAATCCGGGGCGTCGTCGTCGTACCAGGCCCCCGCCGACGCCAAGAAGCGGTACAAGTACGGGTTCCGCGACTCGGGCGGGCTGGAGAACCAGTCGGTGCAGGAGCTGGAGCACTACGCCGCGTACAAGGCCGAGGAGACCACCGACGCGCTCGCCGGCTGCCTGTGCATCGCCGAGGACATCAAGCAGGATGCGTCCGACACGCTCATCACGCTGCACAAGCAGGGGGAGCAGATCAGCCGGACGCACGAGAAGGCAGTGGAGATCGACCAGGATCTCACCAAGAGCGAGTCGCTTCTCGGGAGCCTTGGAGGCTTCTTCTCCAAGCCATGGAAGCCCAAGAAAACGAGGCAGATCAAGGGACCAGCACAGGTGTCACGAGGTACCCTATTACCTACGAGGCTACGACGAAGACGATCCTTTCCTATCTACAGTACATGCTGGTAACTTCAAAAATATGTTAAATGGAATGATGAAATGAAACAGATGACTCCTTCAAGAAGAAGGCCAGCCGCATGGAGCAGAGGGACAAGCTCGGGCTGAGCCCGAGAGGCAAACGCGACCCTCGCCACTACGCCGAGGCCACCGATGCCATGGACAAAGTTCAGGTTCGTGGCTGGACGCTCTGCTCACTGATAGTGATAGCAAGACGAAATCGATTGCCACCCCACAGCTACGAAGCCATGTTAATTTGTGAATCTTGCAGATTGAGAAGAAGAAGCAGGACGACGCCCTCGATGATCTCAGCGGCGTGCTGGGCCAGCTCAAGGGCATGGCCGTCGACATGGGCTCCGAGCTTGACAGGTGAGCTTGTCGCCTCCTCCTTGTTGCCTGATGGAGTTGCTGAACGAGATCGAGTAGCTCGATATTCTCCGCAATCTTTGGATCTTGGATGGCAATGCTAAAACTGCTAGTAGTGTCGAATTGTGTCCAGTAATTTGTTCTGTCCAACATTTCAGGCAAAACGATGCGCTGGATCATCTGCAAGACGACGTGGACGAGCTCAACTCCAGGGTGAAGGGAGCCAACCAACGTGCGCGCAAGCTGGTCGCCAAGTAGGCGGCCTCCAGACGTGGGAGGGGCCGGGGAGCTTCCATTTCTTGGATTTGGTGACTTAATTTTGCATCATGAATCACCCTCGCGGCTGGCAAGGGTTTTAATTGCTTGTATCGTGTATTGCTCTCCATTACGTAGAGAGCGCCTTTTTGTTCAACACAGAAAATGTTCTCTTTCCTTGTCAACCAAAGCCGCATCTCTCATCTTATCATATCATAACTAAAAATACAAAGATGAGATACCGTTTTGGTGTGACAATCCTTCGCCTCAATGCCTCACCTTCGTTTCACTCGGTGCTAAAAAACCCACCCCAATGCTTTGCCTGTCCGTGCGATCTCATCCAAGTCACCTCCGATCACGCGATTCCGGAAAACATACTTTCTCCTCCCCCAACATTTCCCCACACTACCGTAAAAAAAAGGAGACCAGAGGGCGAATCTTTGATACAGCGCCAATTCAGCCGGTTCCCCTCCACTCTGGCGGCCTTGTCAGCATTGGAGAGGATGGGGAACCAGAGAGAACTGATAGTTGGTGCTGGTGCGATACCTAAACTATTAGGCTAGATTTGATAGGTTAGGGTTAGGATTTGTCTATGTTGGCTTTGCGGCGTGGATTTTCTTTTCTCTATTGGGTCGTCTCTGACAGATGACAGTGGAGAGGCGACGAGGAAGGATCTAGGCCGAGCTCCAGCAGGGCCTTCCCCGAATTCTCCGGAGGTTTCCCTGCCCTCGACGGTGATGGCAGCATGAAATGCTTTCCTCGCAATAGCAGCATGGCGGAGCGATGGTGTCTCCATGGAATAAGGTTTCTCGAGCTCTTCCCCCACCTCAACAGCGTTCTCCTCCCATACCGACGATAAGCTCATGGAGTTGTGGTCCAAAGTGTTGTGTGTTCGGCTCTAGTTATGGAGGATTCGACGTTGTTTTGTGTCTTCGATGCTGACGGCGCTACACAATGGTCTAACTATTCTTGTTGCGCCTCTGTGGCTGGATCTGGACGTATTCCTCATCGGGCTTTGGTGAGCGGGTTCGGTCCGTTGGGGTGCTCCCTGGCCGATGTGGCTTCTGCGCTAGCAATCAATCAGTGGATTTCGTCTTCAAAGCTCCGTGAAGGAGGTCTCGTCTATCAGGAGGGGTCCTCTTTGTTGAACTATAGGAATGCCTAGGTATAAATTCAGTAGGGTATTCTTAGCTTTTAGGGATGAACAAGTAGATCCGAGATAGATAGGGAGAGGGAGTAAGGAGTTATCGACCATCCGACGGATTGGAAGATGAACTTCCAGCCATCACAGGTTCGCCGGTGAAGTCTGCACACTAGCAGTGATGGTCGAAGTAGAATGGTGAAGTCGACAACATCGTGGAAGTGGAGGCGACGTGGCTGGTGGCTTTCCATCACTGGTTACACCCCTCTCTAATCATATTAGGGTTTAGGGTTTTGATGGGGAGCTAGGTTCATGGTGAACCTCATATCTCGAGTCCCCGGTCCCCACCTCTATTTATGGTGCAACATCACAGGGGTGTAAGGTCCTAGTATGGATAGAGGGGGTGAATAGCCTAATAAATTTCTACAAATACACTTAACAAGATGATTAGTATAACAAAAGGCTAAATAAAAGTGAGTTTTGCGCTAGCACTACCAAAAGATGCAAGCCACCTATCCACAAGTCTAGGTTCTTAGCTAGAGGAAGGCATACAAGATAACTATGGTATTCTACTTTGAAAGGAGGTAATCAATTGATAGCAAAGAGTAGAAATAGGAGGGTTATACCAACGTGGAGAAAGATAACCAATAAGGCAATACACAAATGAAGTCCTTGGCAGAAGAGAATTGACACAATGATTTTTTTTTACCGAGGTTCACTTGCTTGTCGGCAAGCTAGTTCTCGTTGTAGTGATACACCTACTTGGTGATTCGAGCGCTAATAGGCTATACACGCCTAACCCGCAACCGAGTGCCGCTCAATCAATACAAGATAGGGATCCCCAAGCTACGAGCAATCCACTAGAGATGCCTTTCGTAAATCTCTCATGGGGAAGGCTCAAGAACCCCTCATAATCCACCGATCGGAGCCGGAGACAAACACCTTCCTCCACTCAACGATCCTCATCGCACCAAGCCGTCTAGGAGTCGACAAACTCCAAGAATAATAAGAGCTCTCACGATGACGATGAACACCAAGTGCCACTAAGATGCAATATGAGTAGCAATGCACTTGGATCACTCAATCTCTCAAGGATGATCAATCTAGCATAGAGATGAGTGGTGGTGGTTTCCTCAAGCTTATAAGTGTATGAGTGATGAGAATGTGCAAATTGTCAAGCTAGAACCAGCCAATACGAATATATAGTCCCCCACAAGAGCACTAGCCGTTACCTCCCAATAGGGCATTCAGACCAACGTCCGGACCCTACACACAGCATGCATGGACCATATCGCATGCGTCTGGACCCTTGTCCCATTTGAAAATAGTCGTTGGCATGCTCTGCAATTCATGTTCGGACGCACCTCCGGACTCAATGAAGCAATATCTCCGGACCAAAGAACAGTGCGTCCAGATAGAAACAAAGAGGTTCCAGAATGTGTTTTTGCCTCTAGACTCTTGTAACGTCCCGCCTCCACGAGGCCCAACCCGTTAGCACCTGATAGCTTTCATAGGACATAGACTGCCCTCACAGGCCAACACTAGTCTTTTTGGCGCACTTTGTCCTCACTCATGTGCCCCCGAGAAGAACTTCCCAGTCGGTCATCCATCCTAAATTGCTCCAGGCCAAGCACGCTTAACCTCGGAGTTCTTTAGAGTTGAGCTTCCGGAAAAGAAGTTGCAACTTGTTGGTATGAGTATCCTATTAATCCTATTAAGCCCTAGGCCGGGGTGTTACATCCTCACCCCCTTAGGAGACCGACGTCCTCGTCGGTCAACCCAGGCTAGGAATGTCCCCTCTTTGCCATGTTCGTGTGTCCAGTGCCAGCGCATGTACCATGCTGTGTGACCACTCTGGATCCACACCAGCCATGCGCACCATGCCAGCGCAATTGACACACGCGCTCGTGAAACCGCAAGGGTCATCTCTGATACCATTTGTAACGTCCCGCCTCCACGAGGCCGAGCCCGTTAGCACCTGATAGCTTTCATAAGACATAGACTGCCCTCACAGACCAACACTAGTCTTTTCGGCACACTTTGTCCTTACTCATGCGCCTCGGAAAGAACTTCCCGGTCGGCCACCCATCCTAAATTGCTCCAGGACAAGCACGCTTAACCTCGGAGTTCTTTAGAGATGAGCTTCTGGAAAAGAAGTTGCAACTGTCGATGTTTTACCACCGATAGCCTTCCACGGGGTTACCCGGGACAGTGATTCGTGCCTCGGCGAATAGTGAAACCTTGGTGGTTGGACACGCAGGAATACACAGTTTATACTGGTTCAGGTCCTCGACACAATTGAGTAATAACCCTACGTCCAGTTGAGTCGCTTGTTATTGCTCTGATCTCGTAGTACAAGGTGTTATGTGTCTCTCTACGTATCGGGTGTTACCTAGTATGTTCAGATGATTTTTTTGGGTGGTGCCCTCACCATCCCTTTATAGTCCAGGGTCTGGCTGAGGATTGCTCTAATCCTACTCGGTTACAAACTTAGAGTCCTAAGCTGCACTTTGGTGTTGTCGTCTTTACCGAGTAGAATTCGGTTTCGTTCGTCTGCCTTCCTTCGTGGGCCTAGAGGAAACAGGCCCAAAACTCAGGTAAGTCGGTCTATGGGTACCCTATAGGATATCCCATCGACAAGCCCCCGAGCATCTCATGATTTTTCTTCAAAGTGTCGGGTTGTCTTGAAAGCAAGTCGAGTTCTTCTTGAAGCAAAATCATAGGATGATCTCTTATGTCTTTGTCTTGTAGTATTCTTGCGCCTTTTGTTTTTGGACAAGAGGCGCACTCATTGAGTGTAGCCCTTGAGCCTCTGATTACTTGGTACAAGCATTCAGAGTATCCGAGAAAACTTTGTGTGGTATGTATTTCCAGCCCCCGAGCCTTCTCCGAGTTCTTTTGAAAAAGAACTCGGTAGAAGGGTCTGAAATACTCTGCTCCTATCTGATTTTGTTCACGGGTAGGTACTGTGCTTTCACGGATGTGTGGAATCTTGCTTTCACTGTTTGCTTTGGTCAGCTTTTGTTGTTTTCTTTTTTCTCTCTCTCTCTCTCTCTCTCTCGTGACTTTTGGCTTTTGGTGGTTCTTTCTGTCTATATATTGCGTTGTGCTTGTGCTGGTAGTTTGATCTCTAGAATTCTCCTCTTTCTTTTTAGTGATCATGCTGCTGAGTGAAACTGAGCAGCCCCCGGGCTTGTGCTCGTCTTCTGGTATTTGAGTGGGTAGAAGAATTCTTGTGAAAGGAGTTGGAGGTAGACTAACTCCTCGGTTAGACTTTCCTAGGAAGTTTGGTGTGGCAGGTAAAAGAAGTCTTGTGATGTGGCTTCCATGCCTTCTCTATCTGTCTGCTGAGCTCTGGGCTGTAACCGTTGCCGCTCCTGAGTTGGTTGACGTGGTATGCTCTATCTTCCTGGCCGTGCATGCTTGTGTCGAACTCTTGCTGGAAAGGCTGGAGCTGGAGATGTCCAATCTCATTTGCTAGGAGTGGCTTTCTGCCTATGAACCATGACTTTCTTTAGGCGTTAAGGAAGCTCTGGGTTGTTTTATTCTGCGAGTTTTTTACCAAGTGCTAGGTCTTCTTTGGTAGTAGACCTGATCTGTCCTTGGTTTTAGCCTTTATATTTTGTCACTTGTGATTTCTTGTTGTAGATGGGGCTCGTACTGGCCTTGTATTGGTAGCTTTTGGTTGTTGTATCTGTAAGATCGCTAACCGAGTTGTTTTTGGTATCCAATAAGTGTCCCCGATTGTATGATTGTCCTTGTAATATTCTTCCGGATATTCTATCTAGTACTCTAATGTACTGCTTTTATTGTAGCCGTTTGTATCTCATCAATGTAGTCCTTGTAGAATCTTTTGCCTTTACTGCTCTCTTTATGTACTATTGCTAATGTTGTCCTTTCTTCATGGACTTGGTGTATGTGCACCCATTGTTCCTCTATAAATAGCTGTAGTATGGTTTCCTTGTGACATATCTTCTGTTTTCCCTTGTAAGAGGTCCTTGTTGTATCATGGATATTGTAGTGGGCAACCTTGACGAGCCCTTGGGCTTCTTTCTTCTCTTTCTTGGTTGTAATCTTGGTGAATGGTGTAGATCTTGTGATAGAGACCAGTAGACAACTGGTTTCAGGGTAGGACCAAGCTGTGGGCGGTTTTGAGGCAAATGGTGTAGATCTTGTGATGAGGCTGTCGCATGTTGCGCTGCCTGATCTACCAGTGTCCTAATCCAGTGCCTCTGACTATTCTCACGGTCTTGGTTGAAGAAGCGTTCCTTGGACAATCCTGTGCTATGTCATTTTGGTGCGTGCTGATGCTGATTTGTATGACTTGAATTTGGTCACTACTGTTTTGCTGCGTCTCTCGCTGCCAATCTTGAATGACTTCCAAGTTCTGCTTCTACTACCTTTGGCAGCTTGGGTGTGAATTTCTTTGTTGGGTATCGCACAAATCCGAGTTGTTTGGCTCTGTCTGTCAATATTGAATCTTGGTTTAGGTTGTCCTAACCTCGAATTCGACCGGGTTCTTAGCTACCGACTTGTACTAGTTCTTTTCGGCAGTTGTCTACTTGTAACTTTATATTTAGTCTGTACTCAAGACTTGTATTTGAGAAATGAGGAATCAAAGAATTGTTGTCTCAATCTTCCGAGTTTTTGTATCTGTCTTGCTTGTAATGACCGGGTTCTTTTGCGAGCTGTCTGTGGAGATATGTTGTCTGACTGTTTTAGGTTCTGTTCCGTAATTGATGGTATTTTTCAATTACTGTACTCTCCGTTGAAGGTAACGCTTCCTTATAAATCTGCCCTTTTATTATCTCTTCTTTTTTACCTTACGGTAAAAAACTCTTCCCTTTGCTTGCGAAACCCTAACTACCACCGCCGCTCTTGGTTGTTTTCAATCCGCCGGATGGTGAAGAAGAAGAAGAACAAGAACAAGGCTGAATTTGTGAACGAAGATACTGTCTTGGACCGTATAGAGAATCCTGAGTACGTCGAGATGTCTCGTCAAATGAAGCAGTCTCCTAAACCATCGACTCAAGAGGCGGATTTGGATCTGCTTGTTGCCCATGGGTTGCTTCAGGGGTGGGTTTATTCTGGCTACTCCGTTCCTAGTGAGCATGTGATTCCCAGCCCTTCTCCTGATCAGTATATTCTTTTTGTTCCCTTTGTCCATGCCGAACTCTGCTTCCCTCCGTCAGATTTCCTAATGCAGTTCCTTTGCTTTTACGGAATCCAGCTTCATCATCTCCCCCCAACGGGATTCTTTTTCTTTCTTCGTTTGCGCATTTGTGCGAAGCGTTCATTGGTATCCCTCCTTGTCTTCTTCTTTTTCATCATTTCTTTCGCCTTCGATTTCATGAGAGTAAGCCCAGTCGCTCCTTTGGTTGTTGCGCCGTTCAGTTTCGTCAGGGCATGAAGGCCGTTTACTTCCCCTTTACCCTTTATGAATCGGTGAAAGATTGGGCAGATAAGTGGTTCTATATTTCTAAGCCTGATGCTTACTTTGCCTCTGATCTTGCTGCTCTTCCAACTTCTCTTCCCTGTTGGTATGAACCTTTGTCTCCTTCTGAGTCTTTGGCTATCAAGCATCTACTAACCCGGATAAGCTTCTTGAAACAATCCGGGTTAACTGGCAATGGGTTGGTTGCCAGTT
Source organism: Microstegium vimineum (assembly GCA_022036555.1). Taxonomy (NCBI): domain Eukaryota; kingdom Viridiplantae; phylum Streptophyta; class Magnoliopsida; order Poales; family Poaceae; genus Microstegium; species Microstegium vimineum. The sequence goes on from CM039121.1 coordinate 30,214,016, forward strand.
TCTATCGTCGCCGAGTTCAACCTCTCATGCAGAGGGAGAATCTTGGTTTTGAGTACACTGGTTCTTCTGATCCTTCTTGGATTCTCCCTGGTTCTGAGTTGTCAGATGAGGATATATTTGATCGTTTGGGGAGGGTCTTGAGTGGTGTGTCTGCTCTCCCTCCTCAGATTTTAGAGTATGATGCTGGAAATCCCCCTCCTCAGGTTAGTGATCTTAGTTCATACCGACTTCTTTTTTACTAAGCTCTTCTGATAACCTGCTTTTTGTTTTCTGCTTAGGATTATGGTCACTCTTTTAGGCTTAACTTGCCTTTTGGGCCTGTTGCCTTTGTTCATGCTGAAGCTGCTGCTGAGGTTACTGTAGCTTCGGGCTCTTCTTCCAGGTTGATCTCTGGATTATGTAACACTGAAGGGTATGTACCATATTCTCCTGATCCTCGGTTAGCTCAAGTCTTACTGGTTTCTAGGAAAAGGAAAGCTAAGTCTTCTGCTCAGCCTGTTCAACCTCCTCCTACTACTCGTCGTCGTTCTCCTCGCCCGTTCACCCCCACAGGTAACGTTATTGTAGGTGAGGTTTTTTGTTTATAGCCGAGTTGTTTTGCCTGTTTAGTTTCTTGATTGTCGTCCTTTATTTGCTTTTTGTCAGGTGGCCAATCCATCCCTCTTGATGAGGAATATTCTGATGATGATCCTCCTCTTATCCGCCATCCGTGAGTTCCTTTATTGTTTTTGTAACTTTTTTCTATATCCTTTCTCTTATTGTAGCATTGTCTCAGTCGTAGGCCCTCTATTAGTCAACCCTCTGAGGAACCTACTCCTATTCCTTCAGCTATTCCACTCTCTTCTTCCTCGCTGCTTGATGACGATTTTTCTTTTGATATTCCCAAACTCTCATTTGCTCAAGTTGCTGCTTCTTTCATGAAATCGAAGGCGAAAGAAATGATGAAAAAGTCAAGCCTTTCTTTGCAGTGTTTAGGTCTTAGTTGTCTTTGCCTAATATTCTTGTTTTTGCTTTCCTTAGGCCTTCTTTTGATGTTCCTGCTTCATCCCGGGACGGTAAGGTTCTTTTGTCCTGTTGATGAAGATTTTTGCTTTTTGTTTTTCTCTTGACTCTTCTTGTTTTGTTTCTTGTAGGACTTTGTGCTCCTGATGCTGCCAACATTGCTGGTGCTTCCGAATTTGTTGGTGCCTGTCCTCTTGATGGTATGCCTCTTCTTGAGGTACCTGAGTTGAGTATCTCGGGCAAGGCTCCGATTTCTTCTTCGGTGGTTCCCTTGTTTCTTCAAGGGCCATAAGTTGAGCTCAGTCGAGTTGAGCGGGTCTAGAAGCTTGTTTCCTCTTGGAATGAGCTATCAATGACTTTCAGAGCTGAGCTAAAGGTATTTGCTTTTATCTTTCTTCTTTGCTCAGTTTGTTTGCCTTTTACTTTAATCTTTATCTTTCATAGGAGGTTTGTCAGGGGTTGACTGCTTCTTCCTCAGAAATTCAATCAACTGCCACTCTTCAAGCTGATCTTGATAGGGTTCATCTTGAGCTATCCCAAGCTCGAGCTGCTTTGGTGCAGAAAAAAGCTTCTTCATCTGCTGCCCTTTCTGATTTGAAGGATAAGCTAGTTGGTAAGTATTTTTATTTTTTCCCTAATTTTTGTGATTCTCTTTTTGATATTCTCTTTTGTAGCTGCTGAACAAGCTTCGGTGACTTTGAATGAAGAGAAGAAAGACTTGTCTCTTCGTCTTGAGTCTTTAGAGAAGAAAACTGAAGCTGTGAGTTTAGTGATTGCTTGCTGTCTTCTGTTTTTTTGTCGTTCTCATTCTTAGCTTTCTGAATTGTTTGTCTTTTCCAGCTTTTGAAGTCGGAGCAAGAGTTGCAGTCTTAGCTTCTGGGCGTTCATGAACGGTATAAGTCTTTGTATGCTGCGATGAAGCCTATCATAGCTGCCGTCTGTTATGAAGAAGATGCTAAAGAAGGCTTGAAGACCTTAATTACTACCTCCTCGTTTCTGGGAATTTGTGGAGAATGGGTTTGAGCGCTGTATAAACAATGTTGTTTCTTTTGTTCGAGCCCTTGCTCCTGATGTGCCTTTGGACCAAATCCTTGAAGATCCGATGGACGCCGATCTCTTGGCGAGGTGGGAGCAATCAAAGCCTGAAGTCCAGGAGCTTTGTCGCAAGATATTTGGCCAAATGAAAGTGTTGACTTCTTCTCCTTGATAGAAAGTTTTACTTGTTCTTGGGTGGTGGTCTTGTAATATACACTGAATGATGCTTTTGCTTAATATATTGTCAGTCTTCATCCTGATATTGTGATGCTTTTGTCTTGCTTTGTCTGTAAGTTGTTTTCTGGTCGACTTGCTAGTTGTCTTGATGAGTACTTTATTTTCAGGTCTTGTGAACACTGTCGAGTTCTTTTGATTGAAGTTTGTAGTATCATGCCTCTGTTTTGGGCTTTGAAGATGCTTCTGGATCCCCGAGTTCTTTCTGGGTAATATTATTGGTCTTTATGCCTTGGTGACTATACTAAAGATATTGCTCATAGAATGTCTTATGCTTCTAAGCTAGGTTTTGTAGATCTTTGCCTTTGTGTTTTAATAAATTCCAAGTATCTTCGAGGTAGTACTGTCATTCTGGACGAGTAGTTTCTGATGTTGGAGTAGTAGGTGTCACTTTTTGACATGATAGTATTCGGCTTGCAGTCTTTGTTCCGCCGAGTTTTGTGCTACTCTTCATGCAGTTGTGTTGTGTCACTTTGTACAAGTGATTAGCTTAAATGTTGTCGAGGTAGACTGATCTTCTTTGTTGCGCTGAGTAGTTTGATGTTTGTCACGCCGCCTCTTGAAACGGTAGACATGTAGATATATGAACCAGACTGTGCTGCTCATGGTGCAAAGCAGTCGGTTTGTCAAGTTGCCTCACGAAACAACTGACTTAAAATGCTAGACAGTGCCGCTCTTGGTGCAAAGCTGTCAGCTTGTCATGCCGTCTCACGAAACGGTAGACTTATATATATGAACCAGACTGTGCCGCTCTTGGTGTAAAACAGTCGGTTTGTCGAGTTGCCTCACGAAACAACCGACTTAAAAATGCTAGACAGTGCCGCTCATGGTGCAAAGCTGTCAGCTTGTCATACCGCCTCACGAAACGGTAGACTTATATATGAACCAGACTATGCCGCTCTTGGTGCAAAACAGTCAGTTTGTCGGGTTGCCTCACAAAACAACCGACTTTAAAATGCTAAACAGTGCCGCTCTTGGTGCAAAGCTGTCAGCTTGTCATGCTCCCTCACAAAACGATAGACTTATATATATGAACCAGACTGTGCCGCTCATGGTGCAAAGCAGTCGGTTTGTCAAGTTGCCTCATGAAACAACTGACTTAAAATGCCGAACAGTGCCTCTCATTGTGCAAAATATCGGTTTGTCATGCCGCCTCAAGAAACGGTTAGACTTATATATATGAACCAGACTGTGCCGCTCTTGGTGCAAAGCAGTCGGTTTGTCAAGTTGTCTCATGAAACAACTGACTTAAAAATGCCGAACAATGCCTCTCATTGTGCAAACTGTCGGTTTGTCATGCTGCCTTCCGAAACGGCTGACTTGTAGATCGTTTTTTCTTGAAGTCTTGTATCTTGTGTCTTTAGAGTTGTAAAATTTCTTGAGTTGGCTGATATGCCTAGTGTTGCTCAGCTGAATTCCGTCTTCTATCATTAGCTCGTACATTCCGGGTTGTATTGCTGTCTTGATTATAAAAGGACCCTCCCATGGGCTGAGTAGCTTATGTCTTCCTTCTTTATTTTGAATTAGTCGTAATACCATATCTCCTGGCTTTAGTGTTCTTGGATGCATGTTTCAGTCATAATGTCTTCGTAAACCTTGTAGGTATTTTACATTTTGTATTACTGAGTTGTTTCTTATTTCTTCGATCGTGTCGATTTCTAGCCGTCTTGTTTCTTCTGCTTCTCCTTCGTCGTATTGCTCAATTCTTGATGATTGCCATATTAAGTCAACCGGTAATATGGCTTCTGACCCGTATACCAGGAAGAAAGGTGAATATCCTGTTGCTCTACTGATTTGAGTTCTTAAACCCCATACCACTTTTGGTAATTCTTCTATCCATTTACTTCCATAGTCTTTTAGGTCTTCATATAGTCTTGGTTTTAGGCCTTGCAATAATAGCCCATTGGCTTTTTCAACTTGTCCATTTGCTTGGGGGTGAGCTACTGATGCATAGTCTATCTCTATTCCGTAGTCTCTTGCTCAATATTGAAATTCCTTTGCTGTAAATGGTGACCCAAGATCTGTAATTATTCGGTTGGGCATCCCAAATCTGTGCATGATGTCTTGTATGAATTCTGTTGCTTTTTTTGCACTGTATTTGACTAGTGGTTTGTACTCGATCCATTTGGTGAATTTATCTACTGCCACGAATATGTATTAAAATCCTCCTTTTTCTTTCTTGAGGGGTCCGACTTAATCTAGCCCCCAGCATGAGAAAGGTCATGCTGGTGGTATGCAGATTAGATTGTGTGCTGGCACGTGCGACTGTCTTGCAAACATTTGGCAACTTTTGCATGTTCTGACTAATTGTTCTGTATCCTTAATTGCCGTTGGCCAATAGAACCCGCTTCTGAATGCTTTACCGATTAATGTTCTAGATGCTGCATGATTTCCACAACATCCCGAGTGGATTTCTTCCAATATCTCTTTTCCTTCTTGGGTAGATACACATTTCAATAGTACTCTAGAAGATGCTACTCTCTTGTATAGTTTGTCTTTTACGAGGACGTATGCTTTGCTCTTCCTTATAATCCTTGTTGCTTCTGCTTTGTCACCGGGTAGTTTGTTTTCACTTTTATAATCGATGTATGGTTGCCTCCAGTCACTCTCTATGGTGAGGATCTATCTTGAGGCGTCGGGTTCTTTTTATCTTGTCTATGTCCATCGGGTCTTCTTTTTGTTTACTGATTTCCTGGATTGATGGTTTTGCAAGTTCTTCTATGAATATCCCAGGTGGTACCTTTGCTCTGTCTGATCCTAATTTAGATAAGATATATGCTGCCACATTTGAATCTCTTAAAATGTGATGGATTTCTAATCCCTCGAAGTTCTTCTCAAGTTTTCTTACTTCTGCACAGTATGCGTCCATGTTGTTTTTTGTGCAATCTCACTCTTTGTTTAGTTGATTGATTACTACTGCCGAATCTCCATATGCGAGGATTCTTTTGATTCCCAGGGTAGTTGCTACTTTTAACCCATGTATGAGTGCTTCGTATTCTGCTTCATTATTTGTTGCTTGCCATAATATCTATAGCACGTACTTTAATTGTCTTCCTTCTGGGGAAATCAGTAGCACACCTGCTCCTGCCCCTCCAAGCTTTAGAGAATCATCGAAGTACATCTTCCAGTGGTCCCGTATTGGCTCGGGTTCTTTTTGTGCGATTTCTATCCATTCTGCGATGAAGTCGGGTAATATCTGTGACTTGATTGCTGTTCTTGGTTTGAAGTCTATATTTAGAGATCCGAGTTCTACTGCCCATTTTGATATTCGGCCTGTGGCGTTTTTGTTTCTGAGTATGTCTTGTAATGGAAAGTTGGTTGCTACTGTTACTTTGTGCTCGTAGAAATAATGTCTCAATTTTCTTGATGATATGAGTACTGCATATAGTAGTTTCTGTACGTGTGGGTATCTGACTTTCGACTCTGTGAGTACTTCGCTGATGTAGTATACTGGTCTTTGCACTTTGTAGGTGTGTCCAGGTTCTTCTCTTTCCACAATGACTGCTGCACTTACTATGTTTTTTGTTGCCGTGATATATAGCATCATGTCCTCCTTATTTCTTGGTGCTGTCATTACTGGAGATGATGATAAGTATTCTTTTAATTTGATAAAAGCTTGATTTGCCTCTTCTGTCCATTCAAAGTTTTCTTTCCTTTTTAGAAGTTTGAAGAAGGGTAGTCCTTTTTCTCCCAATTTTGATATGAATTTGTTGAGAGCTGCCATACATCCTGTGAGTTTTTGTATGTCCTTGATCTTTTTTGGTGGCTTCATATCCATTATTGCTTTGACTTGTTTTGTGCTTGTTTCAATTCCTCTGTTGCTGACTAAGAAACCGAGTAGTTGTCCTGATGGTACGCCGAAGACGCATTTTGTGGGATTGAGCTTCCACTTCCAGGCTTTCAAGTTCTTGAAGGTCTCTTCTAGGTCTTCCAATAGTGATTCGGGTTCCTTTGTTTTGACTACTACGTCATTAATGTATGCTTTAGTGTTTCTTTCGATTTGATCTCCTAGACAAGTTTGTATTGCTCTTTGATATGTTGCTCCTGCGTTTTTCAATCCGAATGGCATTGACTTGTAATAGTATGCTCCAAAGGTTGTTATAAAAGATGTTTTGCTTTGATCTTCTTCTCTCAGTGATATTTGATCCAGCTGTCGAGTCTATGACTTGGTCAATTCTTGGTGGGCCATATGGATCTTTCGAGCAATGTTTGTTAAGATTTGTGTAATCCACACACATACGCCATTCTTTCGAGTTCTTCTCCACCAATACTGGGTTGGCTAACCAGTCCGGGTTGATTATTTCCCTGATGAACCCTGCTGCTAGTAATTTTATAATTTCGTTTTTGATTGCTGCTTTCCTGTCTGGTGCAAATCTGCGTAGCTTCTGTTTTATTGGTCTTGAACCTTTGTTTGTGTCAATTTTATGCTCAGCCAAGTCCTTTGGGACTCTTGACATGTCTGCTGGTTTCCATGCGAATATATCTTTGTTGTCCCTTAGAAAGTTGGTGAGCGCGAGTTCCTATTTGGGATCCAGGCTTGCACTGATTATTGCTCTCTTCTCTGGATCTCCGGTTAGTAGGTCGATTGTCTTTGTGGCTGCTTCTTTTGGAGGTGTAAAATTGCATGGCTTCTTTTTCGGTATTTGGATTTTGTCCGGGTTCATTTTTCAACCTTCTTCACAATATCTTCTTTTTCCTTGTAATCTTGTAATTTTTCTGATATTTGTATGGTTTGTACATCACAATCATATGCCTTTTTTTAAATCTCTTTTTAGTGAAAGAACTCCTTTTGTTGTCGGCATCTTGAGAAGTAGATATGGGTAGTGGGGTATTGCCATGTATCTTGTGAGTGCTGGTCTTCCAAGGATTACATGATAACATGATTCGAAGTCGGCTACTTCGAACTTGATGAACTCGATCCGATATTTGTCTGGTGTTCCAAAGGTGACTGGTAAGGTGATTTGTCCCAATGGTATGAAAGCTTTTCCGGGTATTATCCCATAGAAGGGAATACTTGTTGGTGTGATCATGCCCTCATAGTCCAAATTCATCTTCCTCAGGGTGTCTATGAATATTATATTTAATCCTGCTCCTCCGTCAATGAGTACTTTGGACACTGCTACCCCTGCTATTGTTGGTCCCAATACTAGGGGATAGTAGCCAGCATTTGCTGCATTTGTCCATTGGTCTTCTCTTGAAAATTGGATTGGGTATTCTGACCAATCTAGATATCTTGGGGTAGATGGTTTTGCCGCCATAATGGTTCTATGTGCTAGCTTTTCTTGTCTTTTGTTTCTTACATATGATGCTCTAGAAAAGATTACTACTATTTGTCGTTGAGGTTCTTGATAATTTCCCTCTGCTTTCTTTGTATCCTTTCCAGATTCATTTGTTCTCTGTTCCGAGTTGTTTTCTCGTGTATCTTCTTTCTTTGTGAATCTTCGTTGAAAGGTGTCACATTCCACTAGCTTATGGCCTGCATGAGGGTGTATGTAGCAGGGTAGGTCTTCTATTCTTTCTGCTGGTCTTTTTGCATAATTATTGCCCTGGTAGTTGTTGCTTGAGTATCTGTTGTTTCTATTGTTGTTGTATCCTCCTTTGTCATTATCATTGAACCTTCTTTTGTTGTTTGTTGCTGCTACCATGTTGTCTTGTCTTGGCCTTTTATCACTTGGTCTGAAATTTGATCTTTTGTTTTCGTGAGAATCCCGAGTGAATCTGTGTCGAGTTCTTTCTTTTGATGATATCATCTTCTCGACAGCCCTTTTGAAGTCCTCGTTGGATCTTGGGTTCTCGTTGAAGTAATCTTTGAATTGCCAATTTGCTATGATTCCGTCTGCAAACGTTTCTATTACTTCTCTGTCGGTGATGTCATGTATTTGAGCTCTGAGTTCTCCAAACCTTCGATAATATTCCCTTAGCGTTTCTCCTCTTCTTTGTTTCACATTCTTCAATTCTGCCGCTGTCATGGGATGTGTTATTATTCCTGCGAAGTTGTTGCAGAAAGCTTCTTGTAAATCCTCCCAATACTTGATTGATCTTGGTTTTAGCTTGTCAAACCATTGCAAAGGCATGGCTTCGAGTGCCATTGGAAAGTACAAGGCTTTGATGTCATTTTTTCCTCCTGCTAGTTCAATGGATTGGGAATATACTCTTATCCATTGTCTGGGTTCTACTTTTCCATTGTATTTGGAGTGGTTTGCTAGTTTGAATTTGTGTGGTAATTTCAATGTCTGCAGTCTCCCTGCAAAGCATGGGAATCTGTCATATTGTTCTGCCCTGTTAAAGTCTGGTGACCAATCTCTTCGGTAATAATCTCTGTCTCCCATGTATTCGGATTCACCATAGTCTTCCGGGTAACGTTGGCCCCAGTCTGGACCGTTTTGTTTTACTATTCTGAGATGTTGTTCCTGTCTTTCCGATGGTTGTGGTATCTCTGTTTTCCCCAGTCTGTGAAATATTGATTTCTTGGGTGGTTGTTCTTCATGTTTTTCTCATTGCCCTTCTTGAGGAGTGTTGTCGTCGGGTTGTTTATTGGGGCCTCCATCTTGTTTGATTGACTCGTCTGTGATTCTTTCCTCTTTAGTGAGGATGTTTAGTTCTTTTGTTAGTTCCTCGGTTCTTTCTCTCTTTGTATTCCTCATGAATTCTCTTTCCGCCTTCTTCTTGTTGTATTCTGTTAATTCCGTTTTGTATTTATTCCAGATTTGTTTTCTCTGAGCGGCCTGATTTCTTCTTCCTACTTTAGCTTTATTCTTTTTTAGCCTTGCAGCCTTGTGACCATCGGTTTCATTCTCATCACCATCCTCATCGTCTGAGATATCTCCCTCTGATTCATCTGATGATTTCAAGTCAGGTATTTGTGGTGGCTCTAAATATGGTTCTAGCTCTTCCATGTATATAGTATGTGCCCTCCGAGTTCTTTTTGTTTGTTGGCTTCTCCTTCTTGTCTCACATGACGATCCTTGGTAAAGTCCGAGTTCTTTTCCTATTTGGAACGGTAGTTCTGCATATTGGTCTTGAATTTTTGGGGATTGGTTTGGCCAATGCATGATACATCCTTCTAGAGTTGTTGACATTATCATTCCTTCTTGAGTGACTTTCAGAGTTATGCTTCTTGTCATCCTCTTTCGAAGAAATTTCTCGTATGTGACTGCGGAATTATGCAGTCCGTATGGAACCGAGTACTTGATTGTCTCCGAGTTGTTCCTGCTTATGGCTTGGTTGCGTACTCCGACTTGGTTGGTGCTTAGTCTTTCCGTGTTGGTCTCGGAGTCGGTATATGGTGAAGTCTCCTTCTCCGAGTCAGTTTCATATCCATCTTCATCTGCTGGACTGGTTGGTTTCGAAATTGTGAGTTTTCGGGTTTTTTGACTTAGTTCTTGAAGATCTTGATCAACTCCGTCTTCTTCTTGGAGTCGGCTTAGAATCTTTTCGTCGTCGTTGATCTCACAGATCCATGATCCGAAGAAAAATGTTGATTCCATCGGTTTCGTCATCTTGAGGTCGTGGTCCACCAAGCTTTCGAGAAAAAATTTGCCGAAAGCCCCTACCTGGCGCGCCAGCTGTCAATGTTTTACCACCGATAGCCTGCCACGGGGTTACCCGGGACAGTGATTCGTGCCTCGGCAAATAGTGAAACCTTGGTGGTTGGACATGCAGGGACACACGGTTTATACTGGTTCAGGTCCTCGACACAGTCGAGTAATAACCCTACGTCCAGTTGAGTCACTTGTTATTGCTCTGATCTTGTAGTACAAGGTGTTGTGTGTCACTCTACGTATCGGGTGTTACCTAGTATGTTTAGATGATTTTTTCGGGTGGTGCCCTCACTAGCCCTTTATAGTCCAGGGCCTGGCTGAGGATTGCTCTAATCCTACTTGGTTACAAACTTATTGTCCTAAGCTGCGCTTTGGTCTTGTCGTCTTTACCGAGTAGAATTCGGTTTCGTTCGTCTGCCTTCCTTCGTGGGTCGAGAGGAAACAGGCCCAAAACTCAGGTAAGCCGGTCTATGGGTACCCTATAGGATATCCCATCGACAACAACTTATTGGTATGAGTATCCTATTAATCCTATTAAGCCCTAGGCCGGGGTGTTACAACTCTGTCCGGACTAGGCGTCCGGACTAAAGTTTATGCGTTCAGAGCTACACAATAAAGTTCCAGAGAGGTCCAAGACATTCAGATATCGTCCAGACCATAGTCCATGCGTCAGGACACACTACGTTAGAACAATGAAGGCTAGGGTATGCCTCCGGACTCAACCGAATTGGTCCGGACCCTAGAAGCCATAACATCTGAAGCCTGTTTCTTTACCCATCCGACCTAAAACTTCTTCCCAAGTTTCCATGTGCTAACACTAAGTGATCCATCACTAGTGCATGTGTGTTAACTTTACTTAAACAATTTCTTGGAATTCAAGTAAACAATTCTCACTAGATCAAATGCATATGCAATACGATTATGACCTAGTGACACTTGATAACCGTAATCATAAGCAAGTTCTCCCTTCTTGATAGTACGACTATCTATCTTAAATGTGGTCACACTCTCTATAGTGTCTTGATCACTCAACCGAAATGACTCCTATGTTATACCTTTGCCTTGAGTCCATTTCCTTTTTCTCTTTCCTCTCTCCAAGTTGGAGCTTTACTCTCATCACCTTGATCCATTGAGCTCCATCACTAGTCTTGTGCCAAACCTATCTCATTCATTTACTTAGAGACAAATAGGTTAGCATAATTAGGGTTTCGTCAATTACTCAAAACCAAACACGGGCTTTCAAGGGGCCCTCCAACCATAGATGGGCTTGGCACCCACGATTAGGGCACGAATCAAAGGCCCATATGGCCGTTGGACCATGTGGCGGGAGATGAATCAAACATTCTCCCCTTTAATTTCACCTTATACCTTCCAGACATTATACTTGAACTTAACATTTATTTCACATTCCAGCATAGATTAATTCATAGAGCATGTCTCATCATCATAGACAATCGCCGATAGACTTAATAGATACAATACACGTCTCTAATATGAGAAAGATCCTTTAACTTTGGGCCCTTTATTGTCTAGGAATCATAGATTTTCCCTTAAACCCATGTTGGCTACAAGGTCTCTGAACATGTTGGGTGGTAAATCTTTTGTAAGTGGATCCACAAGCATCTTTTTGGTTCTTATATGCTCAAGACTTATAACATGATCTAGGAATTTATGTTTCAAAATATAGTACTTTATGTCAATGTGTTTGGTAGCACCACTTGACAAATTGTTGTGAGCATACTATAGTGCTAGATCATTATCATAGTAACTTAAGTAGTCTATAGATGTCATCAACCACCTTCAAACCATGTATGAACTTCTTTAGCCTATTCACCTGCCCAGTGGCCTCATAACATGCTACAAACTCAACATACATTATGGATGATGTAGTGATGGTTTGCTTTGTGCCTTTTCCATGATATAGCTCCTCCTGCGAGAGTGAATACATATCCTAACGTAGATTTTCTATCATCTCCCGCATAATTAGAATCTGAGTACCCCACTATTTGGAGAGAACTTGGTCTTCTATACGTCATCATGAGGCCTTTTGATCCTTACAAATAATGCAAAACTTTCTTTGCTAGTTTCCACTATTCTAGTCTTGGATTACTCTGAATTCTGCCAAGCAACCCAGTAACAAAGACTAAGTCAAGGTGCATACACATTTGAGCATAATGTAGGCTTCCGATGGATGAAGCATATGGAACTGCATTCACTTGATTGAACTCATACTGGATCCTAGGGCATTGAAAATCCCCATATCTATCACCCTTGACTATAGAAGCATGTGAAGGACTACATTTATTGATATTGGATTTCTTTAAGACCTTCTCTATGTATTCCTTTTGTGACAGTCCTAATACCCCTTTACTTCTATCTTAGTGAATCTCAATCCTTAGAACTAACAAAGCTTCACCAAGATCTTTCATATCAAATTTTGAGGACAAAAACTTTTTTGTCTCTCTAGCACTAGATTGACATCACTACTAGAAGGTAAAATATCATCTACATATAGGATAAGGAAGATATACTTCTCATTCTTAAACTTTGCATAAACACAATTGTCCTCTACATTCTCTTTAAAGCCAAAACTCCTTATTGTTCCATCATACTTCAAGTACCACTATCTTGAAGCTTGCTTCAATCCATAAATGGATTTCTTCATGTGACATCCTACGGACACATGGTTGATTTGTGCCCATGATGTTCAGTTTTTTGATGAGTGATTGCTCAACATGTGAGTACTTCAGTTTGAGTGTGTTTCACTAATCCACTACGAAAGGAGAAGTGTGCCTGTCTATCGGCTTGTGGTGTGCAGGAGCTGAGTCTGGAGATGGTAGTCAATGGTGAGGTGAAGGTCGAGTAGAGGCATGCTGTGCTGACGGACCGAGAGCGGTGAAGGGTAGAAACAAGGCTCGAACCGACGGACCGGAGGGCTAGAGGACTAGCCATGGTGGCTAGCACTTAGCATCGACAAGTGCGAGAAGACATGGTGGTTGACCGTGTTGACCAAGTCAAGACGGCGGTCATGCAAGTAGAGCGTGGGGGACGCGTATGGAGTACGCTACTCGACTCAAGACTTGGCGACCAACGGGGCGAGGACGTGGTGGCACGTGTCAAGCGGTTTCCGAGTTTGGGCCTCAAAACTCGAGGTTTGGTGGTTGAGCCCCAAAACCACCAGCGGATGGTTTTTGAGTTTGGGCCTCAAACCTCGGGGTTCGGTGGTTGAGCCGAAAGCCACCGGTGGCGGGTTTATGGGTCTGGGCCTCAAAACTCGGGCGGAGCTTCCGAGGAAGCGGGGCAACACGTGGAAGACTTCTGGAGGTTGCATCGAGGCGACGACAAGGCTAGGCAGGAAGCGGGGCCATCTGATTAAAGTGAGGAAAATATCTACCGAGTTGGATTACAGTGTCTTAGGACTAGGTAATTCACTCATGTATCCAAGGGGTGTTTTGGAAATGTCCAAGCGCCGTTCAGTATGGATGATGGGGCGCTTAGAACCCCCACCTCTTTCATTCCCTCATTTCCTCCCTCCCACTCTCTAGCTCTCTCCCTCCTAGGTTCTTGCTTATGAGGTCCCTAGATTGATTTTTCCAGTCAATCTTTGTAAACACTCAAACCAAGTTTGTGCGGGAATCGGAGGCCCTATCCCTCTGTGTGCCATGGTTGATTCACTCTTGTGATTTTTTCTCACAATTTGCTTGGGTTCTTCGCGTTCTTGTTTTTGCTCTTCTTCCCCCTCTATGTTTATGGCATGAGATCTTTTGCTACGAGGCGTTTCATTTGATTCCGCTTGAATCAAGTTGTGCTAGGACATGAGTAGATCGTTTCCACTGAGGGAATTCTCTTGAATCCTCACGAGTACAAAGATCGGGCGAAATAAATTTTGAGTTAATCTTTTGAAGCTTTTTCCCGAGTTCATCTCTTTTCCCTTTGATTCTAACCAAATTGAGCGATGATCTCTTAGAGTTAGCTCCCCAACTGCCTTGGGATCATGCCCACAATGTTTGGTTGCAGATGGAGAAGATTTGGTTGAGTTTTGGGAAGATTCACGGGAGAGGCGATTCAAAATCGCCCCCAAATCGCCTCTTTCTAGGCATTCACGGACAGTTCGGTCTTCATTCTCGGACAGTCCGGGGGTCAGGCTCGGTCGAGGGGGTTTCGGTGGTGTACGGATGGCTGAAACCACGGACAGTCCGTCTTCTAGGCTTGGACAGTCCGCCCTTGCAGTTTGAGTGACAAATAGTTATAGTTTCGCGTGTTGTGTTTTCTAGAATTTGTACTGTGGACTGTCTGAGGTCCTTTTCCGGACTGTCTATGGTTACTGTAGCAAACCGTTGGGTACTGTAGCGGACACTCCGCGGTTCTCTCCCGGGCAGTCCCCGAAAGCTGCAGCGCCGTTTTACCCGTTTCTCTCTCGTCTGGACTCCGAATAAAGTTTCATTTGTTGCGTTGGATTTGTATTCACATAAGGAACATGATGAGTTACTTTTGAGACCATTTCTCATAAGTATTTTTTTTGGGTGTGCCCTTGCCTCTCCTCTCTAGGGTTTAGAGCACCTCTATCGGTGTTGCGGTTTGAGTTCGTGGCTTCAATCGTTCATCAGATTTTCTCGATCACTCCGCTATACCTTTAGAACATCTTCTAGCGTATCCACCCACGGTTTGGGTCGTGAGTGCATCATTCTTCTTGAGTGGTCATGTCGGGCGTGATTTTGGGACAAGGGCCAAGTTTTCAGAGAAGGTTTTTGTTGGCTCCCATTCACCCCTCCTTTTGTCGCCGTTCTCGGTCCTTCAATTGGTATCAGAGCGTGTTAAGGATCAATCCGTCTTACCTGGTTCTTGATTCGCGAAGGCGACATGGAGTGAGGTGTCGGCAAACCTCCGTTCTTTGATGGAATAAATTTCTCCTGTTGGAAGGTGTGCATGTCTGCTTACCTCGAGGGAGTTGATTTGGGGATTTAGGAAATTTGTGAGAATGAAGGATACCGTGTCCTTGCTGTTCGTGTTGACCAACTCCAAATTGTTCAACACAATGCCAATAGCAGGGCTCGTAGTGTTCTCTTCTCGATTCTTTCTCTTCTAGAGTTTGAGCGAGACTCGAACCTCTCTACGGCATGAGAGATCTAGCAAACACTCTTGAGATATCATGAGGGTAATCCTCAGATCAAGTCCAAACTCTTTGACACATACAGTAGGGAGTACGAGAACTTCGTACAGTTGAGTGGCGAATCTGTTGATACGATGTTCTCTCGTTTCCAATCCATTGTCAACAAGATGCGTGCCAATCGTGCCAATTTGCCCTATGACGATCATGAGATGGCTATCAAGCTTTTGCATGCTCTTGATCGGAAGGTTTGGGAGATGAAGGTGGCTGCTATCCAAGAGTCAGCAAGGTATGATGCTCTTACCGTGGATGAGCTATTCAGTAAGCTCAAGTCCTTGGAGATCGACAACCAGACTCATGCCAAGCTTGAGAACCCGTCGGCTCCGACTATGGCATTAGTTTCTGGCCCTAGTGGTGCGACTTCTTCCTCTAACCCTTCACAAGATTTGTTCGCTTTGTCTTCTTTGATCTCTATGACAGAGGAACAAGTGGAGGATCTTGGAGATGACGAGCCGGCCTTGGTCATCACTAGGATATAATGGTTTCACAACAACCGCTTGAACCAACGACGTGGTGGCGCGGTCAAGGGGTGCTACCATTGCGGTGATTTGGATCACTTCATCACCAAGTGCCCCAAGAAAGCCAAGGGTGACTTCACCAAGCACAAGGACAAGCACAAGCACAAGCACTACTTTGACGACAAGAACAAGGCCAAGGTGGCTACAACAAGAGATCCATCAAGAAGGTGCTTAACAAGGTGAAGGCCCATCAGCAAACCTTCCTCGCCTCCCTCAGCGACATCGGTCCTTGAGCGGTGATGATGTGTCGAAGGGGAGGGTTGAGGACAATCTCAACGGCCTCTACTTCTACACCGATGCCAAGCACAGTGGCTTCTGCACCATGGCACTTTGAGCTAATAAGGTCGACGATGCCGACAACGAGGCGAATGATGACTCCGACACACCCGTGGTACCACTCACCATCGACTCTCTCTGCTGAGGTTGAGTCTTTGAACCTCACTTTGCTTAGTTAGGATGCTTTGCTTGTGCACGTGGGTCATGAGAGAAATGAGTTTAAGGCTAAGTACCTGAAAGTGCTACAGTAGCTTGAGTTTGCTAGATCGACAGTGGTGGTGACCGAGGAGGTAGAGTGTGATGCTTGTGCCTTGCACATGTCTAGTATTGTCACCATTCAGGACAAGTATAGCACTCTACTTGAGGAACATAGCAAGCTGAAGGCTAAGCCTAGTTTGTTTGGTGCGTGCAAGTCTTGTGTAGGCTTGCAATCTGAGTGGCATAGAAGGATGCTAGGATTGCTGTGCTAGAGAAGTCCAGTTCAGATAGCACTCGAGAGTTGGATCTCTTTGAGGCTTTGGAGTTTGAGATCAAGTCGTGCAGACATGACAAGGCATGTGCCGAGGAGGACAATACATTACTTTGGACCATCTTGAGCTGGGTGTCTTGCTGAGAGTCGTAGTTGGGCATGTTGCTTAGCCAGTTTAGGCAGGGAACTGGCGACCCAGGAGTAGGCTTTGCTCTAGGTGGGAAGGACAATAGCATGTTCGGTAAGATCGGTGAGTGTAGTGGTTTGAGCGCTAGTGAGAAACCCACCACAAATCCCAAGCTTACCAAGCTCGATCCACCTAAGCCTACCAAGTCACTTGTGAGAGATAGTGTGTTTGAGGAGCCTCCCAAAACCACTCCACAAAAGAAAGTGTAGATTCCCAAACCGAGCCATTTTCGGAACCCACTTGACACTTTGCCCAATATCTCTAGTGATCCCCTTCCTAAGAACAAGCTAGCTAAAGCCACCCAACCGAACAAGAGAGTTCCACCCAAGAGAGTGGTGAGGTACCATTGTGAGTATTGTGAGCAGGGTGGGCACTTGGCTGAGTTTTGGTTTAGGAGGAAGAGAGATGAGATGCGTCAGGTTGAGATGAACAATCAGGACATGTACCACCCACAAGTTGGGGTGCGTGAACTGAATGTTCAGAGGCCCAATTCTAGGCCAAGAGGTGCAATGCCTCAAGGTACTAGGCCCTAGGAGGTGAGACCACAAGTTGGTTATGCCTGGTGGGGTAACGGTCATGACCCATACGGCTATGGACCTCATGGTGGTGGCTTCACTCCCCCAGCTTTAGCGGACCACATTTTCCCTATTGTGGTGATTGCTATCCTCCCATGGGACAGAGGATGTTTGGTATTTTCCCTAACACTTTTTAGGGTCAAAGGACTCAACATTGCTATCCTTCGCAGTTTACTAACCCTAGTGTTGCACCATTTGCTCACCCTATGTCTTTCTATTGATGCAGGATGGAGGACTGGAGAACACTTGGCTTGTGGATTCCGGATGTTCACGCCATATGATCAAAAGTGCCAAGTGGTTTCCTAGCCTCGACCCCATGAGCCACACAAAGTACATCACATTTGTGGACAAGAGTAGAGGTAAGGTTGTGTCTCGTGGGTCAATCCATGTCAATTCGGCTTTTTTCCTCAAAGATGTTGCATTAGTTGTGAATTTTCTTTTTAACCTTCTCTCGGTTTCTCAACTCTTGGAGGATGGATTTGAGGTTCATTTCAAACTTGGCTTTTCTCAGATTCTTGACCCATAGGGTGATCTTGTTTGCTGGATCGTGCCCTTTGGGAGGGTCTTTCATTTAGATTTTTATCTCTTTGAACCCTCTCGTTGTCTTCTTGCCGGTTCTTCTTCCGATCTTTGGAAGTGGCATAGGAGACTAAGACATCTTAGCTTCGACTTGCTTGCAAGGCTTAGCTCGATGGACCTTATCCAAGGACTGCCAAAGCTAAAGTTCAAGAAGGACATGGTTTGCCATCCTTGCAGGCATGATAAGATGGTTGCCGCTTCCTATCCCCCCGCAACCAAAATCATGACCAAACAACCCGGTGAGCTCTTACACATGGACACAGTAGGTCCAGCTCGGGTTAGGTCGGAGGGAGGGAAGTGGTATGTGGTTGTAGTCATTGATGACTACTCAAGATACTCTTGGGTGTTCTTTTTGGAGAGTAAGGATGAGGATTTTTCGCATGTTTGAGATCTGATTTTGAGGTTGCAAAATGAGCTACCTAAGCATGCCATGAGAGCGATACGCAGCGACAATGGCACCGAATTCAAGAATGCAATTTGAAACTCTGTGTTCTTCTTTGGGTCTTGACCACCAGTTTTCCTGTCCTCACACTCCCTAGCAGAATGGTGTTGTTGAACGCAAAAATTGGACCCTTGTTGAGATGGCCAGAATGATGCTCGATGAGCATAGGACTCCTAAGCGCGGTATTGGGCTGAAGCGATCAATTCTACTTGCTATGTCTCCAATCACATTTTTCTTTGGGCTTTACGGAAAAAGACATCTTATGAGTTGCAATTTGGGAGGCTACCCAAGGTAAGTCACCTACGGGTGTTTGGGTGCAAGTGCTTCATCCTCAAGCAAGGTAAGCTTGACATGTTCGAACCTCGATCTTCTGACGGTATCTTTCTCGGTTATGCATCTCATTCTCATACTTATCGTGTTCTTAATCTTGAGACTAACCGAGTGATGGAGACTAGTGAGGTTACTTTCTATGAGACTATGCCTTATGTTTTGACTGCTTTTGAGCATGCAGGTGAGGATGATTTGGGCACTAGCATTGTCGTGGAGGAGGAGCAGGATGATGCCAATTGGGGTGATCCCAAGCCGACTCCACCGGCTGCCCCTGTCGACCCTACGATGACGACGTCCACTCACGGCCCCAACCCGACTACTTCGACCACTTGGGGGCCATTTGAGCAGCTTCCTTAGTCGTTGCCTATTGCACCTGAGGGAGCACCGGCTGCAGTCGAGGGGGAGGTTAATTATTCCAGGAGAGCACCTCGACACATTCAGCAGTAGCACCCATCAGAGAACATCATTGGTGACATTGACTGGCGAGTCACGTGGTCCAGGTCCTATCTCTCTCTCACTTTGCTCATTAGGCTTTTGTCACGTCTTTTGAGCCTCGAGATGTTGGACATGCCTTGATGGATCCGGATTGGGACAATGCCATGCATGAGGAGTTAGAAAACTTTGAGCGAACCTATGTTTGGGTTTTCGTTCCACCTCCCCAAGTTTGCCACCCCATAGGAACCAAATGGGTTTTTAAAAACTAGCAGAGTGAGGATGGGGTGGTAGTGAGGAACAACACGAGGTTGGTAGCCCAAGGCTTTTGTCAAAATGAGGGAGTAGACTATGAGGAAACCTTTGCCCCTCTTGCTTGTTTAGAGGCCATTAGGATCCTTTTAGCTTTTGCGATTTCTAAGGGTTTTAAGCTTTACCAGATGGATGTCAGGAGTGCCATTTTGAATGGGTATATAGAGGAAGAGGTGTATGTGAGGTAACCTCCCGGTTTTGAAAATCCCAAGTTTCCTAACCATGTGTTTAAACTTCATAAAGCTTTGTATGGTTTGAAACAAGCCCCTAGAGCATGCTATGATAGGTTGAAGTCCTTTTTGCTCCAAAAGGGTTTTAAAATAGGATCGGTCAGATAAAACGCTTTTTCTCCTCAAGCAAGGCAACGATACTCTCCTAATCCAGATTTACATGGATGATATCATTTTCGCTAGCTCTTCTCATGCTCTTGTTGCCAAGTTAGCAGATCTTATGAGCAGAGAATTTGAGATGAGCATGATGGGAGAGTTGATGTTCTTCCTTGGGCTACAAATCAAGCAAATCCGGGAAGGGATGTTTGTGCATCAAGGCAAGTACATGAAAGACATTCTAAATAAGTTTGACATGGGTGAGGCCAAGCCTCTTCTGATGCCCATGTTGACCACGATGGCCTAGGATGTAGACAAGGAAGGAGAGCTGGTGGACCAGATGGAGTACCGGAGCATGATCGGGTTGCTTCTTTACTTGACTGCAACTCGGCCAAACATTTAGTTTGTCGTATGCTTATGTGCGTGCTTTCAGGCGTCACCACGCACCTCACACAAGTAGGTCGTGAAGCGCATCATGAGGTACCTCTGCTTTATCCCTGAGTTTGGCTTGTGGTTTTCGGCCTCCTCCTCCCTTTCTCTTTGCGGCTATTCTGATGCTGATTTTGGCGGTTGCCGTCTTGATCGTAAGTCCACGTTAGGGACTTATCAGTTTCTTAGATCTTCTCTTGTATCTTGGCCCTCTCACAAATAGTAGCATTGCCCAATCCACCACAGAGGCTGAGTATGTTGCCGCCACTAGCTGCTGCTCTCAATTGCTTTAGATGATCGCTACCTTGAGGGATTTTGGCTTAGAGCTCACGAGACTGCCCTTGCTTTGTGATAGCACGAGTGCCATTAGTGTAGCCAAAAATCCGGTTTTACACTCCAAGACAAAGCATATTTATGTGAGGTTCCATTTCTTGAGAGACCACTATGAGAAGGGAGACATTGACCTTTGCCATGTTGACACCCATAACCAGCTTGCCGATATCCTCATAAAACCTTTAGACCAAGCTGCGTTTTCCTATTTGCAAGGGGAGTTGGCTGTTTGCTTTCCTTTTTAGTTGAGGGAAGCTTTTGTATCTTAGTCTTTCTGTTTCTTCTTTGGTTTTTGTTTTTGGCCTTTAGTTTGTATCATATTGTATTGAGCATTTCATAGCATCATGTGTCACAGAGCATTTTTAGCTTCATATATATAGCTAGTCTAATGAAACTATGCTCTATTTGAGTTGATTTATGTGCTTATGGTGATGATTAGCTTAGGCTCACTTTGATCACTCGATGCATGATTGAGTTAAGATAGAAAGGCTTTTAAAGTTGACCTTAATTTCCTATTCACCTCTGAATTGGCACTAGCATGTGTAGGACATAATTGTGATCCCTATGGTTGTTTTGTGTATGTCTTATTGCTATGGCTCTTACATTGAATCATTCACTTCCTTAGAGCACCATATTTATGTTTCAAATTGATAATTAAAGGAACATAGTTCTATGAGTAGTGTTGACATCAAAAATAGGCTCTAACATTAGCACCGCGCAAGGCCTGCAGAGACCGTGCAGCAACAGGGTCTTGATCTCCTAAACCTCTTAAATGGCAAGGACACTTTGATTGATTGATCTCAGGCGTGCCAGTCAATTTGACCTACAATTGACAAGGAGATAAAACTATTAAATTATGGAACTTGTTGGTTGTTGCTAGACAGTTCCATGAGTGTGCGGCTCTCAGGTAGCCGATTGGTCAAAAGAAATTGACTAGAGAGTCAACTCCTAGCATTGTGAATCATAGTAACAAGATGCAAACAGTTATTCATGGTACATCATAAATAAAGCATATAATCAACCAATCTCATCGATAAATAAAGTAAGCATGTGATACATGCAACATCTACCGACCCAAACTATCAAACCTACTAAGCATATCAGATAAAGATTAACCGTCAACGGAGGTGTGTTCCTATGCAGCCAAGATGATAATTAACCCGATAACTTAGCTTACTCACTAGCATTTGGGTGTTTCCATGCAGCCATAAAATTAAACAAGCTAAGCCACATCGAGTACATTTAATAGATCTAATCATGTTGAGATAGTGTTGGTATTTCTTATGACTTTTAGATAAATCCGCAAGCGCACAGATTATACCATTGTAGCACTTCACCGGGAGTATTCCAGGTATCGTATTTTCCATAAGAAATGAGAAGTGAGTTAACTAGGATTATGGATATGTCCTATGATGGATCAAGGGAGACTATGATAACTAGGTTGAGAGGTTCGATATAGCAAGGATATCTAACAAGGTATAGCTGGTTATACTGGCTTTATCAGCCCTTCTCTTGCAGGAGACGATGGGATAGATCAGAAAGAGGACAAAACTCTAACAGGACCACGCCATCAAGTTGTATTGAGGCCCTACCTTTTAAGAACTTATCTGACACACATGGTGGAATACGAAGACTAGATAGAGCTGTCACCTTCTACTAGCATCCACAAACAATCCGCGCGATAAGTAGTTTACAAAGGCAAGATCGTTGACGTTAAAGGCTAAAGCACTCTACTTAAAGTAAAGCGATGAACAAGCGCGAAAAGATGTATAACAACTAAACCAGATTTAGAATACTAAATGCTATAAAGAACTCAGAAGATGTCACTTACAAGAGCTAAACTTACAAGAGACTCGCATCCACCGAGGAAGAACTCCGGAGAAGACTCCCGACAGGCCCGGGGCTTTCTCCAGAAGACTTCCTTCACTCCCCTCCAGCAAGCATAGCACTGCTAGAGAGCTCCGCTAAGAGACTAAGGAGTAGTGTTTCTCCAATGAGGAATGAGTGAGAGTGAAGGCCTAGTGGGGTATTTATAGCTAAAGGTGGAGTACGGGCTACTCCAGTGCCACGTCAACGATCCGTGCCACCTCCATCAGCCACCGTAGGATCAAACCATCATTAGAACCGACTTAGATCAATGGTGGAGATCAAGCGGATGCTTGGCGGCATGCAGGAAGGCGGTGGGGAGCTTGGAGCACCTTTTCGGCACCTGGGTGTGGTTGGCCGACCACCCCATGACAGGTGGGCCCTGCCACTTCCTCCAGGAGGTTCCCCATAGCACAGGGGGCATGTGGGTGGCCTGGTGCCCCCACAGGGTGGTTGGCTGACCCCCCCTATGGGGTCCCTAGCCCACCTCTGCCTCTTGTACGCTGGTCCCACTTGTCATCTTCAGTGGGTGTTTGTTCTGAGATGTTTGTCCTGCTGATATCCTGGATGTGCGTCCATGGATCCTCGTGATGCGAATCTAAACCGTTGGGAGAAAACACACTTGGATCCAAGGGGTAGAAAGTGCTTTGGAGGGTGTTACATGGATCATGGGGGCTTGAGAGGCCTAGTGTCCCCATAGGGTGGTCGGCCGACCCCCCAAGTGGGCCCACTAGCTCCCAAAAGTACCCATTTGTCATTACCTGCACTTAAATAGTCATGGTACATGTGGAACTAGTTATTGGGTAAATTATGTTCATGTTATTCTTGTTTTCCTTTGAATATGAGGATGTTGACGGTATTTTGATGGTGACAAATTAGCTCATAATTACCGTCAACAAGATCCCCCATTCTTACCTCTTTGCTCGTCCTCGAGTAAAGGATAAAAGACAACAAGACTATGCTATTCAATGTATAAAGCAAACATAAAGATTCACTCAAGACATTTTGTCATACCAATGGGATATGTGGTATTGGCTAACATATATCCTTGAGAAGTTGAGAAATGGAACAGCTCTCAAGGCAAAGTCATCTTTCCTAAATCATATTTTAGTACTTGGAGTTTTTGATAAATTTTCCAAAAGAAATCTCATAAGTCAACTTACTCCTCTTATAGTACTCTAAGTCACTCAAAGTGTATGATTCCTTACCAAGGCATAAAGAGGTTGCCTTCTTTGTATCTCCCTATTTCTAACTGGCTTATCTGGAGCTTAGGTAGGGATAGACAGTGTAGCAAACTTGTATCACTTATATTGTAAAGTCAAAACAAGGATCCAAGGAGAAGAACCTCATAATCCTAGATCAAGATGTGTATGTGTGTGGAGAAATGGTAGATGGCTAACATGTACTCCTTAACTATGTTTATGATCTCTCTATCTTGGGACAAACTTGAGATATGGCTATCTCTTCTTTTTTTTAGAGCTTTTTCTCATCATCATTTTCATGATAGCCATATCTCTTTTGAAGAATTTTGAGAGAGACCATAACATTTATTTCTAGAGTATTTATTGGATGAATATGGATCATGTAAATGAAAGGCATGTTTTTTCGTACTTCCAGTGTAGAAGGAGCGAAAAGTATGTGGTGTGTACGTGATCTTGATCTTTGAACTATGACAAAATTCTCAACAAGGGTCACAAGGTTTGACCAAGCTCAAAGCAAATACAAGAAGCATATGAGGAAGGTTTTTGATCATGTATAAACATATATGGCTTTGGTAGGAATTTCTCACTATAGAGGAGTAGTGACATTATGGTTTTATGACGTTTTTCAAAAATTAATCTCCATGCACTTTAAATAGACAGGGTATGAATTATGAGCCAAGAACTTATATCAAATTAATCAATAACTTAGTAAATATGGTTTCCTATCAAGATATTTTCCCACTAGCATAAACAAAAGCAAGAATTCATCTTTATGACGCTTTTACCCTTAGAACGTCATAGATCATGTCACTTTTCAAGTTTTAGTTTCGAATGTGATCTTCTTGTTTTTATTCAATATTAAAAGGCAAATAAACTAAGCAATTAATTTCATGAAGAAATTATTTTTATTTTTATTATTATTATTATTATTTATTTGAAAGGGGAAATGAGTTAAACAAAATAAAAAAAACATAAAGGAAAAAGGGGAGAGACGTGGCAAACCAGACACAATGGATGTTGAAGTCGAGTGGACGCTGGCTGGTGGGCCCTAGCCTTCTAGGTGCGATCAGCCGACCGCCCTTCGGGACCATTTGGCCACTTTGGTCTCTGCATTAGATTCCCTTACCTCTGAACATTGATCTGCTCTGTCCGTTCTGCGATTTGGCCCCGAACATGCATCGACCGATGCACAAAAGTGGCTGATGAGGTCCAATTTTTTCGTGGGACATGTCATGACCATGTACATCATGATTCCATGGTCTATCTGGTGAAATGGTATGTTGGGGTGTCGACCGATACTCCCCCATACTTGTTTCATTGCATACTGCAACACAGGACAAAGAGAGATGAGATGAAATTTCTACTGGTGGTGAAGAAGAACAAGGTAAGAGGAGGAAGAAGGAGAGGGAGAGGGAGAGGTTAAGAAGAGAGAAACCAACGTCCTTCGCCTCTATTTTCACTTGGATCATGCCTGAAACAAGATAGGAATGATGGTCCAATGCTCAGGAGCAACGTGCAAGGCTGAAGGGCAAAAACCCCGGTCGGCCGACCGCTTTTAGAGAGGTTTGGCTCGACCGAGCCTGGATTGGAGGTCCCATAGGTCAGGTTAGGCAGGCCGTGCAACGTCGGGCTGAGAAGCCTCAACATGCAGTCGGCCGACCGCCTTTCGAGGCTAGATGGGCCCAAACTTTGTGTGGGAGGCTATAAGGCTTTGCACAAGCTAATTCCAGGGTCAAACACGAAAAATGAACAAAAATTAAAACATATAGATTTTAGTTCTCAATTGGATTAAGGACAAAATCTATCATGTCAATTTCATGCTCGGGTGATTCATGTTCATGAAAAACTTTAAGACATTGATCAATTACCTTTAAAGGTGTCGCAACCGTAATCTTGAAGCGTGACGATTCTATGTGTCACGACATTGATGATGACGAATGGTCTTTCTCTTGTGAATCATCGCGTTGTACTCAGACCCTTTCCTCCATTCATTGCTTCTCTCCTGCGAAGGATTAGCGGACAACACATACCCGAAGGAGTGCACAAATATTTTGAAGCAAGGGCAATGTTGTCATAGAAATGAAGGGCGTATTATATGCTATAGAAAAGTTGGCTTTAGTATTTTTAGCATAGAAAGAGATGTTCCATCATTTTCCACCAAGCAAGGTTAAGGCAAAGATGTGTAAGATTATTTCAATACTACCTCAAACCTTGATTTGTCTCTTATGAATGATCTCTTGACTTAACCACCAAAAATTTTGAAATCATCTTTCATGGGTTAGTCCAAAAGTACAACCAAATTCTATACAAGTAGTTTTTGGTTCAATAATCAAACTTGACACCATGTCTAATTTGATTAAGGAAGGCTATTCAATCTAAGCACCATGCTTAATTTAAAGAGCTTTTGGAAGCACAATTTCTACTCCCAAACCAATGTATACTTATAAAAGAACCAGGAAGCATGAAGACACAAAGAGATTCAAAAGGAGACAGGAGCATGGATGGTGAACTAGATGAACATTTGTTTGTTTTTTTATTTCTAAGGCTTAGCAAGATGAGCAAGGTATAAAGAGAAAGCAAGGTAGAAATAACCAAACAAAATTAAGAATGAAGTATGACATGAGGTTCTTTAGAGAAATCCACTCCCCCGTACTTGGATTTTGCAACATTTGACAATGAGCAAATCCAAGTCTAGGATGTGGAATTTCCTTTTGAATGTGCTTCATTATTGAAGGATGTTTGGTTGGACATACCTTGTGTTTTGTTCCATCATTCTTTTTGTTCAAACCTAAAATGGTTAGTGACAAAAATACCCGAAGGAACACTTTCATAAATTTTGGGAGATTAAACCTATTTTTGTTTTTGTTTTATATATGTATATATATTTTTAACAAGCAAACTTTAATGGAAAAGAAGAAAGCTCGGGTTATCTCCCGAAAGTGCTTAATTTTAAGACACAAGCCTGTCTTTGGGAAACCTTCAAGTTGCAACTCATGTTGGTGAAGCGGTTTCCCCTTCAACTCCAACATTTTCGAACCTTTCCTCAAGACCAAAACCACTACGAGATTTGCAAAATTTGTGATAGACAAACACATCTACAACCATCCTTGCAAAGATTTTCGAAACAAGAAGAATGAAGGGGTTGTAGATCACGTGTGTAGTGATGGTAGAGAGAAGGATTGATTTGGGAGATTTCTCACTTGAGCATGGATTTGATGGGAAGATTGGGGAATAGTTTCCATGCTCATTGATATCGTTCTCCCTTTCAAGGAGTGGGTGATCACTTTCTTTCTCATGACATTTCAAGTCATCCTCAAAACTTGAGTGGGTCATGGTTGTTGGCGAGATGGACCTAAGCTCACTCCTTGGATCATGAACAAGTTTGGATTCTATCCCTTTGATGAGAGGTCGGGAAGACCATACGGGTAGATAATCTTTACTTATTCTATGACCAAGCATCTCATTTCCAAAAGTGTTCTCCAATATTTTCATGATTGGCCTTCCGATAATGGTGAGGTGAAAGGAAAGTCCAGGAAGGTCAAAGACATGGAAATCTAGGAAGATCTTAAGATCATCAACGATCACAAGAACATCATGGAGGACTCCTAAACAATCAAGGATTTGACCATTGGGGAGTCTAAGACACTTTCGTGATTGGGATAAATGATCCTTTGATGATATTGGAACATGCAAATGAGGAATGATGTTGATCCCAAGGCTAGGATCGTAGCAAATGTCGCCATCAATGCCCGACACTTGACAGGATATCCTCCTTACATGTGTGGGTATTTTAGCAACTTCTTTGGAAGATTTGGCCTCATCCAACCATTCTTGACTTACAACAGTAGATAGAGGCTCTAACCGTTGATTATGCTCCTCTTGGTCAGACTTATGGCCATCATGGCTTCCATGCTTTGAGTGTCTTAATGAATTCCCAAAGTCATTAAGTGGGTCATCATAAGACTTGAATGAAGGAACACATGGGGGATCATCAGGATCAAGGATGGGTTTAGAGATGGGTTCGTCGGATAAGTCAAATGTGGGCATAGAGAAAGAGAGGATAGATTTGGCTTCTAAACACATTAGTTCTCCTTCTATAAGCTCACTCGACATTTCTTTATCAGGAATCCAAGCTTTTCCTGATGTGCCATGTGGAAGGTCGAGGCACAAGATGATGTTGATTTGGGAGGTTTTTGGAGAGATCCCTTCATGAGAGGTCTAGAAAGATGTTTTTTAGAAGGTCTCTTTAGGAAAGGATCATTTTGGGCATTCCCAAAACCAGCAAGATCATATGAAAGGTTAGCCTCGAACTCGAAGGAATGGTTTAGATGTTGAATTTCTTCTTCCTTCGAGATTTGTGGTATTTGTGGTTCAGGATCGATGGCAGAATCTTTGGATAGAAATGATGGTGATTTGGCTATCGATGATTCTTTTTTAGGGGCTGGTTTTTGTTCTCCCTTGGGTCCTTCATTATAATCGTTAGTAGAGGGAGTGTTTTCAAGAATCTTTGTAAGATGATTCTTCCCTGTACTAACAGATAAACACAGGAAGGCTCCCTCGGAAGTTATATCAAGAAGTTGTGCGGAATCTTTGCTAAGACCGCCATAAAAGTGTTGTAACAATGTTGGCTCGGTTATAGCAAGATCAGGGTCAGATGATGATAGCTCTAAAAGACGGTCCCATGCCGCACCTAGAGGTTCTTTCTCCTTTTGTTTAAAGGTTAGGACCTCTATTCGAAGACGAATAACGCGAGAAATAGGGAAGAAAGTTAGGAAGAATTTGGATTGTAACTTTTCCCATTCTCCGTTTACACTATCTACGTTGCAAAAGTACCATCGTTTGGCTATTCCTGTCAAAGAGAACGGAAATAGCTTCCACTTAAGGGTACCTTGCCTCATCCCTTGGATGTTGACACAAGAACACAATTGTTCAAAGTCACGTAGGTGAGTGTATGGATTTTCATCTTCATCCGCAGAGAAAGATTGTTCCCAAACTTTGGCTATGAAGCTAGGGCGAAACTCATAGCTAGGTGAAAGAATGGGATGTGATGATGGTGGTGGTTCCAAACTATGGCCCTTTGGAAAAGCAAGATGAGAGATGGATGATTCGTTCATGGTGTGAAAAGGAGGGATGAAATCAAACAAGGATAATAGGACCAAAGGGTTCTAGTTAAAATAGCTACCGTTCCCCGGCAACGGCGCCAGAAATGCTTGTTGGTATTTCTTATGACTTTTGGATAAATCTGCAAGCGCACAGATTATACCATTGTAGCACTTCACCGGGAGTATTCTAGGTATCGTATTTTCCACAGGGAACGAGAAGTGAGTTAAATAGGATTATGGATATGTCCTATGATGGATCAAGGGAGACTATGATAACTAGGTTGAGAGGTTCGATATAGCAAGGATATCTAACAAGGTATAGCTGGTTATACTGGCTTTATCAGCCCTTCTCTTGCAGGAGGTGATGGGATAGATCAAAAAGAGGACAAAACTCTAACCGGACTGCGCCATCAAGTTGTATTGAGGCCCTACCTTGTAAGAACTTATCTGACACACGTGGTGGAATACGAAGACTAGATAGAGCTGTCACCTTCTACTAGCATCCACAAACAATCCGCGCGATAAGCGGTTTACAAAGGCAAGATCTAGTCTAGACACCACGTCTACACTATTCTTACTACTCTAACCCAACATTAAAGGCTAAAGCACTCTACTTAAAGTAAAGCGATGAACAAGCATGAAAAGATGTATAACAGCTAAACCAGATTTAGAATACTAAATGCTATAAAGAACTCGAAAGAAGTCACTTACAAGAGCTGAACTTACAAGAGACTCGCATCCGCCGAGGAAGAACTCCGGAGAAGACTCCCGACAGGCCCGGGGCTTTCTCTAGAAGACTTCCTTCACTCCCCTCTAGCAAGCCTAGCACTACTAGAGAGCTCCGCTAAGAGACTAAGGAGTAGTGTTTCTCCAATGAGGCATAAGTGAGAGTGAAGGCCTAGGGGGTATTTATAGCTAAAGGTGGAGTAGGGGCTACTCCAGTGCCATGTCAGCGATCCACGCCACCTCCATCAGCCACCGTAGGATCAAACCGTCATTAGGACCGACTTAGATCAACGATAGAGATCAAGTGGATGCATGGCGGCATGCAGGAAGATGGTGGGGAGCCCCATGACAGGTGGGTCTTGCCACTTCCTCCAGGAGGTGTCCCCATAGCATAGGGGGCATGTGGGTGGCCTGGTGGCCCCACAGGGTGGTCGGCTGACCCCCCCTATGGGGTCCCTAGCCCACCTCTACCTCTTGTACGCTGGTCCCACTTGTCGGCTGACCCCCCCTATGGGGTCCCTAGCCCACCTCCATGAAGAAACTAACGAAGTTGAAGGAAATACCTTGCCAGATCCATCATCCACTTCAGCTATCCCAAGTTCTAAGCATAAAAAGGAAGAAATTCCACCACCTGATTTCATGCTGGATATAGATCCTAATATTTTCAGTGATTTTGGAAATATTTCAAACTACCTTTCTATTTCAAAACCCCAAAATCATCACCTTAGCAACCATTTATACCAAATGCCAGATAGAGGCATTTTGAGAGAGCTTGTATCAATCATAAGTAGCGAATGGTTAGAAGAATCAGAGCTTTCCTCTGATGTGATCCGTCTGGATTCACCTTCTATTCCAATACGATGTGCTTTCAATTCAGATCAATTTGATGCTCTTTATAATCCTATTGTGAGGGTCAATATCATGTCTAAATCACTTGTGCATGAATTATTGGGCAAAGTGACTTTAACCGCAACAACAAAGTTCATGAAGAATCTTGACGGATATATAGTCCCCAGTCTTGGAATTTTACATGTCCTACCCATTATGGTAGAAGGTACCATGGTTCGTTTGAACTTTTATATGTTTGATACGTGGGACCACGACCTCTTGCTAGGACAACCTTTTAGAAGACTTCTTTATGAAGGACAAAATGGGAAACTAAACATTTACTTTGGAAAGAGTTTTCAAATCCCAATAACAATCTCTCATTCTTTGAACAACAAAACTGAATCATATCTTTTACCTGATCCTATGGAGGAAGTAAAAACTACTTCTCTAGAGCTTTTTAATGAACCAGATTTAGAAGAAGATGCTCCTTCCTTTATAGAAGAAGAAGCTGACCCTTCCGAACCTGAACCCTTAGACGAGTTTGCAGAAACGCCTAGACCTCCTATAGAGCTTAAACCTCTACCACCCGGTCTTACATATGCTTTCCTCAATAATGATCCAGAGTCTCCTATAATATTAAGTGATAAACTCACTTAAGAGCAAACTCTGCGCTTGATGGCAGTTTTAGAAAAACATCGTTCAACCTTTGGTTACTCACTCCAAGATCTCACTGGAATCAGTCCTATCATTTGCACTCATCGCATTCCTACAGATCCTTCTGTTTCACCTTCTCGAGAGCCCCAACGAAGACTCAATAACGCGATGAGAGAGGTAGTTAAAAAGAAAGTTTTAAAATTGCTGCATGCAGGAATTATATATCCTGTGCTGCATAGTGAGTGGGTAAGCCCAGTGCAAGTTGTGCCTAAGAAGGGAGGCATGACTGTTGTCATAAACGAAAAGAACGAGATGATTCCGCAACGCACCGTCATAGGATGGCGGATGTGTATAGATTATAGAAAATTGAACAAAGCTACAAAAAAGGATCACTTTCCTTTACCTTTTATAGATGAGATGTTAGAGCGGTTAGCCAACCACTCATTCTTCTGTTTCTTAGATGGATATTCAGGGTATCACCAAATCCCAATCCATCCTGATGACCAAAGCAAAACCACCTTTACATGCCCCTATGGAACTTATGCTTATCGTAGAATGTCTTTTGGGCTATGTAATGCTCCAACCTCTTTTCAAAGATGCATGATGTCTATATTTTTTGATATGATTAAAGATATTATGGAAGTTTTCATGGATGATTTCTCTGTTTATGGAAAAACTTTCGACAGTTGTCTTGAAAATTTAGATAGGGTTTTGCAACGATGTGAAGAAAAACATTTAGTCCTTAATTGGGAAAAATTTCATTTTATGGTTAAAGAAGGAATAGTGCTAGGACACCTAATATCTGAAAGAGGTATTGAGGTAGACAAAGCTAAAATTGAATTGATTGAACAGTTACCTCTGCCTGTAAATGTGAAAGGAATAAGAAGCTTTCTTGGTCATGCTGGTTTTTATCGAAGATTTATAAAAGATTTTTTATTTATTTCTAGACCACTAACTCTTTTGCTAGCCAAGGATGCTGCTTTCATATTTGATGATGCTTGTTTAAAAGCTTTTGAATTATTGAAAACAGCGCTCATCTCTGCACCAATCATTCACCCCCCTAATTGGTCTTTACCTTTTGAAATTATGTGTGATGCTAGTGATTATGCTGTGGGGGCAGTTTTGGGACAAACTAAGGATAAGAAGCATCATGCAATAGCTTATGCTAGCAAAACTTTGACAGGACCTCAACTTAATTATGCAACCACTGAAAAAGAGCTCCTGGCTGTTGCCTTTGCTATAGATAAATTTAGATCTTATTTAGTAGGAGCCAAAGTCATTGTTTATTCTGATCATGCTGCTTTAAAATATCTGCTCACTAAAAAAGATAATAAACCTCGTTTGATAAGATGGATCCTGCTGCTCCAAGAATTTTACTTAGAAATAAAAGATAAAAAGGGAGTAGAAAACCCTATTGCGGATCACTTGTCTAGAATGTATTTTAAGAATCCACAGGAACTACCCATTGATGATTCACTCCAGGACGACATGCTCTACGGAATCAACAGATTCGACCCCTGGTATGCAGATATTATTAATTTTATGGTTTCAGGATATGTACCACTAGGAGGAAATAAAAGAAAGCTTATTCAAAAGAGTCGTTCACACATATGGGATGAACCATACCTCTTCAGAGTATGCTCGGATGGCTTACTCAGGAGATGTGTGACTATTGAAGAAGGAATGAAGATCATTGAAAGATGCCATTCATCACCATATGGGGGTCATTATGGAACATTCCGCACACATGCAAAAATTTGGCAATGTGGGTTCTATTGGCCAGCAATGTATGAAGACACTAGAGAATTTATCCGTAGATGCGGGCCATGTCAAAGACACGGCAACATAAACTCAAGGGATGCCATGCCACTCACCAACAATCTGCAGATAGAGCTCTTTGATGTTTGGGGAATCGACTATATGTCCCCATTTCCCCCATCAAATAATTGTGAGTATATCTTGGTGGCAGTTGACTACGTCTCCAAGTGGGTGGAAGCATTACCTTGCAAACATGCCGACAACATAAATTCAAAGAGGATGTTTGAAGAGACCATATTTCCAAGATTTGGAGTCACCAAAATAGTGATAAGTAATGGAGGATCACATTTCATCGACAAACATTTTGAAAAGTATCTAGCAAGGCATGGGATCCGCCACAATGTCGCTACACCTTATCATCCTCAGACAAGTGGCCAAGCAGAAACCTCAAACAAACAAATCAAGAATATTCTTCAGAAAACAGTGAATGAAATGGGAACAACATGGAAGGACAAGTTACCCGATGCACTCTAGGCATACCGGACTGCATACAAAACTCCAATTGGAATGTCTCCATATCAACTCGTATATGGGAAGACTTGTCACCTACCTGTTGAACTAGAGTTTAAAGCACACTGGGCTATAAAAAGATGGAATATGGACTTTGATGCTGCTGGAGAG
Organism: Microstegium vimineum; assembly: GCA_022036555.1. Taxonomy (NCBI): domain Eukaryota; kingdom Viridiplantae; phylum Streptophyta; class Magnoliopsida; order Poales; family Poaceae; genus Microstegium; species Microstegium vimineum. The sequence goes on from CM039121.1 coordinate 30,247,017, forward strand.
AAAAGACAAATGCAATTATCAAAGTTAGAGGAATGGAGAGAAAAAGCATATCACAATTCAAAGATCTACAAAGAAAGAGTTAAACAATGGCATGACAAGAAGATCAAGAAGAAAGAGTTCGCACCCCAAGGTAAGGTATTACTTTTTAATTCCAGGGTAAAGCTCTTCGGACATGAAAAGCTACGAAGAAAATGGGAAGGACCATATAAGATAATCAATTCATCATCCCACGGAGCAATCACACTTCAAAATAATGAAGGTACGTTATTCAAGGTAAATGGTCAACGTCTCAAAATATTTTTAGAACCTAATGAAGAATTAGAAGAAATAGACGTAATTAATTTCTATCTTTTAAGTGAAATTTAAGGCCCAATCACTTTAATTTTTGCATCCTGGGCCATGCATATGTTTTTTGGTACATAGAACCTTCTAGAAATGAGTGCGCAAAAGAGGCCCGGCAGCAGAGCCAAAGCCAGGGTGTAGGGCGGCCGCCCCACCCCTGTCACCTCTCGCCACCCGCCTTTTGCACTCCCGAACCTTCTAGTCCCCCTTATCCGATAAACCTTGTAGAACACTTATCCAACCATTTCTCCGCGAGATTTGCCCCGTAGATGCTTCTAGAGGCCATTTTCCACCCCTATATAAAGAACCCCTGACGTCAGTCATCATCATCATTCAATCATTTCCTAGCTCTCGCTTAGACGCTTGCTAGATCTCTTTGCTCCCATGGCCAGCAACATCAATTCTGATAAGAGGATGGTCCCATACGGGTCCAACCTCAACCAGCTCCCGCAAGAAGATCCAGACTCCAAAGCTTTAGTCGTAGTCCATGATGCTCTCCCGCTCGCCACCATTCCTCCAAAGCAGCAGCGCCATAGCAAAATCCTACTACGCTCAGCATGTCCTCGTTGCACCACCGCGACCACTCCTGCTCAAGGGACCAAAGGAAGAACCCGTCGTTGTGGTGCCTGCCGGTACCAAGGTTCTTCCACCAAGGCCCAAGGAAAGAATCATAGGAGTGAAGACCAACCGAAGGGGAGAGATCAACAACGTCAAGTACACAACAGAAGAAGAACGTCCCTACTTCGAGGGAATCCGCGCATCCAAAGTCAAATTCGTGCTGCCAAAGGACGCCCCGAAGCACTCCCTCAATTCTTGTGAGTCATCCCTAAAACGCCGCAAAACCGTAGCAGAATTAGAAAAAGATTTCCATAATAGGGATGACACGATCATCAATCTACAAATCTCTTTAGGCTTCTTCTCTAGGCAGGTCAGGAACCTGAACACCATAGTAGAGGGCCTTAAGCGTGATGCAGATGAGCTTAGTAAGAGAGTAAAGTTTTTAGAACGTCGCTAGATGCCTTAGCGAGTTATGCAGTTCTTGAGGCATGTTTAGATCCATTAGTTAGAAGATTATCTTGTTTTGATTCGTTCCCTTGTAATAAATGCCTCAAAATAAATAATAAAGATCATTTTCTATTATCATTGTACCTTGCTTGTCTCCACTGTGTTGTTATCTAAGAAAACAGGAAACAAGTATGGGGGAGACCCTCGATGACGAGACAAACAAATTCAACCGCAATGAGCACAAATTTTGGAAACAAATAGAGCAACAACCACACACGCCGAAGCAGATGCCGAGGGGCTACCCCAGCTCTTGCTCCATCCTTCGACCACGGTCAGGTTTGCACCCTGCACGTTACATTTTTTCATACATATCCCTAAAATTCAATTCGTGTAGTGAGTTTCCATAAATAAATGCTCTAAACATGATAAACTAAAAAGATAAAATGTTTCCTTAAAACATCTTTATAAAATAGACTCTCTGTATAAAGTTTCCTGGAGTCCTGCTATTGTTGGAAATTTAATTAGAGACTCCAAGTTACTTAAGTCATTGTGGAATGTGAGATGGTAGAATATGAGAACTTAATTCTTGATAATCTCTGTCACTTGGAGAATTTCTTTAAAATAAATAACTACCATCCCAAAGATGCTTTACACTTACCAATCCAAAGCCAAAAGGCTACTTACTTTGTATTGAGTTTGTTCGAATCGTGTGGATCCTTGTTATAATTTTATCATACTCCGAAGATCAAGGCTTCTTTCATACATTACAAACATAAAAGATTCACTCTTCCGAAGTAGTATTGCATTAGAGGCATGGGCTACGCAAAAATATGAAATTCGAGGAAATAAAAATGGGCAAAATGTCCGACAACCTCGCAGAAAAAATGGGCACAAGTCTGACAGTAGAATTAGGGGTACATCAGCACCCACCTAAAATATATATATATATATATATATATAATAATGATAGCCCATGGTTCCTCTAATAGAAATACACCAGTAAGAGATGACATTATAATAAAATTTGACCGACAAGTCTTGATCTAAGAGTATGGCATTATTCTCCTCGGATCTCGGTTTGACTAGGCAATACATGCAAGGTGAGTATGCCACATTTACCTATACTTTTTGAGATTCATTTATGAGCGATCTGAGAGCACCAAAAAAAAGTAAGCTAAACATGCAAAAACTCCAAGTGACAAGATTGAAAGATGAAGGGTCTCTACTTCTAGCTACTTTATTCCTCAACTGCTCATAGTTATATGGCGACTCTACTAAAACTCCTGCAGTACAGGTATAAAAGGAACATTCTACTATTGATGTCTAAACCTTAAGCTTATGTTTTAACCATCCTTTTCTCGAGGACGAGTAAAAGCCTAAGTATGGGGGAGCTTGTTGACACCTCTTAAGTATCAATTCTAAGTGTCAACTAAGCAGAAGAAAGGATATATTTGCAACACACCATCTAGACATAGGGTTTTTACTAACAGAATTCCACAAGTTTTGGTGTTTATCTGTTTCTGCAGGGAGACAACTACAAAAGAGCAAAAGAGGCCCACAAGTAAGGATTACATAGACACATAACACCTTCGAATGAAAAAGAGCAATCTAGAAGACTCCAGAACCACCCCCTGGAAGGAGGGGCCCACCTGTCAGCAGGGTAGGGCGGGCGCCCCCCCCCCAAGGGCGGCCGCCCTGGGCTAAGGGCCAATGAGGCTCCGCCTCGTGGATTAGGGTTCCACCGCCTTTGAGGATCAATCTAAACCCTCCATTAAGGTCGGTTTGATTCGATGGCTGACGTTCATTTGAGGGGGCTATATAAGGAGGACCCCTGCCCCCTAGCTAAAGGTAATCCATTATTCATTTTCATATTTTCTAGAGAGGATTCGCCAGAGAGGATCCCTTATGGATCTATTCTCTAGGGCTTAGCATTCAAGAGAAACTACCCTTAGTTTCTATGTGAGATTAGAGTTTACTCTTCTAGATTGAGAGAGTTAGAGTGGAGGTGTGGATTGGAGGAAGCCCGGCCTGTCGGTGTCTCTTCTCCAGTTTGTATCGATGGGATCAAGTCTCCTAACCCGAGGCTTTCTCCTAGGATTTCTTTGGTATTTTGACTTCTAATTCTAGTAAGTTCTCTATTTTATTATTCTTTGGTTTGTGAGTTTACTTTATTCTCTTCACGTAGAGAGTAGGGTAATCATCTCTAGCGTAAACGTGGTGTTTGGGCTAGGATACTCATAGATATCCCCTGTCTAGCCGGATCTATGGTAGTAGCTCGGAAACTGACAATTCCGTAGACACTTTTGGAATCCACAATCCTGTTAGAAGGATCGGTAGGGTTTATAGGCTGCGTGCTAAGCATCCTCTGAGGTGTCTCTTATCTCGACGGTTCTCCCCAATAGAATAATAACACATATCTTATAAGCATCCTCTGAGGTGTCTCTTATCTCGACGGTTCTCCCCAATAGAATAATAACACATATCTTATATAGACTAGAACGAGAGTGCAGTCGCGATCTTCTCTAATCGCTCATATCAAAATCACCTTGTTTGTAGCCTAAAGGTTAATAGCATAGATTTGGTTAGTCAGATTCACCCTTTCTCCTTGTGAAAAAATAAATTACGATATTCTGGATAATCTCCCGGGTGAAGTGCTCACCGGTATCCGTGCGCTTGCAGATTACTTCCTAGTGATTCTTCTGTCTGCGTTAACAAATATCAACATGCGCTTAGCACCCTCACCTCTTTCATTCTCTCATTTCCTCCCTCCCACTCTCTAGCTCTCTCCCTCCTAGGTTCTTTCTCATGAGGACCCTAGATTGATTTTTTTGGTCAATCTTTGTAAACATCGAACCAAGTTTGTGTGGGAATCGGAGGCCCTATCCCTCTATGTGACATGGTTGATTCACTCTTGTGATTGTCTTGTAATTTGCTTTGTGTTCTCCGTGTTCTTGTTTTTGCTCTTCTTCCCCCTCTATGTTCATGGCATGAGATCTTTTATTACGGGGCGTTTAGTTTGATTCCACTTGAATTAAGTTGTGCTAGGACGTGAGTAGATCATTTCCACCGAGGGAATTTCTTGAATCCTCACAAGCACTTAGATCGGGCAAAATCAATTTTGAGTTCATCTTTTGGAGCTTTTTCCCGAGTTCATCTCTTTTCCCTTTGATTCTCACCAAATTAAGCGATGATCTCTTAGAGTTAGCTCCCCAACTGCCTTGGGATCATACCCACAAAGTTTGGTTGCAGTTGGAGAAGATTTGGTTGAGTTTTGGGAAGATTTAGGGGAGAGACGATTCAAAATGGCCCCCAAATCGCCTTTGTCTAGGCATTCGTGGACAGTCCGGGCTTGATTCCCGGACAATCTGGGGGTCGGGCTCGGTCGAGGGGGTTTCGGTGGTGTACGGGTTTCTGAAACCGCGGATAGTCTGCCATGCAGGCGCGGATAGTCTGAGCGACAAACAGAACCAGTTCAGCGCGGTGTGTTTTCTGGAATTTGTACTACAGACTGTCCCGAGTCCTTTTGCGGACTGTCCGCGGTTACTATGGCAAACCCTCGGGTACTGTAGGAGATAGTCCGCGGTTCTCTCCCGGACAGTCCACGAAAGCTGGAGCGCTGTTTTGCCAGTTTCTCTCTTGTCTTGACTCCGAATCAAGTTCCGTTTATTGCGTTGGATTTGTATTCACATAAGGAACTTGATGAGGTAATTTTAATACCAGTTATCATAAGTAGTTTTTTGGGTGTGCCCTTGCCTCTCCTCTCTAGGGGTTGAGAGCACCTCTATCGGTGTTGCGGTTCGAGTTCGTGGTTTCAATCGTTCATCGGAGTTTCTTGATCACTCCACTGTACCTTTAGAACATCTTCTCGGGTATCCACCCACGTGTTGGGTCATGAGTGCATCGTTCTTCTCAAGTGGTCGTGTCAGGCGTGATTTTGGGACAAGGGCCAAGTTTTCGGAGAACTTTTTTGTTGGCTCCCATTAACCCAACCCCCCTCTGGTTGTCATTCTCGGTCCTTCACATCTCATTTGTTCTTTCCATCCATGATAAAACATTTTGGTTGTACTATGAAAACATTTTCCTCCAAATCCCCATTGAGAAATCTTGTCTTTACTTCCATTTGATGTAATTCTAAGTCATCATATGCCACTAATGCCATTATGATTCTAAAGGAATCCTTACATGAGTCTAGAGAAAATATCTTATTGTAATTAATCCCTTCTCTTTACATAAAGACTTTTGCCACAAGTCATGCTTTATATCTTTCTATATTCCCTTGGGAGTCAAGTTTTGTTTATTAGAGCCATTTATAGCCTACTATTTTGGCTCCTTTAGGAATTATTTCTATGTCCCAAACTTTATTGATATTCATTGACTTCATTTCATCTTCAATGGCCTCAAGCCACTTTGATGATTGATCGTTTCTCATGACTTCTTCAAATGAGGTGGGATCGTCCTCCAATTGAAATTCCTTAGTATGATATACTTCATAGTCATCAGTAATAGCTATTTTTTTTACTCTTTGAGACCTTTAGGGCCTCTACATTTGGCACATGTTCTGTTTGATGTTGTAGTTGTTCCTCTTCATATGTGACAGTAGGTTCTATAGGATCCTAAAGGACAGGTTCTTCATTATCATTCATTGTTGCTACAGGAGGAATAACAATAGGTGCTAGCACCAATCTTGCATTGTCGGTGTAGCAACAATAGATAGTGAGAAGAATGGCTCTTAATTCATCAAAGTGTGTGAAAGGTCCTTGTGTGATTTTGGTAATTGAGTGACAACTTAGGTGGACTAATATGTGTTTAAATGATACATACACAGGAGATTAGTTCACAGGTGATTGTGTGATGAAGGAGCTTATTGCACATGAGACATGACATGGAGTCATGTGATCAAGGTGGAGAAGATCAAGATGAGGCTTGGCTTGATGGACCGGTCGCAAGTGTGAAGGGCAAGTGAGTGATGCTTGGCGCTGATGGACCAATGCAACGGTGAAGAGCAAGTGAGGTCAAGATCGATGAACCAATATGGTCACGTGATGATGAAAGGTCTAGATATGGCTAGAGGGGGGGGTGAATAGCCTATTAACAAATTCTACAACAACACTAAGCAAACTTGTTAGAATAAAACACAGCGAAAAGCAAGTTTGCACTAGCACTACAAGGGTCGGCAAGCCACCTACCACAATACTAGTCACTAGCAAGATAACCTATGTCACACACAAGAGCTAGAGAACTAAAGCTACTTAGGCTAAGCTACACAAGCTTAAACTAGAGTCTCTACTTTGCAAGAATGTAAGAATGTAAATGCAAAGCTAGAGTTAGGAGGGTTATACCACCGAGAAGAGTAGCAAAGAGATAACCAATCAATCACAAAATGAATCCTCGGTAGAGAGACAATGAGACACAATATTTTTTACCGAGGTTCATTTGTTTGCCAACAAGCTACTCCTCGTTGTAGCGATTCACCTACTTGGAGGTTCACGCGCTAATTGGCATCACACGCCAAACCCGTCACCAGGTGCCGCAAAACCAACACAAGATAGGGATCCACAAGCTACGAGCAATTCACTAGAGATACCTTTTGCGAACTCCCGCGAGGAAGGTTCAAGAACCCCTCACAATCCACCGATCGGAGCCGGAGACAATCACCTTCCTCCGCTCAACGATCCTCATCGCTCCAAGCCGTCTAGGAGGTGGCAACCTCCAAGAATAATAAGAACTCCCGCAACGACGACGATCACCAAGTGCCACTAGTATGCAATCAATCAAGCAATGCACTTGGTTCACTCAATCTCTCATGAAAATGTCAATTATGTCAAGAAGATGAGTGGGTGGAGCAATCTAAAGCAAGCACAAGTGTATGAGTGAAGTAGGAGTGCAAGAGGTTTGCTCAAGGGCCGGCCATACCACCTTATATAGCCCACACTCAAACACGAGCCGTTTTACCCCCAAAACACTGCCTCTGCGTCAACTCCGGACGCACTTTTCACAGGGGGTTCGGATCATCGCGCATGCGTCCGGACCCTCTGCCACAGAGAAACCTCCACCGAGAACACGTCCGGACGCAAAGCTCCGGACGCTACTTTCACTGAGTCCGGACCAACGCGCACGCTTCCGGATCCTCCTCTTTTTCAAAAGGTTTCTTCGCGCCTTCACCATAGCTCGCTACGTGTCTCCGAACGCACCTGTTCACAGGGTCCGGAGCCACTGTTCATCGGGCCCGGAAATAAATTCCAGCGAACCTGAGAGCTCCTTTCTCATTTCTTCCACTCCGGATGCAAGTCCGATTCCTCATTCGGACTATCACTAGCGTCGAGTTCCTTTCACACAGAACCAACAGAGAGCGCAGAGACTCCAGACGCGCGTCCGGATCCTGCGTCCGGACCGCAAACAGCGTCCGAATCACTGCTCACAGCACTGCCGATCTAGGGTATGCCTCCAGACCCATCTTCGATGGTCCGGACCACCAACACACCCTGCGTCCGGACCTCCAAACTGAGTCCAAACAGCCTCCAACTTCTTCCAAGCTTCCAAGGAGCTAACACTAAGTGATCCCAACACTTGTGCACATGTGTTAGCTTTTAGTTCACAATTATCTTGGAATTAGTTGGTTGTTTCACTTGGTTCAGTTGATTTTAAATGCAATGCAAAGAACCTAGTGGCACATGATAACCGTAATCAAACACGTGAGCTCCCTCCTTGATAGTACGGCTATATATCCTAAATGGGATCACACCCTCTATGGTGTCTTGATCACCAAACCAAAAATGGATTCCTATTTCACCTTTGCCTTGAATCCTTTTCCATTTTCCTTTGCACCACCATGCTAGAACCTTGCCATCATCACATTGATCCATTAGCTCCATCACATGGTATGTACCAACCTATCTCATGATTCACACTTAGAGATCAAGGTTAGTACTTAGGTAGGTTTCATCAATTACTCAAAACCAAACACATGAGGAACTCTCAATCTCCCCCTTTTTGGTAATTGATGACAATCTTTCCCAAAAAGATATGAAATATAATCATTTTGAACTTGAGTTGCTTGTCCAAGCATTTTAATCAAAGATTCAAGATTTGGACAAGTTACACAAATTCGGTTTTGTTAGTTATTAGTTCCCCCTACATATGTGCTTCTAGAGTTTGGTTCAAGTTTAGCACATATGCATGGACAGACAATGTGGGAGAGTAAATATCTACCAAATGATGCTAAGGTTTAAGAGTAGACCTTTGAAGCGTGATACCATCGGAGTGTGGAAATTTGAATCACCCTTAGCACCATGATTAGCTAGACACCACTTGAAAATATAATCACTTGAAAATACATGAGTTAGAGCTAATCAACCTATGCATGCTAGTTGATCAATCAACAATCATTTTGGATCACTAGCAAACACCATACAAGCAAGAATATTTGAATTTAAGTACTTGTGCAACAATACATATGAGGATGCAAGCATTCAAATGCAACAACTTGTTCATGAGCTTGCTCCCCCTACTTGTGTGTTCTCTTTTCAAAAAGATTTTTCATTTTATCCCCTTTATCTTTCAATTTCTCTCCCCCTTACACATTGCTCATTTTATATCTTTTTACAATTTCTCCCCCTTTGTCATCCAATTGACACAAAAAGGTGGGACCGATTATAGATATCCAAGTTTTACTCCCCCTTAATGTGAGATAGGGTGAAAGATTGGTTTCAACTTTGGTTTGAACTAAGCTACTTGCCCAAGATATTTAATTTGGTTTAAACCATAGACAAGCTTGTTCACACATGCTAAGATGGTTATCTTGCCCATGTTGAATTAAACATTTAAGCTCATATACATAGATCAAACACTAGGATTGCAAGCCCATCAACATGTCATATGCTACCACTAGATCATATCAAGTCATAGAAGCAATAGTGGCACCATATAATCATCAAAAACATTTTGATTTTCATGAATGAGCCTAGAAGCATGAGTGATGTCTATATGCTCTACACAAGTCCTAGAAAGGTATGCATGAATGCTTTCAATCAACTTGTACCTTGCTTTGTTGGAGTAGAGGCATGTCATATAAGTGGGGGTGCATCAACTCATGTTGGAGAAGTCAAGTATGTTCAACTCATTCCTTAGCTTGCAAAACCTCATTTCATCTAGTGGCTTGGTAAAGATATCGGCCAATTGATCTTCGGTGCCAACACTTGTGATAGAGATGTCCCCTTTCAATTGATGATCTCTAATGAAATGGTGGCAGACATCAATGTGTTTTGTTCTTGCATGTTGGACCGGGTTGTTGGTTAGCTTGATTGCACTTTCATTGTCACATAGCAAGGGCACTTTCTTGAATTTGACTCCAAAGTCATTCAAAGTAGCTTTCATCCAAAGTATTTGTGCACAACAACTCCTCGCACTAATATATTCGGCTTCGACGGTAGAGAGTGCCACACTATTTTGCTTCTTTGATGACCATGAGACAAGTGATCTTCCAAGCAATTGACATGTGTCCGATGTGCTTTTCCTTTCTATCTTGCAACCCACATAATCCGAGTCGGAGTATCCAAGTAACTCAAAGTTTGATCCTTTAGGATACCACAACCCAACATTTGGTGTATGCTTCAAATATCTCAATATCCTCTTTGTGGCTTTCAAATGACTCTCTCTTGGAGATGCTTGAAATCTTGCACACATGCATACACTAAACATGACATCCGGTCTTGATGCGGTCACATAGAGTAGACTACCGATCATTGATCTATATAGCTTTTGATATACCATGTTGCCACTAGCATCACTATCCAAGTTACCATTTGTACCCATTGGTGTGCTAATTGACTTTGCTTCATCTAGATTGAACTTCTTCAGCATGTCCTTGATATACTTGCATGTTTTATATATTTCATATATTTGTAACACTCTTTTGCCCAATCTAGATTGATACGGTTCGGCTCTATTCTTTCTTGTAGATCTATTTATGCTTTAACAGTTATTGCTTTCATGTTGTCTCTATAAATAGATCTTACGTTCATAATAGCCAAATTAGTCTAATCTAGATTGCTAGATGTTGCGGGTTCGTGCAAGTTAACCATGTTCAAGCTTTGATAAGGTTAGGTATCGTGCGGCAGATATGTAACACCCCAAAATTTTGTTTCTTGGAAATAGGTTTAAAATTGTTTTTAATTGTAATTTTGTGTTCATGAAATCATAGGAAATAAAACTTTTTATGGAATTAAAACTTATTAGGAGATACAAACTTGTTTGAGCATTCATGCCAATGCCTTTTAGATTTCTGTTTGAGTGGCTCAGTTTCAAAATTCAAATTTGTTTTCAAAATGTGTTTGGAAATTTGCTTTGAAATAAAAAGAAATAAAAAGAAAAAGGCAAAATCTCTCGCTTCTCTGTTTCTGGCTCGAGAGGCCCATCCGGCCAAGCCCAGTCGCACCAACCGGCCCAGCCGCCTCCCTCCTCCCTCCCTTTCTCCCACTGCCACTCTGGCCCCGCTCACCAGCGCCTCTCTGACTCGCTGACTGGTGGGACCCACTTGTCAGGCGTCTCCTACCATCGGTCGACAGCAGCTTCCCCTTCCTTCCTTACCGCCGATCTAATTCCCCCCCCCAAATTCCCCTTTCCTTTCCCCGCGCTAGCACCTTCCTTCTCTGCCGAGCAAGAGTGTAGCCGGGGATGATCCCCTTCCATCCTGTGCCATGCCTTCGGAGTATTTAAGCCCGCCCCGCACCACCTCGCCTCCACCCCGCTGCAGAACACCACCGCCGCCGCCGTTCCTCTGACGCCGAGCACCACTGCCCTTCCTAGCCAGTCGTCGAGTTCCACAGTGTGGTAAGGAGGCCAAAGAACTTGGTTTCACCCTCCCTTCCTCCTCCTGCTCTTCCGTGCACGCGCGCAGTTTCTCCTGCAACCGCCGCCGAGGACGCCCCGTCGTCGTCGTCCCAGACGAGCACTGCCATCCTTCCGTGTCGCTCGCTGAGTTCCGCGTGCAGGTAGAAGAGGTTTAGGGAGCTCCAATTTCGTCTCTCTCCCTCTCTGGCTCTCTGTCTCCGCTCGCCGGCTTAACCGAGCCGCCCAACCGCGGGCACCGCCGCGCTCGTCGCCAAATCGGGTCAACCGATAGCACCTACGTGCTCGCCATCACCTCCTCTCTCTCTCCCCGACCGTTCCGCGTGGCGAATAGTGCACCGTAGCGGTGGTTTGGCTTGCGCCGCCGCATCCCGGCCATGGCGCCGCCGCGGGAGCGCCGCCCCGGCGACCCTGCTGCCCTCTCTCTTCCTCCCCTTCTGTCCTGCGCCGTCCGATCCTGCGTGGACAGCTGGGATTAGATCCCCCGAAGGGGTACGCCCTCCGGTCCACGGTGGACCAGAGCCCTGTGCGCGGTCCACAGACACGCCATGCACCTGCCCTGTCCCGCTTCGCCACGTGGCCCTGGTCAGCCCCACACCGCAGTCCCCTTAGCGCACTCTCTGGATTACGCTTTCTCTTCTGAAAAGCGTATTCCGTTCGATTTCGTTTTGTTTCAGAAATAAATTGGAAATCCATATTTACAGATCTGCCATCCACTTTCAAACGCTTATAAAAGATGCGTTTCAAATCCGTTTTGACCCAAACAAGTTGCGTTAGCTTCGTAATTTCATGATCTATCTAATGGTACAGTTTTCATCTATGTTAAAGTCTTTTGAAAATAAAGTTTAGATTAATCTTTTTTAATGAATTAATCTTGTATAGAAAATCATGTTAATTTCATATCTCCTCCATTTTAAATCCGATTCGTTCCGTTCGAGTTGCGTTGGCTTCGTATCGGCGTAACCTTTTTGTTAGTGATCTTTAATACCATGTTAATAGTTCTGTATTTTCATGAGGTAAAACCCTAACTTGATTAACCACTATGCAACTTGTTTTACACATAAAAATGTCGATGCTTTCTACTTTCGTTTTCGAAATCCAAATACAATCTTGACCTAATCTAATCAAGGTGTTTCTTTGAAGTACTTTATCCATTCTTTTATATAGTTAAAACTAACAAAGCTCATAGTTCTCTTTTATAAAAGCAAATCTTCCGTTAGTTGTATCTCGATCATCGTAGCTCCGTTTAGTGTGTTCTTCGCGACTGTGTGATCGTAGAGTTGCGTAGATCTCTTTTTAAATCCTTTTCATTGATTGGTGTATTGTTCTAATTTAGCTATGTTTGTATGCTTTGTATGATCAGATGCTTGTGTGGTGATTTGTTAATAATTGTCCAATCGGTGAGTTTTGCGTTGGTGATCTAGAAGAAGTCGTCTGAAGCTGAGAAGCAGTTGAACAAAGGATCTAAGCTTTTAAGGCAAGTATTATATGAGATCTTCCTTGATGTCCTATTCATGATGTTTTAAATAAAATCATATGCATGTGTCTAATCTTGTTACCTTACGGCTTACCTAGATTTGATTACCTTGAACCTTGAAATCCTATGGGTTATCTTTGCATCTGGGTAGTTATTGCTAGTGCTCCATTAATAAGCATGATCTTTAATCTTGATTAATGATGATATGAACTGATGAAGTAAAACTTGACTTTTTAGCAACATGGATTTAGGATCCTATCTGTCAGCAAAAGCTGGGACATACAGTACAACCACAAGCTATATGGCTCTGGCTTGACTCAGTATTAGAATTCTACTGGTTTGTGACAACTTACCCGAAAGGGCGTAAGAGGGGCTCACCTTAGTTCCCTCGTAAGAGGGGTGGTACTAACCATTGAGGAAACGAATAGCGGGTTGTTACCTACCAGTGGAACCTGTGAACGGTCTCGTAGTGTACCCTGCTCCACTTCCTTGGTAGAGGTGATGGCATATGGGGATCACGACTTGTGGGTAAAGATGTACATCTCTACAGAGTGTAAAACTGATATATCAGTCGTGCTCACGGACATGAGCGGCCCAGAAAACTCACAGACTAATAACAGAAAACTCACAGAAACAATGTTTACATGTTGGTTATTGCTTGAGAATCACTTTATCATGGTTATTTATGTTATTCATTCAATTGATATATGATCATGTGGTTTAATTTGGGGACTTAAGCATAATTTATGACACCTCAATTGTAAAGTTTTGAATCAACTAAAAATGCTTATCGCAGTAAACCAGTGTCAACTTTTTGAGCCTCATGAACCCCATATATGCTTGTTGAGTACGAAAGTACTTATGCTTGTTTATTCTTTTCAATCTTTGGATAAAAATCCCGGATGGGTACCAAAGTGCAAGAGTTTCGAGTAGTTAGGTTTGTGATCAACCAGTCAGTTGGTCCCTGTGGAGTGGAGTCTTCACCTGAAGTTCAGAGTGTCTTACCGCTGTTTGCTCTCTTAAGGTTATTTCTTTGACCTTATATGTTATGTATTTAAGTATTGTCTTTTGATATTACCTTGTTCTGTGACTATATGTGAGATTTGACTTCCTGGGCTCACATATAGGGTATATCTGGTTTTGTTCTTAAAACCGGGTGTGACAAGATACAAGCTTTAGATTAGTTTGATCACGTTTACATTACATGTTCCTTCACCATGGATCCCGACTCGGTTGGATTGCTGAGCTTGGTTATGCTTTAATTCACAGTTGATTTATGATTCATCCAAATGTACTTTTCTCATGCATGCACGTTCGGCAATCAACGCTTTACGTACTTTATGTTTGTTTTAGCCGAATGATCTATAAGACTTGTTGGCAGACAACTTCTATAGCTATAGCCGAATGATCTATATGGAACTTCTCACCCAGCATGTTTCAGTTTTGTATCTAATGATTTTTATCCCTTGTTAGTTTCAGGTCCAACTGACTGGCACGTTTTCGGATTTCGAAACACCCAGGCACCCAATTGAAGCCACGCTTTCCGGCTTGCTGTGTGTGAGGCACAGTGCGCCATATTTTGTGTCAACACACTTTTTGGCATGCTCGGTGGGACCACACATTTGAAGATGTCTGAATTCGAGAATAACCAGGTTCTGGACGTGACTATGGATGAGTTGCCAGAAGATTTGAGAAATACGGTCCAGCAACCATGTGATGAGTTTCAACACAAATGCTTGATGTCCTTTTCCAAGAATAAAAGCAACAAGGTTTTTCAGAAGGAGTCGCTCCCGAGGACTCTCCTTCCCCATCAGACTGATTATACCGAAGAAGAAGATGCTCGGAAGCTGACTGAAGTGGTTTACAAAGCGATGAGCGACACTATGAGAAATCATCATATGGCTTTCTTGAATACCTTTCGCATGATCATGGTCAGTACTTTTGGTCCATCTGCTGATAAGTACTTTGAGGAAGCCGCTGGTCCAATGCAGGGACCGACATTATTCCATGTGCCAAAGCACCAGGAGAAGACTGCTGAGGATAGCGGAGCGCCTGGCATGAACCAAGGTGGAGTGGTTCCTCACCAGAAACAACAACCTCCCATCACTTATGGCTAGCTCGCGTTCAACACATCGGGAAACGTCCCACAATCGGCTTTTAAGGTGTCTCCAGCAGCGAACAAGTTGCAGAAGAATATGTATGGAGACAGATATCAAGAGTTTGCCGATTATAGTGCTATTGATGCTCTCTCGAATCCAAGGTATAAGAATTCAGCAGGGTTGCCTTTTGAAGGGCAAGCACATGGAGCTCCAAATTCAAATATTGACCTTATCATGCACAGGATGGCGGACATGATGCAAAATTAGTTTGGCTTAAGGCCAAAGAACCAGTCCTATGCATACAAGTCTCCTTATCTAGAGTGGTATAACCGAGTGGCACTCCCTCCGAGGGTGAAGCCTCCCACAGATTTGACCAAGTTTTCTGGTCAGGATGATACTAGCACCATAGAACACATCAGCCGATTCTTGATGCAGCTTGGAGAGACATCTGCAGATGAAGCTTGGAGAGACATCTGCAGATGAAGCTTGGAGGATTCGGTATTTTCCGTTGTCTCTGACAGGGCCAGCATTCACGTGGTTCACATCTCTGCCTGCAAATTCCATTGGTACATGGGCAGAATTAGAGCAGAGGTTCCATGCGTATTTCTTTACGGGCACCAATGAGAAGAAGCTAGTTGACCTTATGAGCTTGAGACAGAGGGCTAATGAAACACCCCAGGAGTCTCTCCGCAGGTTCAGAGAGACTAAAAACCTCTGCTATTCCTTGAATCTACTAGATGACCAATTGTCAGGAATGGCAATAGCGGGCATGCAGCCGAATGTCAGGGAGAAGCTGTTCGGCATGGACTTTGATGACCTTGGTCAGTTGTCACAGCGATTGGCAATGATGAGTAATCAGGCTCAAGGGTTCAGGAGAGATAACCGCTTCCAGAAGGGTGATGTGGCTAATGAAATGTATCAAAGTTTCCTGGAAGAAGCAGCAGAGTACGATGATGAAGATGAGATAGCCGCAGCCGAATTGGTCTGGGTGAAAGAACCGACTCAGGTTAGTCAATGATGGTTAAGGCAGCAAAAGGGTACTTATGATTTTGATGTCTCTAAGTCAGACAAGCTGTTTGAGTTGTTATTAAGGGAGGGACGCATCAAATTACCAGAAGGACACCCCATGCTGTGCCCTGAAGGGGTAAAAGACAAGAAATTTTGCGGCTATCACAATACTAATTCCCATTCCATCAATGATTGCCGAGTGTTTAGAGTGTGAATTCAGAAGGCTATTCAAGAGGGGCATCTAAAGTTTGATGGCAAGATGAAAATTGATGTTAATCCTTTTGCATAGAACACGGTGTCTTTCTCTATGAACATAGTTGCCATAGAAGACCCCAAGAACAAGGGCAAGATGAAGGTGTTGACCTCAGACAGAGCAAGAAAAGCTGGTGCTGTTGACCCTGATCGGCAGATTACAAATGAAGAGTTTCGGCGACAGACTCAATTCCAGAATAGCCGAACCGAGAGAGGGGAAGCTTCCAGGCCCAGGGTTACGTCACGGATTCTGTTAAACAAATGGCAACGAGAGCAAGAGCAGTATCAGAGGCAGAGGTATTACGAAGAACAAGAGTTCATGGAGGAACATCAGAGGTATGAGGAAGAGATGTACTGGAAAGAGCAAGAGTACATGAGAGAGCAGGAGCAATCTCATTGGGGATGCTCGTTCTTCAAACATTGTTGGAATGAAAGCCTGAAGCTACCTGCTAGGAACAATTGCCCTGAATGCAGCGATCAATATTCAGGGTATAGGCAGTCCTGGGTCAACCATCATCCGATCCATGAAAGACTTGGAGCACAATTTCCTGAGGTCGATCGGCGTTTAAAAATAGGTAGCTCTAGAAATCGGCTAGGCAAGAGATTTGCCGATCAGGAGTGGATCCATTATGAGGAAGGTGCTGAGGAGGAAGAGCATCGTGAATATGTGTGGCAGAAGGGACAATGGTGCCCACCAGGGCTGAGGAAGAGCCAGAAAAGGAGAGTATAGCGCTTGAGAAACAGGGAGCTGGCACAAACAGTTGCCGAAAAGAAACAGATATGGCGTGCTAAGAAAAAACCCGAAGAGGACCATTCGGCTGATGCATGCATGGCTTTCTTCCTTCCATCAGAGTTCATAGCTCCTGAAGGCCAGGACATCCAAGAGGAGGTGTACTCAGATTTCGATGAGAGCGAATATCAGGATCTAATGGCCCAACTTGTCCTGACTGAACGGACAGTTTTTGATAAGCCGACCAAGCATCGACATTTGAAGCTGCTTTATTTGAAGAGATACGTCAATGGCAAGCCTCTGACCAAGATGTTTGTTGATGGAGGGGCTGCCATCAATATTATGCCTTATACCACCTTTAGGAAGCTCGGGATGACTAATGAGGAACTGTTGAGCACTGGCATGGTGCTCAGGGACTTTGCTGGCAATCCTTCTGATACCCGAGGGGCTGTACACGTCGATTTGATGATTGGATCAAAAACTTTGATTACTACTTTCTTTGTCATTGATGGCAAGGGGGCATACAGTCTGCTCTTAGGAAGAGATTGGATCCATGCTAACTGCTGCATACCTTCAACCATGCATCAGATTCTCATTCAGTGGATTGGAGATGATGTCGAAGTGGTTCATGCTGATGATTCTGTAAGTGTTGCTGGAACGGAGCTTACATACTGGGAATATGATGGCATCGATTGTTTCTCTAGGAGAGTATGGGAAGAAGGTCCTGTGAACATATTCAACAAGGATCAACAGCCGATCCAAGCAGTCGGCTCTCAAAGCAATTTTTGATGGGGAACCCGATCGATGGCAACAAAGGAAAGTTGGGACGTGGCTTTATGTCGGCCGATAAACTAGAAGAAATAAATATTGGTGATGATATCGAGACAAGGCCGATGTTTGTCAGTGCGGATTTAGACCCAGAGTATAGATTAAAATTGATAGAGCTTCTAAAAGAATTCAAGGATTGTTTTGCTTGGGATTACACAGAGATGCCCGGACTGGATCGTTCTATTGTTGAGCATCGATTGCCGATTAAACTTGGGTATCGTCCTTACAAACAACCTCTTTGGAAAATTTCAAAGAGGAGGTATTGGCCGATGTGAAAAAAGAAGTTGAAAGATTGTTAGAAGCAAATTTCATTCAGCCATGCAGATATGCAGAGTGGATTTCAAGCATAGTTCCGGTGTACAAGAAAAATGGAAAGATGAGGGTATGCATTGACTTTAGAAATCTCAATAAAGCCACTCCAATGGATGGTTACCCAATGCCAGTTGCCGATTTGCTTGTCGATGCAGCAGTTGGTTATGAAGTCATCAGCTTTATGGATGGTAATGTTGGCTATAACCAAATCTTTATGGCAATAGAGGATATTTCAAAGACAACCTTTAGATGCCCTGGTCATACTGGTTTGTTTGAGTGGATTGTCATGACTTTTGGGTTAAAGAATGCCGGTGCAACTTATCAAAGGGCCATGAATTATATTTTCCATGAGTTGATCGGTAAGATTGTGGAGATCTATATTGATGACGTGGTGGTCAAGTCCAGAGATCACAAGGGACATTTAGCCGATTTAAGGAAGACCTTGGAGTGCACTAGGAAGCATGGTTTGAGGATGAACCCAAACAAGTGTGCCTTTGGGGTCTCGGCTGGTGAGTTCTTGGGATTTCTGGTCCATAAAAGAGGAATCGAAGTCGGTAAGAAGAGCATGGAAGCAATAGACAAAGTTATCCCTCCAACTAATCTCACGGAGTTGCAGTCATTGCTTGGCAAGATTAATTTTGTAAGAAGATTCATATCTAATTTGTCAGAAAAAGTTTTGCCTTTCTCTCCACTTTTAAAGCTTAAGAAGGATCAAGAGTTTGTATGGGGTGACATACAACAAAAGGCTTTTGATGAGATCAAAGAATACATGAAGGCGCCACCTGTGTTGGTACCTCCACAACTTGATAAGCCTTTCAAGTTGTACGTGGTGGCCGATAACCTGACAATAGGATCAGCCCTCATGCAGGAGTTTGAAGGAAAGGAAAGAGTAATAGCTTACCTTAGCCAAAAACTGCTAGATCCAGAGAGAAGGTATTCGGCTACGGAGAAGCTTTGCTTGTGTGTGTATTACTCATGTACCAAGTTTCAGCACTACTTGTTGAATGCCGAATGCGTGGTAGTCTTTGAGTTTGATGTAATAAAACATATGTTATTAATGCCAATTTTAAATGGAAGGATTGGCAAGTGGATTTTAGCTTTGTCGGAATTTGATTTAAGGTACGAATCGGTAAAAGCAGTAAAGGGTCAAATTATTGCCGATTTTGTTATCCAACATCGTGATCCTTCTGCTAACATGATAAGTATTGCACCTTGGACTTTGTTTTTTGATGGTTCATCTTGCAGCAGAGGTGGTGGTGCTGGTATTTTCTTGATTTCTCCACGGGGGGTAATTTTTAAGTATGTCATCCCTATTGAATTCTATGTTACTAACAATCAAGCGGAGTATGAAGCATTGCTTAGAGGGCTTCGGCTTCTTGTTGAAATAAAGGTTGTTGCTATTGAGATTTTCAGAGATTTTGAGTTGGTAATTAACCAACTGATCGGCCAATATGAATGCAAAAGTGATGTATTAAGGGGATATTATGAAGAATGCCGAGAGCTTTTGAGGAATTTCCAGGTAGCAACCTTGCATCATATCCCTAGGGGGCATAATGAAGAAGCAAATAAACTAGCTCAAGCTGCTTCGGGATACCGAGAGAATCAAGAGGTTAATGCTTTGCATGAGAATCGGGTAGTTGATGACTGGAGAAATGAAGTTGCCGATTACTTAAAGAATCCATCACAAAAGTTTTCTCGAAAACTCAGATACAAAGCTCTCAAGTTTGTGCTCCTTGATGATCAGTTGTACTATAAATCAATAGATGGGGTACTCCTCAAATGTTTGAGTCAAGAAGAGGCTAGAAAGCTGATGTATGAAGTGCATGAAGGGATATGTGGTGCACATCAATCGGCTTACCAAATGAAGTGGGTAATTAGGAGGACTGATTATTTTTGGCCAACCATGCTTGAAGATTGCTTTGAATATTACAAAGGGTGTCAAGATTGTCAGAGATTCGGCAACATTCAAAGAGCTCTAGCATCGGCTTTGAACCCGATTATCAAGCCTTGGCCATTTAGAGGATGGGGCATAAATTTGATTGGTCAGATTCATCCTCCTTCTAGCAAGGGACATAAGTTTGTACTGTTAGCTACAGATTATTTTACAAAGTGGGTTGAAGCTATTCCTTTGAAGAAGGTTACATCAGAAAACATGGTAAATCTTGTTAAGGAGCATATAATTCACAGATTTGGGATTCCTCAAACTATAACAACAAATCAAGGAACTCAGTTCACTTCATCTGAATTTTGTGATTTTGCTGAAGAAATGGGAATCAAGTTGTACAATTCTTCTTCTTATTATGCACAAGCTAATGGCCAAGCCGAAGCATCAAATAAGATCATGATTAAAATTATTCAGAAGAAGATTGATGAGAAGCCAAAGAAGTAGTATTCGGTTCTTAATGAGGCTTTATGGGCTTACCGAATGGCTTGTCATGGGTCTACTCAGGCATCTCCCTATGAGTTGGTTTATGGGCATCATGTTGTGCTACTGTGGGAGTTGCAATTGGGTTTGAGGCGAATTACATTGCAAAACAATTTGAAGAAAGAGGATTATAAAGGTCTGATGATGGATGAATTGGAAGATTTGCATTTGGTTCGTCTCAAAGCATTGGAAAATATTGAGAAGAACAAATTACGTGTTGCCAAATATTATAACAGGAAGGTCAGAGAAACGCAATTCACAGAAGGAGATTTGGTTTGGAAGACTGTATTGCCGATTGGGACAAAATATAAGGCATTCGGCAAATGGTCTCCGAATTGGGAAGGACCTTTTTGGATAGTGAAGTGTGCGCCTGGTAATGCGTATATTTTGAAAACTCTACTGGGAGAAGAGTTTACTAGAGCTATTAATGGAAGATTTCTTAAGAAATTTTATCCGAGTGTTGAGGTTGGTGCATAAACAGACTTAAGGAGTTTTGTGCGCAAATAGCCGATGTAGAAGCATCGCCTTTAGCCAAAAAAATACTCTGAGAGCTTGGAGAATAGCCGATGCGGTATGTGTCGCCTTTAGAGCAAAAAAATGTAAACACAATCGACTAAGGACAATGTCATACAAGTTCAGGCAGCATTCCTCAGGTTCGCTATTCTCAGAAAGATTCAAAAAACGAAAGACAAGTGGAAATCACAGATAATATTTCACAAGACAAGTAATTTTTACATAAAGTTCCTAAGTACAAACTACTCCTCAAACAACTTGTTGAGGACAGACTGGGCATCTGTGGCTTGGGCAAGGACGGTTGCATGGTCCTCATAACTCTCCAGGAGTTCATCGATGTTCTCAACATCTTCCGGAGGCCCGCCACCGAGGAAGCCAACTGGCATGAAGGAGAGGTCTTCACGAGTCTGGGTGGACATTGCCGCCAGCCCCAGAGCTACGCCGTGGTGTACGCCTTGGATGACGGCCTGATCGATACGACCGTCCGCATCATCAAGGCGTGCCTCGGCGGTTTCTCCCTGGGCGTTCACCTTGTCGGCAATCTTATTCGCCGCAATCTTCAGGCGCTCAACCTCTACAGAGAGTGCTAAACAGAAGAACACAAATTGGGTGAATAGATGGAATGAGAAGGGGGGAAATCGAGTGAGATTTAATTTTACTAACCGGCAATGGCCTCGCAGAACTGCTTCCGCTGGTCCTCCCATTCAAGTTGGTCGATGTCGTATTGTTTGGAGATCTTCTCCAGTACTCCTCGGGCCTCGTTCCTTTCCTTGATAAAGGTGACCACCTCTCCATGAGTGTAAGGGGCATCCATAACACCCGAATCCAAATCCCAAGGATTGGAATGGTAGGAACTTGAAGAGCCGGAGGAGCCGGATGATGGAGTCCCCGGCTGAGCTGCTGTCGCTGAAGGGAAGGAATGCTGTGGCTAGTAGAGATGACCCTTATTCTGATGAGTAAGAACAGAAATCAGAGCTAGAAAGATGAACAAAGAGTAGAACTGCAAGGGGGCAAGAAGTCGATTCTCACCCACGCTGCCGACAACGCCATGCTTGGCTTCCTTCAGCTTCTCCTTCGGCAGGGCGCTTGCCACGGTCGTCGCGTCTGGCCATTGCTACTGTAGAGGTTAGGGTTTTCCTCTAGATTGGTTTGAGCAGAGAAGAGGAGGAGGCGGAGATAAGAATGCTTAACTGGAGTTGTTGATGATGGAGGTCGAGAAGGAAGGGTTTACCTATAAGCCAAATGAAAGGCAGTGGCGTATATCTCGGGGTAGTGGGATGAGAATGCCAAACGACGAGCTAGGGTTTTTCCTCTCGGATGGGCCGTTGCTGGACTGGGCCAGGCTCGGATAAGTCAAGAGTCGCTTGGCTATATCCCTAAACCAGAAAGATGGGAGTAATCGGCTATGTCTCTGATCGAAAAGCTAAAGGCAATCGGCTATATTCTAATCAGAAAAATAGAAGAGCTAATTATATTCTCATACAAACAGAAGTATATAAAGATGAAGAACAAAAAACATCTGATGGTTCAGAAACAGAATGTGTCATGGTTAAACTATTACAAGCCCATGTTTCTACTAGCTCAGAAGCTGGTTGATGGCATCTAAGGCCTCGGCTCTGATTCGGCTGACATTGTTCAACACCTTCTGGTCTTCATCTTCGGAGCTTTGGATACTGAACAACTTTGCCTTTAGCTGTTGGTCTTCTTTGAGGACAGTTGATATCGTTGATGAAGTTGCCTCTATGGAGTTTGGCAAATCTACCATCTTGGCTTTGTGAAACTGAATTCTGGCATTCAGTTCGGCTAATTGAGTCTCCAGCCTGATTTTCTCATCCTCCATGACTTTCAGCTCAGGCTCCAAAGTTGCCAGTGAATTCTTGGCAGCTTGAATTTGGGAATGCAAGACTCTAGCTTCCTTTTTCTTCAGAGATCTATTATTCTGCAGGACAGCTCTGGAGGCTATATTTTTGTTGGCTTTCTTCACCACAGCAAAGTGATCATCAAGGTGGGCTGCAGATTCTAGTGAAGCTTTGAGATCAGAGGGAGGTCTTGGTTGAAGATCTCGAGAAGATCTCTTATTTTATCTGAGTCTTGGACCAGAGTGTTGATATCCTTGTTCAGCAAGTTAGCTATGCCTTTCAGCCGAGCTTGATTCTCCATTGACAGAGTTTGCTGAGAGGTAGCTTCTTCACTCTTCTCACTAATGTAATCCTCAACAGTGTAAGAGTAGCTAGTAGTTAGTTTGATGATATTCTTGAAAAAGGGGAAAATGTTAGCCGACTGGATGAGTGTACTAAAAGAATAGCTTAAGGCAAGATGTTACCTGCTGTGTTGATTGATGAGTGGTGTTCTGCTCTGGTTGAGGGCTTGGCTGGGTATTCAGAGATGGTGAGCCTGGAGCTGGACCAGAGGAAGGATCTTCTGCTAGATCTTCTATAATTTTATATTTCCAATAATGCAAATGATAAAGTATAAGAGCAGGAAGTAGATATCATATAAAGAGAAGGAAGTGATTAGCCGAATGATGTTACCAATGTGTTCGGTAGTTTCATGGGCATCTGTACTTTGAGCCTCATGAGCTTCTGTATCTTTAGTTTCCTAAACCTCTACATTTTTAGTGGAAGCTTGAGGAGGAATATCCGTCATCACATTGATTGATCCTGGAATCTCAACATGTGGCTGCAGTAGAGATGATTTGATATGAAGACAGTCAGAGTTGTTGCCAAATGGAACTTATTGCCGAATAAGAGATTCATACCTTGGGAGACAGCTTGACTTTCTTAGACCTTGTTTTTCTGGCCATGTTAACATTCTCAAATGCTTTCCTTTTGCCTTCTCCTCCTGAAGGTGCAGTGGCCGGAGCTGCAGGGGTCTTCATGAAGGTTGCTAGGACTAGAGCATCGAAACCCAGGACAGGGTTGGGCCTAGCTAAGTAATACTGGAGTGCCTTGGTAGGAGGAATGGGCTCGAGATCCTGTGCATAACCGAATGTTAAAGTGAGAAGTAAATTCAAAAGAAAAAATGATAAATGCAATGAAATTACCTCACTGTCAGAAGCAAATTGGGATTGCAGATCTTGGCATAAAGGATGCATTGGTGTGTTGAAAATTTGATTGTGTCATTCTTGCCACCATGAGGCAAAAAGAGGATGAGCAGCATCTACTAGCCCAAATGGAGAGGGTTCATATATTGGCAATTCCCATCCAAGCTCAAAGACCTTTTTGGCTTCTATTTCATTTCTGATCAACTCCCTGAATCTTATGGTTATTGAAAAGAAAGGTCTTGGGGGTAACTGTCCACATCCTAATTGCCTGGCTGCCATGTTTGGGTAGTAAAATTCATTGGTAGATTGCACTAATCTCCCATGATGGAATTCGGCTGGCAAAGTGCAGGGTTTGATGAAGGAGTTAAAAACCTCTGTGGACACTTTGTCAGAACAGCCAGATTCATAGCTGAATTTGCAAGGGAGGGTTAAATTGTCATTTTCTCTGTAAGGAAGCCAAAGCACATTATCAAAACCCTTGAAGAACAGCTTGAAGAGGTGACCGACGTCCATGTCAATACTGATGGAGGATTTTGCTTCTCCATAGGTTTGACAGCCCTTGACTCTTGCCATGCTGCCTTCGGCGTAATTGACTGAAGGGAAGCTCAAGCTATGGAGGGCACAGAGATTATCTGATGCATATATAGTTGCAGCCACATCTGAAAAAATCACCAGGGGCCACTTACACATGAGATTTCCCCACCTTGGCGCATCTGGGCAGTGATCTGATGCATCATGTGATAAACAGATCCTAAGAGATATTTACCCAGGGGGATCAGAGTGCCTGCAGCTAAGTCCTTAGCCATCGTCATGTGGTTTAAGGTTGGCTCATTGGATTTTCCATAGAAGATGAATCTGCATAGCCACATGTTCATGAAAGCCCTGTACTCCTTGTAAAGAACAACACCAGATGTCTCCATATAGGTCTGAATGTACATAACCCATCCACCTTCAGATTTGATAGCTTTCTGGTTTCTTTTGCTCTTGTACTTGAAGGGGTATACTGGTTGTGACACATTCAGGCCAGTCATCATGAAAACATTGGCCAGAGTGAAAGTCATCATACCACGGCTGAAAACAAAAGCGTTGATAGCATTAGACCAGAAATGGGAAGCCGCTGTCAGGAGGGGTTCATTTCTGGGCATCTCTGACAAAGATAATTCCAAGCAATGACTGATATCCTGATTATCCCAGTGACTGCTACTCTTGTCCAGCATCCTCCGGTACCAGTTTCGCGATCCAGTGATTGAAGGAAACGGCCAGGTCTTGAAGGTATTTGGCCATTGGCTTAGCGGAGTGACTCCAGACTTGAAGGGCATTCTCGAGGTTTCCTTCTCAATGATCTCGGTTGGGTCAGGATTTCCCATCGGACCAAGAAGGTAGGAATCAGGATTTGCAGCATAAGGAATCAAAATCTGGTTCTTGTATTCCTTCAAAGAAATCAAGAAAAAGAATGAATCGGGAAAGAAACAGGAAAATCAATCAAGAATTGCCAAATGCGTGGAGGTAAATGAAACTTACCTCTGGAATTTCATCCTAAGTCGCCATTGAAGAGTTGAGGTGGATTCAAGAATGTGCTGGGGCTTGGATTTTCTGAGCGGCGGCTGCGGTGTTGAACAGTGTTGACCTAGAAGAAAAGGGGAATCTTGTGGTCAATTTTAGAATAAAATGACTTTTATCCCAAAATTGAGGGGGCATGTGTTAACACTGGATTTTGGTACGCTTAGGAAGATGACAGGTGGGCCAATGCGCAGTAAGTTTACAGAGACGGGTGTTCAGAGCATTCGGTAAGTGTCCGTGCGGTCGGCTAATTTCCAAAGCATTCGGCAAATATCCGTACGGTCGGCTAATTTCCAAAAGTTCGGCAAACGATCGTGTGGTCGGCTATTCTGAGAAAGGGCGGTTTTCCGTTTAAGAAGCAACAAAAACGGCAAGCAAGAGCCGATCGGGCAACAAAGATCGCGACAATTAAGGCAATAAAGACTCCGAAGGAAATTAAAGTCAAAGATGTCATGTTTTTTCCTTTAATATTTTGTAACCGTGTCCTTTTAGGACTCATGTCATGACCAAGGTATAAATATAAACCCTTGGCCATTGTAAAAAGGCTTCACAACCAAATCAATACAACCGGCCCCGTGCCAACTTTGAGTCTTTTGTCGTGTCGTCGAGTTCTTCGAGAGGAGTCATCGATTCGTCGACCTCCGTAAGTACTGACAACCTTGTTATCATGTCTAGTATCATGCGATGGATTTAGACGTTGATGCAAGTAGTCTTGTTTGTTGTCAATGATCGTGCGGCGGATCCTTGCTTGAAAATCAAGAAGTCTTCGCTTATGTTTCGTTTACGAGTAGATACCGTGCGGCAGACGTTTGCTCGATGTGCTTAGCAAAAGCAAGATAGTTATCGGCTTTATTAGATTTGGCAAGATCTAGTAGATTCACTAAGTTATCACGTGTTGCATGTTTTATATATTTCATATATTTGTCGTTTATGAGTAGATACCGTGCGGCAGGCGTTTGCTCGATGTGCTTAGCAAAAGCAAGATAGTTATCGGCTTTATTAGATTTGGAAAGATCTAGTAGATTCACTAAGTTATCACGTGTTGCATGTTTTATATATTTCATATATTTGTAACACTCTTTTGCCCAATCTAGATTGATACGGTTCGACTCTATTCTTTCTTGTAGATCTATTTATGCTTTAACAATTATTGCTTTCATGTTGTCTCTACAAATAGATCTTATGTTCATAATAGCCGAATTAGTCTAATCTAGATTGCTATGTGTTGCGGGTTCGTGCATGTTAACCACGTTCAAGCTTTGATAAGGTTAGGTATCGTGCGGCATATACAAGCTTTAGATTAGTTTGATCACGTTTGCATTACATGTTCCTTCACCATGGATCCCGACTCGGTTGGATTGCTGAGCTTGGTTACACTTTAATTCACAGTTGATTTATGATTCATCCAAACATACTTTTCTCATGCATGCACGTTCGGCAATCAATGCTTTACATACTTTATGTTTGTTTTAGCCGAATGATCTATAAGACTTGTTGGCAGACAACTTCTATAGTTGTATGTCGTCGTAAGTGGCTTCAGGGTCGTATATATGGAACTGTCTGGTCTCACCCAGCATGTTCCAGTTTTGTATATAATGATTTTTATCCCTTGTTAGTTTCAGGTCAAACTGACTGGCACGTTTTCGGATTTCGAAACACCCGTGCACCCGATTGAAGCCACGCTTTCCGGCTTGCTGTGTGTGAGGCACAGTGCGCCATATTTTGTGTCAACACATTTTCTTGCTCTTCATCTTCTTGCCTATGCCTAATGTCCCCAATATTCATGTTCTTTATTGCATTAGCCAATGGTTCACCTCTCACATCATCATGATTGTCAATTTCATCTTGAGAGCCTTGTGTTTCATCAAACTCTACATCATGTACCTCCTCAACTATGCCATGAGTAAGATTCCATACTCTATATGCTTTGTTTGTAGTTGAGTAACCAAGTAGGAAGCCTTCATCACATCTCTTCTCAAATTTGCTCAATCTTGCACCTTTCTTCAAGATATAGCACTTGCAACCAAACACTCTAAAGTATGCAATATTTGGCTTTCTTCCATTCAATAACTCATAAGGTGTCTACTCAAGCATTTTGTGGCAATAGAGTTGGTTGCTATAATAGCAAGCTGTGTTGATAGCTTCGGCCCAAAAAGAATCACTCACATTGTATTCACTAAACATAGATCTTGCCATATCAATGAGTGTCCTATTCTTCCTCTCAACAAGCCCATTTGATTGAGGTGTATACTTGGCCGAGAATTGATGTTTGATTCCATGTTCATCACATAGCTCATCAACTCTTGTATTCTTGAACTCACTACCATTGTCACTTCTCACTTTCTTGATAGTTGTTTCAAATTCATTTTGGCATCTCTTGACAAAGATCTTGAATGTATCAAATGTGTCACTCTTGTCACTCAAGAAGAATACCCATGTATATCTAGTGAATTCATCAACTATCACAAAGCCATACTTGTTTCCACCAATACTTGTATATGCGGTTGGTCCAAACAAGTCCATGTGCAAGAGCTCAAATGGTTTGCAAGTACTCATCATGCTCTTACTAGGGTGAGTGTTTCCAACTTGTTTTCCGTCTTGACAAGAGCTACATAGCTTATCTTTCTCAAAGACCACATCTTTCAAGCCTCTAACTAGATCATGCTTGACAAGTTTGTTCTATTGCCTCATACCAACATGACCAAGCCTTCTATGCCACAACCAACCCATGCTAGATTTGGATAGCAAGCAAGTTGACAATTGAGTTTCTTTGGCATTAAAATCAACTAAGTATAGATTCTCATATCTAAAACCTTTGAATATCAAGTTAGAGCCATCTACACTTATGATCTCTACATCATCAACCCCAAATATGCACTTGAAACCAAGATCACAAAGTTGAGCTACGGATAGCAAGTTGAAGTTCAAGCTCTCTACTAGCAATACATTGGATATGCTCATGTCATTGGATATTGCAATCTTACCAAACCCTTTGACCTTGCCTTTGCCATTGTCACCAAATGTGATAGAATCAACTCCATTGCAATCATTTAGCTTGATAGAGTTGAACATTCTTGAATCTCCGGTCATATGTTGAGTGCACCCACTATCAAGCACCCAATGCCTCCCTCTGGCTTTATAATTGACCTACAAAAGATTCAATTCTTCTTAGGTACCCATTGTTGTTTGGGTCCTCCAAAGTTAGTGACTAAGGACTTAGGTACCCAAATAGCTTTCTTCTTTGAGCTCTCATTGGGAGTACCCATGTACTTAGCTATCACACCTTTCTTGCCCTCGGTAAGCACATAACTAGAATCAAAGCGAAAAGATGCACTTATAAATTTTATCTTTCTTAGATTTAGTTTGCAATGTTGCTCATCATGCCCTACTTGCTTGCAACTTGAGCAAAACCGGCCATTGCTCTTCACAAAGTGAGGCTTTGGAGTTGCAAAGGCCGCCTTGCCTTTCTTGGGGTATAGCCAAGTCCCTCTTTGCAAAGGGAGAACCTTTGGCTACCCAAGCACTTAAGCAAGCGGGCGTCTCCACCATAGGCATCGCCTAATGCTAGAGTGAGCTTACCAAACTCCTTTTTAAGGTTCTCATTCTCAACCATTAGTGAAGCATCACAAGTGACAACATCACTAGTAGAAGAGGTAGAGTTAGAAGTGCTACAAGAAGGGTTAGTTGGAGTGATGATGATGAGTTCATAGAAAGATTCATTGATTATGTCACAAGTTGTTCCCATGTTACTTGTTTCAACATGCTCTTTCTCCTTTTGCTCAACAAGAGATGAGTGAGCCTTTTCAAGCTTAGAGTGAGCTTTGCCAAGCTTCTCATGGGCATCCTCTAGCCTCTCATGAGTAAGATTGAGCTCATCAAAGGATTGCTTGAGAGCTTAAAGCTCTTTCCGCAATGATTTGCACTCCTTTCTCTTGAGATCAAAGTGAGTCTTAGCATCTTCCAACATTTCAATTAGTTCATCTTTAGTGGGTTCATCATCACTAGAGTCACTCTCATCATCAGATTGTACCTTAGTGGACCGAGCCATGAAGCATGTAGATGGAGTGTCAAAGAGTGAGATCTTATTCTTCATAGCAATACTTGCAAGAGTCTTCTTCTTGCTTGATCTCTTCTCATCATCACTTGAAGAATCACTATCCCAAGTGATAACATATGAGCCTCCTTTCTTGTTCTTCTTGAGAGTCATCTTGCTCTCTTTCTTCTACTTCTTCTCTTTCTTCTTGCCCTTCTTCTCATCTTCATTGTCACTATGATGAGGGCAATCCGCAATGAGATGATCATTGCTATTGCACTTGAAACATCTTCTATCATTCTCATTGAACTTGTGTGAGTTCTTCTTCCTTCTTGTTCTATAACCCTTTTTCTTCATGAATTTGCCAAATTTCTTGACAAATAGAGCCATCTTCTCTTCATCATCATCACTATCACTTGAGCACTCATCATAGCTTGATTCTTCATATTTGATCTTTTCTTTGCCCTTTGATGAAGATGTGGCCTTGAATGCCAAGATCTTCTTCTTGTCATATTTCTTCTCATCCTTCTTTTCTTTGTTCTCTCTTACCTTGTCCTTGTCATTTCTAAATGTGTCATCGGTAATCACCTCACCAAGAACTTAGTTTGGTGTCATTGTGTCCAATCCACTTCTCACCAATAGAGTGACTAGCATCTCAAATCTTGATGGTAGACTTCTCAAGAACTTGAAGGAGAAGTCCTTGTTCTCCACCTTCTCACCAAGTGACTTGAGGTCATTGACAAGCACCTCGAGCCTATTGAACATTTCTGGCACATTTTCATCCTCCTTCATCTTTAAGCTAGCAAACTTCTCTTTTAGGATGTATGCCTTGGCCCCCTTCATGGATTGAGTCCCTTCATAAGACTCTTCAAGCTTCTTCCATGCATCATGAGAAATCTCAATGTTCTTGATTTGCTCGAAGACTTCTTTTGAGATTGCATCATGGATGGCACTCAATGCAATATCATTGTTTTGGAGCTTCTCTTCCTCGGCCGCGGTGGGTGCCTCCTCATCTACCACCTCAAACTTCTTGTTGACCAGTTATCATAAGTAGTTTTTTGGGTGTGCCCTTGCCTCTCCTCTCTAGGGGTTGAGAGCACCTCTATCGGTGTTGCGGATCGAGTTCGTGGTTTCAATCGTTCATCGGAGTTTCTTGATCACTCCACTGTACCTTTAGAACATCTTCTCGGGTATCCACCCACGTGTTGGGTCATGAGTGCATCGTTCTTCTCGAGTGGTCGTGTCAGGCGTGATTTTGGGACAAGGGCCAAGTTTTCGGAGAACTTTTTTGTTGGCTCCCATTAACCCCCCCCCCTCTGGTTGTCGTTCTCGGTCCTTCACATCTCATTTGTTCTTTCCATCCATGATAAAACATTTTGGTTGTACTATGAAAACCTTTTCCTCCAAATCCCCATTGAGAAATCTTGTCTTTACTTCCATTTGATGTAATTCTAAGTCATCATATGCCACTAATGCCATTATGATTCTAAAGGAATCCTTACATGAGTCTAGAGAAAATATCTTATTGTAATTAATCCCTTCTCTTTACATAAAGACTTTTGCCACAAGTCATGCTTTATATCTTTCTATATTCCCTTGGGAGTCAAGTTTTGTTTATTAGAGCCATTTATAGCCTACTATTTTGGCTCCTTTAGGAATTATTTCTATGTCCCAAACTTTATTGATATTCATTGACTTCATTTCATCTTCAATGGCCTCAAGCTACTTTGATGATTGATCGTTTCTCATGACTTCTTCAAATGAGGTGGGATCGTCCTCCAATTGAAATTCCTTAGTATGATATACTTCATAGTCATCAGTAATAGCTATTTTTTTTACTCTTTGAGACCTTTAGGGGCCTCTATATTTGGCACATGTTCTGTTTGATGTTGTAGTTGTTCCTCTTCATATGTGACAGTAGGTTCTATAGGATCCTAAAGGACAGGTTCTTCATTATCATTCATTGTTGCTACAGGAGGAATAACAATAGGTGCTAGCACCAATCTTGCATTGTCGGTGTAGCAACAATAGATAGTGAGAAGAATGGCTCTTAATTCATCAAAGTGGTGAAAGGTCCTTGTGTGATTTTGGTAATTGAGTGACAACTTAGGTGGACTAATATGTGTTTAAATGATACATACACAGGAGATTAGTTCACAGGTGATTGTGTGATGAAGGAGCTTATTGCACATGAGACATGACATGGAGTCATGTGATCAAGGTGGAGAAGATCAAGATGAGGCTTGGCTTGATGGACCGGTCGCAAGTGTGAAGGGCAAGTGAGTGATGCTTGGCGCTGATGGACCAATGCAACGGTGAAGAGCAAGTGAGGTCAAGATCAATGAACCAATACGGTCACGTGATGATGAAAGGTCTAGATATGGCTAGAGGGGGGGTGAATAGCCTATTAACAAATTCTACAACAACACTAAGCAAACTTGTTAGAATAAAACACAGCGAAAAGCAAGTTTGCACTAGCACTACAAGGGTCGGCAAGCCACCTACCACAATACTAGTCACTAGCAAGATAACCTATGTCACACACAAGAGCTAGAGAACTAAAGCTACTTAGGCTAAGCTACACAAGCTTAAACTAGAGTCTCTACTTTGCAAGAATGTAAGAATGTAAATGCAAAGCTAGAGTTAGGAGGGTTATACCACCGAGAAGAGTAGCAAAGAGATAACCAATCAATCACAAAATGAATCCTCGGTAGAGAGACAATGAGACACAATATTTTTTACCGAGGTTCATTTGTTTGCCAACAAGCTACTCCTCGTTGTAGCGATTCACCTACTTGGAGGTTCACGCGCTAATTGGCATCACACGCCAAACCCGTCACCAGGTGCCGCAAAACCAACACAAGATAGGGATCCACAAGCTACGAGCAATTCACTAGAGATACCTTTTGCGAACTCCCGCGAGGAAGGTTCAAGAACCCCTCACAATCCACCGATCGGAGCCGGAGACAATCACCTTCCTCCGCTCAACGATCCTCATCGCTCCAAGCCGTCTAGGAGGTGGCAACCTCCAAGAATAATAAGAACTCCCGCAACGACGACGATCACCAAGTGCCACTAGTATGCAATCAATCAAGCAATGCACTTGGTTCACTCAATCTCTCATGAAAATGTCAATTATGTCAAGAAGATGAGTGGGTGGAGCAATCTAAAGCAAGCACAAGTGTATGAGTGAAGTAGGAGTGCAAGAGGTTTGCTCAAGGGCCGGCCATACCACCTTATATAGCCCACACTCAAACACGAGCCATTTTACCCCCAAAACACTGCCTCTGCGTCAACTCCGGACGCACTTTTCACAGGGGGTCCGGACCATCGTGCATGCGTCCGGACCCTCTGCCACAGAGAAACCTCCACCAAGAACACGTCCGGACACAGAGCTCCGGACGCTACTTTCACTGAGTCCGAACCAACGCGCATGCGTCCAGATCCTCCTCTTTTTCAAACGGATTCTTCGCGCCTTCGCCACAGCTCGCCACATGTCTCTGAACGCACCTGTTCACAGGGTCCGGAGCCACTATTCATCGGGTCCAGAAATAAATTCCAGCGAACCCGAGAGCTCCTTTCTCATTTCTTCCACTACGGACGCAAGTCCGGTTCCTCATCCGGACTATCACTAGCGTCCAATTCCTTTCACACAAAACCAACAGAGAGCGCAGAGACTCCGGACGCGCGTCCGGATCCTGCGTCCGGACCGCAAACAGCGTCCAGATCACTGCTCACAGCACTGCCGAGCAAGGGTATGCCTCCGGACCCATCTCTGATGGTCCAGACCACCAACACACCCTGCGTCCGGACCTCCAAACTGAGTCCAAACAGCCTCCAACTTCTTCCAAGCTTCCAAGGAGCTAACACTAAGTGATCCCAATACTTGTGCACGTGTGTTAGCTTTTAGTTCACAATTATCTTGGAATTAGTTGGTTGTTTCACTTGGTTCAATTGATTTTAAATGCAATGCAAAGAACCTAGTGGCACATGATAACCGTAATCAAACACGTGAGCTCCCTCCTTGATAGTACGGCTATCTATCCTAAATGTGATGACACCCTCTATGGTGTCTTGATCACCAAACCAAAAATGGATTCCTATTTCACCTTTTCCTTGAATCCTTTTCCATTTTCCTTTGCACCACCATGCTAGAGCCTTGCCATCATCACAATGATCCATTAGCTCCATCATATGGTATGTACCAACCTATCTCATGATTCACACTTAGAGATCAAGGTTAGTACTTAGGTAGGTTTCATCAATTACTCAAAACCAAACACATGAGGAACTCTCAGATGATATGAAGTGGATCATATCATTTTATGATTGATTGATGCATGTGTTGCATCAACATTGGAGATGGAGATGGAGATGAAATGGAATGCGCAAGGCAAAGGTATAACCTATAGGGCATTTCATTTCACCGGTCATTGGTGTGTAGAGAAGTATATGACCGGGTTTAGGATAGATAGTCGTACTATCAAGAGGGGCAAACTTGTTTGCATATCGGTTATCTAGTGCCACTTGAGCGATCTAACTTTGCAATGTATTAGGATCGAGTGGCGCGGTGAGAGCAAGTGAAAATGCTTTGAAAATGATTGTGAAAATGCTAACACACATGCACAAGGTGGTGATCACATTTGTGTTAGCACATGAGAAAGAAAAGGAGGAAGTGGCAGCTCGGTTTGGCTGAGAAAGCAGCTCCGGACGCTAGGGCTTGCTCGGTACGGACCAACACGTATGCGTCCGGAAGAAAACCCTACGGTGCGCTGTGCTGACAGAGGAGGTCCGGACGCTAGTTGAGGTCCGGACGGTGAACTCCGGACTTGCGTCCGGAGGCTTAGCCCTCTCTGTAACGACTTTGTGTTGAGTCCGGATGCAAGGTGGAGTCCAGACGCCAGGGTCCAGATGCTATCCGAACTTGTTTGGAGCTCTCGGGAGCTCTCTGCATAGGCTCTGGACGCGGCAAAGCATTGGTCCGGACTGGAGTCCGGACGCGTCCGGAGACACGTGGCGAGGCGTGGTGAGCGCGCCAACGGCTTTGTTCAAACGGGAAGGAGTCCGGACGCGCGTGTGTTGGTCCGGAACCCTAGTGCAGCAGCGTTCGGAGGTGCATCCGGAGCCTGCGCAGGAAGCCCAGTGATGGGGCAAAACAACTAGTTTCACTTGGGTGGCTATTTATAGCCCTTGGCCGGCCCTTGGGGCTGGTTGAGCACCTTGGGTTTGTGTTACCCTTAGTTGTGCTTGGTGTGGGAGCCCTCTAACTCACTTGTGCAAGCAAGAGTGAGATTCGATTGTGAGTGAGTGATCTCTAGTGCGTTGCTTTGAGAGATAGCTTCGTGTGGCACTAGGTGATCGTGTTGCAAGCTCGTGGTGCTTGTTACTCTTGGAGGTTGCCACCTCCTAGACGGCTTGGTGGTTGAGGCTCCGTCGAAGCACGCAAGAAGCTTGTGCGTGGCTCCAGAGAAGAGCTTTGTGAAGGGCATTGTGCTCGCCCCACGGGAGATCGCGAAGAGCAACTCTAGTTGAAGGTATCGTTGAGTGCCCCCATCTTGTGTTGTTTAGGCGGCAACCCTTGAGGGGGTTAGGTGAGTGAGGCCTGTAAAAAGTCGTAAACCTCCAAGTGAGTGAGCCGATATAACGGGGATTAGCTTGGTGGCGACCAAGTGAACCTTGGGAGAAAAATCACTGTGTCAACCTTGTGTACATCTTCTCGGTGGTTTGCATTCTCCGAATCACTAGCTTGTATTTACTTATTCATATCGTGTGCTAGTGCTTCTTTGTTGCTCTTGTAACTAGTTTAGCTTGTGTGGCTTGCTTAGTTACCTTCTAGCTTGTGTAGCATAGAAGTAGCTCTTTAGTGACTAATTGGCTTGAGTAGCCTTGTTAGTCACATTGCTTAGTTTGTGTAGCTAAGTAAGTTGAGCTCTCTAGTTGACTTGTGCAGTCTTGCTAGAGAGCATTGCTAGTGAGCTTAGGTGCTTTGTGCTTTTCTTACTAGTATGTGTAGGAGCTCCCTTTGTGCTTAGAGTACTAGTTGCTTAAGTTTGTGTGACCTTGCAACCTAGACTTGTTTAGGTGAGCTTCCTAGCCCGGCACCTTAGTTAGCATAATAGACATACTTTGCTAAGTGCTAAAGTTATAGATAGAGGGGTGTCGTCTTGGCTAGAACGATAGTTTTAATTCCGCATTTGTTTCGGTTAGCCGTTGCGCTTAAGTTCTAGAAAGGACTATTCACCCCCCCTCTAGTCCGCCATCTCGACCCTTCAAGTGGGCACACACACACGCTTCTCATCAAGATCAATTTCTGGAGATACCACACTCCCCCTTATCATCTCATTCTCTAAGAAGACAGTGTGTCTTGTTTCTACAAACTTTGTATGTCTGTCTAGACTTTTGAGTTTTCAGGGTAGCTAATGAAATGGAAACTCGATGTTTTTGGATCTAGCTTCCCAATGTTTAGGTTAAAAACTTTAGCCTTAGAAGGTCTCCCCCCCCCCCCCCACACACACAAGTGGTTTAGTGAGGGTACTACCTGTCCACAACTCATATGGTGTTTTGGGCACTGACTTACTTGGTACTCTATTGAGAATGTGAATTGCGATTTAATGCCTCCATCCACAAACTCAATGGTAAGGTGGAGTAACTTATCATGTTGCGCACCATATCCATCAATGTACGGTTATGTCTTTCAGTAACTTCATTTTGTTGAGGTTTGTGTGATGTGGAATACTAGGCTACTATGTCCTGTTCATGTAAGATCCATGCAAAAGGTTTAGGAACCTAGCCATATGGGGTATGCCAACCATAGTACTCCCCCCACGGTCGGATCGAACTATCTTAATCTTTAAATTGTGTTGGTTTTGTTCTTTCTTTGCTTGGATAAATGTATCCATAACGTGAGTAATCATCTGTGAATGTTATGAATGAGTCATAATCATCCACACTCTTCACAGAAAACAGAAAATGGACCACATATGTCTGTGTGGATTATCTCCAAAATTCATGTGCTTCGTTTGGCATCCTTTTTAATTTTCTTTGCATACTTTTCTTTTAATACATTATATGCATTGTTCTAAGTCTAATAACTCTAATGGAGGAAGAATTTCATTCTTAACTAGTCTTTCTATTCTCCCCCAAAATATGGCCTAAACGACAGTGCAATAATTTCAACAATGCATTATGAGTTCTCTTTTGTTTTCATTCATAGATGAGGATACATTCCCATTGTTACACGTAATGTTCCCATCATTACCGGAGCAACAACTGGGAAGCATCCTCTTCAAGCTCTCAATCTCAGAAAAATTCAGGTCAGCTGCAACTTACTTGGCAGCAGAATTTGGGTCCCAATTTTGTCCAGGATCAGAATTCTCCAGTGCAGATACCCTCCACACAGCTTGATGGACAGCAATAGGAGTCTGACATACCCTATGTCAATCCGGCTCAACTGCGTCATATTACACATAGAGCAGCAAGCGATTGACAGTAGTGATCAGCAAGCAGTTGACAGCAACACCCAGCACAGCAGCCCAGTGGTTGTCAGGAAACAGAAATACAGGAAGAGAACCACCCCTATAGTCGATGATGAAGTCAAGAGGAGTGCCAGGATCAATAAGCCGCTCGGTTTTGAACTTTTTGAGCTCGATGAGAAAGAAAGGCCAAAAAAGGTAAAAAGTAAATCAACCAAAGATCTTCATGAACAGCTTCTTCAGGCCAAGATTATTTGTGCGCAGCAAAACACCATGGTTCCCATCGATATCATGCAGTCTTTGGCAGCAAACTTCTGTGAAGTGCCTTCTATGGAGGTTACTCAGGAAAAACTACTTCAGCCCAATGTTCAAGATGATGATACAGCTCAATAGTGATCTCCCTCAGTTACTTGAGGTTTTTTCATGGATCTCTTGTTCCAGAAGTTCTTCTGGTCCTGCTTTGCTTGCATCCTTTTGATTTTTCATGTCAGTATCTGAATACCTTAATAGGTTTCTCATGTCAGTGTCTGAACATTTTAATGCTTTCCAGTGTGCTAGTGGGTGCTGTGCTCTCACTTTTCCTTTGGAACAAACATTTTAGTTTCCATGAATAGTCAGCGTAATTGGAATATTCTCTGTTGGAACGTACGTGGCCTTAATGACCCAGATAAATGGGACCTCATTCGCAACAAGATAGATGAAAGCTCGTGCTCGATCTTTTACTTCCAGGAGACTAAAAAGGAACACATAGATTTGATATTTATTTGGAATTTTGCCCCCAAGCGTTTTGACTCCTTTGAGTTTTGTCCTTCGGAAGGAGCATCTGGTGGAATTTTGATTGTTTGTAACTCCATAGTTTTGCTGGAGCCACGATTGACAAACAGATTTTTAGTCTCCACACTGACATCACCTCTCCACAATCAAGACACCTGGTTCTTGTATACTGTTTATGGTTCGACAAGAGAACCGGCAAGAACAAATTTTGTTTCCTGGCTCTATAGCATTAAAATTGATCCAGACAGAAAATGCTTGATTTTAGGGGACTTCAATTTCTATCGTTCTAGAAACAACCCCAACAAGCCAGGGGGTAATTTCAATGACACAGTGATCTTTAATGATATCATCAGTCACCTGGGGCTCATAGAACTACCACTAAAATGGAGCTCTTTCACATGGAGTAATATGTAAAAACAGCCACTGCTGCAACAACTGGACTGGTTTTTTACGTCACCTGCATGGACTACAATCTAACAAAACACATTAGTGCTGCCATTAGCCAAGAGTGTATCAGACCACACTCCATGCAAAGTACAAATTGGCACTTCAATACCAAAGGCCTCTATTTTTCGTTTTGAAAACTATGGGCCTCTCCTCCCAGGTTTCTCTGAAGCTGTACAGAATGCTTGGTGTTTCTCATCCTCAACCAAAGCAGCAAGAAACATAGCAGCCAAGTTCTGAAACCTCAGAATAGCCAAGTTCTAAACCCCTCTAAATGAATTCGGTCTCGAATACGGTTAGAAAATATTCGCACCGTTTTCACCCCTAATCACCATGTAGCACAGATGACATGTAATAATTATTCATATATCACACTTGTTCCAAAGAAGTCAAACCCCGAAAGAGTCTGATTTTAGGCCAATTTCCCTTTTAAACTCCAGCATGAAGTTCATAACAAAAATCTTAGCAAATCGACTACAAGCAATGATTCTGAAAGTGATCCATAGAAATACGGCTTCATACAAGGACGAACAATACAAGACTGTCTGGGGTGGGCCTTTGAGTATCTTCATCAATGTCATCAGTCTAAAAAAGAAATAATCATTCTAAAGCTAGACTTTGAGAAAGCTTTTGATATTGTGGAACATTCTTCTGTTCTATCCATTCTGGAAGTTAAAGGTTTTCCCCACAAATGG
This sequence comes from Microstegium vimineum, assembly GCA_022036555.1. Taxonomy (NCBI): domain Eukaryota; kingdom Viridiplantae; phylum Streptophyta; class Magnoliopsida; order Poales; family Poaceae; genus Microstegium; species Microstegium vimineum. Next base: position 30,285,875 of record CM039121.1, read on the forward strand.
TGTCTTTGGGTGAAGGATATTTTGAGCTCTGGTATTTCATCTGTAATATTGAATGGAGTTCCTGTGCAAAAGAGGAGTGAGGCAGGGAGACCCTCTTTCCCCCCTACTTTTTGTGTTAGCAGCAGATTTGTACATAGCATTGTCAACAAGGCATACCAACAAGGTCTTTTTAGGTTGCCACTACCAAACAGGGATGTAGATCACTTTCCCATCATTCAATATGGAGATGATACACTCTTGACCATGCAAGCAGATGCTAGGCAGCTATTTTGTCTTAAAGCTCTCTTGCAAAGCTTTGCACAATCAACAGGTTTAAGAGTAAATTTTCACAAGTCCTGTCTAGCGCCTATTAATGTCCCAAAAGCAAAAGTGCCACATCTCACAGTGGCCTTTGGTTGCACACTCGGTCAGCTTCTCTTTACATACCTTGGTATTCCACTTGGTACCACCAAACCACTAGTCTAGGACTTTGCCCCACTAAGTTGCAGAGTTGAAAGAAAATCATCTGCTAGTCTTTGTTCGGCTGATATAAAAGTCGGCTGATTCTGCTGATTGAATAGTGTTATGTGAGAGAGAATAAGCTGAAACAAGCTCAGTAGTTCAAGCGAACAATGATTTTTGTCATATTCAGGGAGACTTCAATTAATCAATTCTATAATCTCTGTTAACACTGGATTTTGACACGCTCAGGAAGATGACAGGTGGGCCAGTGCACAGTGAATTTGCAGAGACGAGCGTTCGGAGCATTCGGTAAATGTTCGTGCGGACGACTGATTTCCAAAGATTCGGCAAGTATTTGTGCGGTCGGTTAATCTCCAAAGATTCGGCAAATGATCATGCGGTCGGCTATTCTGAGGAAGGGTGGTTTTCCGTTGAACGGCAAGCAAAGAGCTGATCGGGCAACGAAGATCGTAACAATTAGGGCAATAAAGACTCCGAAGGAAAAACTAGGGTTAAATATGTCGTGTTTTCCTTTAATGTTTTGTAGTCATGTCCTTTTAGGACTCATGTCATGACCAGGGTATAAATATAAACCCTTGGCCATTGTAAAACTGTTCACAACCAATTCAATACAACCGGCCTCGTGCCAACTTCGAGTCCTTTGTCGTGCCGTCGAGTTCTTCGAGAGGAATCATCGATCCGTCGACCTCCGTAAGTCCCGACAACCTTGTTATCATGTCTAGTATCATGTGATGGATTTAGATATTGATGCAAGTAGTCTTGTTTGTTTTCAATGATGGTGCGGCGGATCCTTGCTTGACAATCAAGAAGTCTTCGCTTATGTTTCGTTTACGAGTAGATACCGTGTGGCAGGCGTTTGCTCGATATGCTTAGCAAAAGCAACATAGTTATCAGCTCTATTAGATTTGGCGAGATCTAGTAGATTCATTAAGTTATCATGTGTTGCATGTTTTAGATATTTTATATATTTGTAACACTCTTTTTGCCCAATCTAGATTGATACGGTTCGGTTTTATTCTTTGTCATAGATCTATTTATGCTCTAATAGTTATTCATGTTATCTCTACAAATAGATCTTACGTTTATAACAGCCGAATTAGTTTAACCTAGATTGCTACGTGTTGCGGGTTCATGCATGTTAATTACGCTTAAGCTTTGATAAGGCTAGGTATCGTGCGGCAGATACAGACTTTAGATTAGTTTGATCGTGTTAGCTTACTTGTTCCTTCATCATGGATCCCAACTCGGTTGAATTGCCGAGCTTGGTTATGCTTTAATTCATAGCTAATTATGATTCATTCATACGTACTTTTCCCATGCACACACGTTCGACAATCAATGTTTTACATACTCCATATTTGCTTTAGTCGACTGGCCTATAAAACTTGTTGGCAGACAACTTCTATAGTTGTATGTCGTCGTAAGTGGCTTCAGGGCCGTATATATGGAACTGTCTGGTCTCACCCGGCATGTTCCAGTTTTGTATCTAATGATTTCATCCCTTGTTAGTTTCAGGTCAAACTGACTGGCCCGTTTCCGGATCTCAAAACACCTGGGCACCCGATTGAAGCTACGCTTTTCGGCTTGCTGTGTGTTAGGCATAGTGCGTTACGTTTTGTGTCAACACACCTTTTGGCACACTCGGTGGGACCCCACATTTCAAGATGGTCGAAATCGACAATAGCCAAGTTCTGGACGTGACTATGGATGAGTTGCCAGAAGACTTGAGGAACATGGTTCAGCAAGCGTGTGATGAGTTTCAACAGAAGTGACTGTTGTCCTGTTCAAAGAACAAAAGCAACAAGGTTTTTCAGAAGCAGTCGCTTCCCAGAACTCTCCTCCCACATCAAACGGATTACACCGAAGAGGAAGATGCTCGGAAGCTGACTGAAGTGGTTTACAAGGCCATGAGTGAGACGATGAGAAATCATCATACGGCTTTCCTGAATACCTTTCGTGCGATCATGGTCAATACTTTCGGTCCGTCTGCTGATAAGTACTTTGAAGAGTTTTCTGGTCCAATGCAAGGACCAACATTGTTCCATGTGCCTAAGCACCAGGAGAAAGCTGCTGAGAGTAGCGGCGCGCCTGACATGGACCAAGGTGGGATGACTCCTCACCAGAAACAGCAACCGCCCATGACATATGGCCAGCTCGCGTTCGGCACGTCGGGAAACATTCCACAATCGGCTTTCAGGGTGTCACCAGCAGCAAACAGATTGCAGAAAAATATGTATGGAGATGGATATCAAGAGTTTGCCGATTACGGTGACATCGATGCTCTCCTGAATCCAGGGTATAAAAACTCAGTAGGATTGCCTTTTGTGGGGCAAGCACATGGAGCTCCAAATTCAAATATTGATGTTATCATGCACAGGATGGCCGACATGATGCAGAATTAGTTTGGCTTAAAGCCAAAAAACCAATCCTATGTGTACAAGTCCCCTTATCCAGAGTGGTATAACCGAGTGGCAATTTCTCCGAGGGTGAAGGCTCCCACAGATCTGACTAAGTTTTTCTGTCAGGATTATACTAGCACCATAGAGCACATCAACCGATATTTGATGCAGCTTGGAGAGGCGTCTGCCGATGAAGCTTGGAGGATTCGGTATTTTCCATTGTCTCTGACAGGGCCAGCTTTCACGTGGTTCACATCTCTACCAACAAATTCTATTGGTACATGGGCAGAATTAGAGCAAAGGTTCCATGCGTATTTCTTTACAGGTACTAATGAGAAGAAGCTAGTTGATCTTATGAGCTTGAGACAGAGGGCTAATGAAACACCACAGGAGTACCTGCGCATGTTCAGAGAGACCAAAAACCTCTGCTACTCCCTGAATCTGCCAGATGATCAATTGCCAGGGATGGCGATAGCAGGTATGCAGCCGAATGTTAGGGAGAAGTTGTTCGGCATGGACTTTGATGACCTTGGTCAGTTGTCGCAGCGGTTAGCAATGATGAATAATCAAGCTCAAGGGTTCAGGAGAGATAACCGATTCCAGAAAGGTGATGTCGCCAATGAGATGTATCAAAGATTCCTGGAAGAAGCTGCAGAGTATGACGACGAAGATGAAATAGCCGCAGCCGAGTTGGTCTGGGCAAAAGAGCCGACTCAGGTTAGTCAACGATGGTTGAGGCAGCAGAAGGGTACTTATGACTTTGATGTCTCTAAGTCAGACAAGCTGTTTGAGTTGTTGTTAAAGGAGGGACGCATCAAATTTCCGGAAGGGCACCCCATGCTGCGCCCTGAAGGGGTAAAAGACAAGAAATTTTGCGGCTACCACAATACTAATTCTCATTCCATCAATGATTGCCGAGTGTTCAGAATGCGAATCCAAAAGGCCATTCAGGAAGGACATTTGAAATTTGATGGTAAGATGAAAATTGATGCTAATCTTTCTCTATGAATATGGTTGCCACAGAAGACCCCAAAGACAAGTGCAAGATGAAGGTGTTGACCTCAAACAGAGTAAGAAAAGTTGGTGCTATTGACCCTAATCGGCAGATTACAAATGAGGAGTTTTGGTAACGGGCTCAGTTCCAGAATAGCCGAACCGAGAGAGGGGAAGCTTCCAAACCCAGGGTTACAACACGAATTCTATTAAACAAATGGCAACGAGAGCGAGAGCAGTATCAGAGGCAGAGGTATTACGAAGAACAGGAGTTCATAAAGGAACATCAAAGGTACAAGGAGAAGATGTGCCGGAGAGAACAAGAGTATGTGAGAGAGCAAGAGCAGTCTCATTGGGGATGCCCGTTTTTCAAGCATTGCTGGAATGAAGGCCTGAAGCTGCCTGCTAAGAACAATTGCCCCAAATGCAGTGATCAATATTCAGGGTACAAGCAGTCTCGGGTCAACCGCCGTCCGGTCCATGAAAGACTTGGAGCATAGTTTCCTGAGGATGATCGGCGTTTAAAAATAAGCAGCTCTGAAGATCAGCGAGGCAAGAGATTTGCCGATCAAGAGTGGGTCCATTATGAACAAGGTGTTGAAGAAGAAGAACACCATGAATATGTGTGGCAGAAGGGACAATGGTGCCCACCAGGGCTGAGGAAGAGCCAGAAAAGGAGAGTGCAACGCTTGAGGAGCAGGGAGCTGGCACGGACAGCTGCTGAAAAGAAACATATATGGCGTCCTAAGGAAAAACCCGACAAGTACGACCATTCGGCTGATGCATGCATGGTTTTCTTCATTCCATCAGAATTCGTAGCTCCCGAAGGCCAAAACATCCAAGAGGAAGTGTACTCAGATTTCAATGAAAGCGAGTGTCAGGATCTAATGGCCTAGCTTGTCCTGACTCAGCAGGCAATCTTCAATAAACCGGTTAAGCATCGACATTTGAAGGCGCTTTACGTGAAGGGATATATCAATGGAAAACCTCTGACCAAGATGCTTGTTGATGGAGGGGCTGCCATCAATATTATGCCTTATACTACCTTTAGAAAGCTCGGAATGACTAATGAGGAATTGTTGAAAACCGACATGGTACTCAGGGACTTTGCTGGCAATCCTTCTGATACCCGGGGAGCTGTACATGTTGAGTTGATGATTGGATCAAAGACTTTGATCACTACCTTCTTTGTCATTGATGGCAAGGGGGCATATAGTCTGGTCTTGGGAAGATATTGGATTCATGCTAATTGCTGCATACCTTTAACCATGCATCAGGTTCTCATTCAGTGGATTGAGGATGATGTTGAAATTGTTCATGCTGATGATTCGGTAAGTGTTGCTGCCGCAGAGCCTGCCTACTGGGAATATGATGGCTTTGATTGTTTCTCTGGAAAAATCTGGGGGAAGGTCCCGTGAATGTCTCCAACAAGGACCAACAGCCGATCCAAGCAGTCGGCTCTCAGAGCAATTTTTAATGGGGAACCCGATCGATGGCAATAAAGGAAAGTTAGGACGTGGCTTTATGTCGGTCGATAAGCTAGAAGAAACAAATGTTGGTGATGATGTCAAGCCAAGGCCGATGTATATCCGTGCAAATTTAAACCCAAAGTATAGATTAAAGTTGATAGATCTTCTAAAAGAATTCAAGGATTGTTTTGCTTGGGATTACACAGAGATGCCTAGACTGGATCGTTCTATTGTTGAGCATCGATTGCCGATTAAGCCCGGGTATCGTCCTTACAAACAACCTCCTCGGAAGATTTTCAAAGAGGAGGTACTGGCCGATGTGAAAAAAGAAGTTGAAAGATTGTTAGAGGCAAATTTCATTCGGCCATGCAGGTATGCAGAGTGGATTTCGAGCATAGTTCTAGTGTACAAGAAGAATGGAAAGATGAGGGTCTGCATTGACTTTAGAGATCTCAATAAAGCCACTCCAATGGATGGTTACCCAATGTCGGTTGCCGATTTGCTTGTCGATGCAGCGGCTGGTTATGAAATCATCAACTTTATGGATGGTAATGCTGGCTATAACCAAATCTTTATGGCAATAGAGGATATTTCAAAAACAGCTTTCAGATGTCCTGGTCATATTAGATTATTTGAGTGGGTCATCATAACTTTTGGTTTAAAGAATGCTGGTGCAACTTATCAGAGAGCCATGAACTATATTTTTCACGAGTTGATCGGCAAAATCGTGGAGATCTATATTGATGACGTGGTGGTTAAGTCTAGAAATCACGGTGGACACTTAGCCGATTTAACGAAGACTTTGGAGTGCACTAGGAAGCATGGTTTGAAGATGAACCCGAACAAGTGTGCCTTTGGGGTCTCGGCTGGTGAGTTTTTAGGATTTCTAGTGCATAAAGGAGGGATCGAAGTCGGTAAGAAAAGCATGGAAGCAATAGACAAGGTTGTGCCTCCAACTAATCTCACAGAGTTGCAGTCATTGCTCGGCAAGATTAATTTTGTAAGGAGATTCATATCTAATTTATCAGAAAAAGTTTTGCCTTTCTCTCCACTGTTGAAGCTTAAAAAGGATCAAGAGTTTGTATGGGGTGACGTACAACAGAAAGCTTTTGATGAGATCAAAGAGTACATGAAGGCGCCACCTGTGTTAGTACCTCCACAGCTTGATAAGCCTTTTAAGTTGTACGTGGCGGCCGATAACCTGGCAATAGGATCGGCCCTCATGCAAGAGTTCAAGGGAAAAGAAAGAGTGATAGCTTACCTTAGCCGAAAGCTGCTATATCCAGAGACAAGGTATTCGGCTATGGAGAAACTTTGCCTGTGCGTGTATTACTCATGTACCAAATTTCGGCACTACTTGTTGAATGCCGAATGTGTGGTAGTTTCTGAGTTTGATGTAATAAAACATATGCTATTAATGTCAATTTTAAATGAAAGGATTGGCAAGTGGATTTTAGCTTTATAGGAATTTGAGTTAAAGTACGAATCGGCAAAGGCAGTAAAGGGTCAAATTATTGCCGATTTTAACACAACACCGTGATCCTTCTGCTAACATGATAGATATTGTACCTTGGACTTTGATTTTTGATGGTTTATCTTGTAGCGAAGGTGGTGGTGTTGGTATTCTCTTTATTTCTCCACGAGGAGTGATTTTTAAGTATGCTATCCCTATTGAATTTCGTGTTACTAACAATCAAGCAAAGTATGAAGCACTACTTAGAGGACTTCGGCTTCTTGCTGAAATAAAGGCCGTTGTTGTTGTTGAGATCTTCAGGGATTCTGAGTTGGTAATTAACTAACTGATCGACCAATATGAGTGCAAGAATGATGTATTAAGGGAATATTATGAAGAATGCCAAGAGCTTTTGAAGAATTTCCAGGTAGCAACCTTGCATCATATCCCTAGGGGGCATAATGAAGAGGCAAATAAACTAGCTCAAACTGCTTCGGGATACCAAGAGGGCCAAGAGATTCATGCCTTGGAAGAGAATCGGGTAGCTGAGGACAGGAGAAACGAGGTTGCCGATTACTTAAAAAATCCATCACAAAAGGTTTCCCGAAAGCTCAGATATAAAGCTCTCAAGTTTGTGCTCCTTGATGACTAATTGTACTACAAATCCATAGATGGGGTACTCCTCAAATGTTTGAGGCCAGAAAGATGATGTATGAAGTACATGAAGGAGTGTGTGGTGCACATCAGTCGGCTTACCGAATGAAGTGGATAATTAGGTGAACTGGTTATTTTTGGCCAATCATGCTTGAAGATTGTTTTGAATATTACAAAGGGTGTCAGTATTGTCAAAGATTTGGTAATATTCAAAGGGCTCCACCATCATCTATGAACCCAATTATCAAGCCTTGGCCGTTTAGAGGATGGGGAATAGATTTGATTGGTCAAATTCATCCTCCTTCTAGCAAAGGACATAAGTTTGTGCTGTTAGCCATAGATTATTTTACAAAGTGGGTTGAAGATATTCCTTTGAAGAAGGTTACATTAGAAAACATGGTCAATTTTGTTAAGGAGCATATAATTCATAGATTCAGGATTCCTCAGACTATAACAACAGATCAGGGAACTCAGTTTACTTCGTCTGAATTTTGTGATTTTGCTGAAGAAATGGGGATCAAGTTATACAATTCTTCTCCTTATTATGCACAGGCTAATGGTCAAGCCGAAGCATCAAATAAGATCATGATCAAAATTATTCAGAAGAAGATTGATGAGAAGCCGAAGAAGTGGCATTCAGTTCTTAATGAAGCTTTAAGGGCTTACCGAATGGCTTGTCATGGGTCTACGCAAGCATCTCCCTACGAGTTGGTTTATGGGCATCATGTTGTATTACCGTGGGAATTGCAGTCAGATTCGAGGTGAGTGACCTTGCAAAATGATTTGAGGAAACAAGATTATAAGGATTTGATGATGGACGAGTTAGAGGATTTGCATTTAGTTTGTCTGAAAGCGTTGGAAAATATTGAGAAAAACAAATTACGTGTTGCCAGATATTACAACAAAAAGGTCAAAGAGAAGCAATTCGCAGAAGGAGATTTAGTTTGGAAAACTATACTGCCGATTGGGACAAAAGACAAAGCATTCGGCAAATGGTCTCCGAACTGGGAAGGACCTTTTCGGATAGTGAGGTGTGCACCTGACAATGCGTATATCTTAAAAACTCTACTGGGAGAGGAGTTCACTAGAGCTATTAATGGAAGATTTCTTAAGAAATTTCATCCCAGTGTTGAGGTTGGTGCATAAAAAAACTTAAGGAGTTTTATGTGCAAGATAGCCGATGTAGAAGCATCGCCTTTAGTCGAAAAAATACTCCAAGAGCTTGGAGAATAGCCGACGTAGTATGTGTCGCCTTTAGAGCAAAAAATATAAACACAATTGACTGAAGACAAGTCATGCAATTCAGAAAGCGTTCTTCAAATTACAGGTGGTATTTCACAGGATAAGTGATTTTTATAGAGGATCCCTAGATACAAACTACTCCTCAAACAGCTTGTTGAGGACAGACTGGGCATCTGTAGCTTGAGCAAGGACGGTTGCATGGTCCTCATAGCTCTCCAGAAGATCATCAATGTCTTCGACGTCTTCTGGGGGCACGCCGCCAAGGAAACCAACTGGCATGAAGGAGAGGTCTTCACGCCGCTGGGTAGACATGGCCGCCAGCCCCAGAGCTACGCCATGGTGTACGCCTTGGATGACGGCCTGATCTATATGACCGTCCGCATCATCAAGGCATGCCTCGGCAGTTTCTCCTTGGGCGTTCACCTTATCAGCAATCTTGTTCGCCGCAATCTTCAGGCGTTCAACCTCTGCAGAGAGCGCTGAATAGAAGAACACCAATCGGGTGAACAGATGAATCAGAGAAGGGAGAAATAGAATGAGTTTATTTTTACCAACCGGTGATGGCGTCGCAGAACTGCTTCCGCTGGTTCTCCCACTTGAGTTGGTCGATGTCGTATTGTTTGGAAGTCTTCTCCAGCTCTCCTCGGGCCTCGTCCCTTTCGCCTTTGAAGGTGACCGCCTCCGCGTGGGTGTAGGGGACGTCCATGGCACCCGAATCCAAATCCCAAGGATTGGAGTGGTAGGAGCCTGAGGACCCGGAGGTACCGGATGATGGAGTCCCCGGTTGAGCTGCCGTCGCCAAAGGGAAGGGGATGCTCTGGCTGGTGGAGATGACCCTTATCCTGATGAATGAGAGAAGAAATCAAATCTAGAAAGATGAACAAGAAGCAGAACTGCAAGGGGGCAAGAAGTCAACTCTCACCCGCGTTGCCGATTACGCCATGCTCTGCTTCCTTTAGCTTCTCCCTCGGCGGGGCGCTTGCCACGGTTATCACCTCCTTCCATTGCTACTGTAGGGGTTAGGGTTTCCCTCTGGATTGGCTTGAGCAAAGAGAGTAAGAATGCGGAGATGAGAATGCTTGACTGGATAGAAGCCGAGAAGGAATGGTTTATTTATAATAGAAGGTAGTGGCATGTATCTCAGAGTAGTGGGATGAGAATGTCAAACGACGAGCTAGGGTTTTCCCCTCTCGGATGGGCCGTTGCTGGACTGGGCCAGGCTCGGGTAAGTCAAGCGTCGCTCGGCTATTTCCTTGAGTCGGCAAGACAGGGACAATAGGCTATGCCTCTGATTGGGAAGACTAAAGGCAACCGGTTATGTTCTAATCGGGAAGATAAAAGAGCCGATTATATTTTTCATACAAACAGGAGTGTATAAAGATGAGAAGCAAAAACATCCGATTGTTCAGAGACAAAATGAGTCATGGTTAAACTATTACAAGCCATGTTTCTATCCGTTCAAAAGCTGATTAATGGCATCTAGGGCCTCGGTCCTAAATCGGCTAACATTGTCCAGCACTTTCTGGTCTTCATTTTCAGAACTCTAGATGCTGGATAGCTTTGCTTTGAGTTGTTGGTCTTCTTTCAGGATGATTGACATCTTTGATGAAGTTGTTTCTATGGAATTCGGCAAATGTATCATCTTGGTTTTGTGAGACTGAATTCTAGCATTAAGTTCGGCTAACTGAGCCTCCAGCCTGATTTTCTCATCCTCCATGACTTTCAGCTCAGATTCCAAAGTTACCAGGGAGTTCTTGGCAGTTTGAATTTGGGAGTGCAAAGATTTAGCTTCTTGCTTCTTCAGAGACCTATTGTTCTGCAAGATAGTCCTGGAGGCTATGTTTTTATTTGCCCTCTTCACCACAGCAAAGTAATCATCAAGGTGAGCTGCAGACTCCAGAGAATCCTTAAGGACAGGTGGAAGGTCTTGGTTGATGAGCTCAAGGAGATATTTTATCTGATCTGAATCTTGGACTAGAATGTTGATGTCCTTGTTCAGCAGATTAGCTATATCCTTCCGCCAAGCTTGATTTTCCGCTGACAAAGTCTGCTGAGAGGTGGCTTCTTCACCTTTTTCACTCATGAAATCCTCAACAGTGAAATAATAGCTGGTAGTCGGTTTAGCAGTGTTCTGAAAGAAAAGGGAAGATGTTAGCCGACTGGATGAGTGTGCTAAAAGAATGGCTTAAGACAAGATGTTACCTGCTGTGTTGATTGATCCTCAAGATGGGTTGTGTCTTGATCTGGTAAGGGACTTGATTGAATACCCAGGGGTGGTGAACCTAGAGCTAGACTAAAAGAATGTTCTTTTGCTAGATTATCTAGCATTTTATCTATTTCAATAATGCAGATGATAGAGCATAAGAACAGAAAATAAATGCTATATAAAGAGAAGGAAGTGATTAGCCGAATGATACCAATGTGTTTGAAGGCTTCATGGACATCTGTGCTTTCGGCTTCATGAACTTCTATATTTTCAGTTTCGTGAATCTCTGCATCCTCAGTAGAGGTTTGAAGAGGGATATCCACTATTGTCGAGGCATTGCTTGATCCAGGGATATCAACATGTGGCTGCAGTAGAGATAATTGATATAAAAACAGTCAGAGTTATTGCCAAGTGAAATTTATTACCGAATAGAAGATTCGTACCTTGGGAGACCGCTTGACTGTCTTGGATCTTACCCTTCTGAATACATTGACATTCTCAAGTACCTTCCTTTTGCCTTCTCCTCCTGAAGGTGCAGTAGCTGCAGCTGCAGGGGTCTTCATAAAGGTTGCCAGAGTTGGAGCATTAAAACTCAAGGCAGGATTGGGTCCAGCTGAGTAGTACTGAACTACTTTGTTAGGGGGGGTAGGCTCGAAGTCCTGTGCATAGCCAGATTTTCAAATGAGAGGAGGTGAATTCAAAAGCAGGAAGTAGCAAGTGCAATGAAATTACCTCACTGTCAGAGGCAAACTAGGGATACAGATATTTGCATAAAGGGTGCACTGGTATATTGAAGATGTGATTGTGCCACTCTTGCCACCAGGAAGCAAAAGGAGAGTGGGCAACATCCACTAATCCAAATGGAGAGGGTTCATATGTTGGTAAATCTCATCCAAGCTCAAAGACTTTTTTGGCTTCTGTTTCATTTGTGATCAGCTCCCTGTATCTTATGGTTATTGAGAAGAAAGGTCTTGGGGGCAGCTATCCATATCCTAATTGCCTGGATACCATATTGGGATTATAGAATTTATAGGTAGGGTGCACTAACCTCCCATGATGGAATTCGGCTGGCAAGATGCAAGGTTTAATGAAAGAGTTGAAAATCTTTATGGACACTTTGTCAGAACAGCCGGATTCATAGCTGAATTTGCAGGGGAGAGTTAAGCTATCATTCTCTCTGTAAGGGAGCCAAAGCACATTGTTAAAACCTTTGAAAAACAATTTGAAGAGGTGACCAATGTCTATGTCAATGATGATGGAGGATGCTGCTTCTCCATAAGTTTGACAACCCTTATTGTGTGATGTACTGCCTTCAGCATAGTTGACTGAAGGAAAGCTCAAGTTGTGGAGAGGCACAGAGACTATCTGATTCATGTATAGTTGCAGCCACATCCGAACAAATCACCAAGGGCCACTTATGCAAGAAATTTCCACATTTTGATGCATCTAGGCAGTGATTTGGTGCATCATATGATAGACAGATCCCAGCAAATATTTACCTAGAGGTATCAGGGAACCTGCAACTAAGTCTTCAGCCATCACCATGTGATTCAAGGTTGGCTCATTAGATTTTCCACAAAAGATGAACCTGCACAACCACATATTCATGAAGGCCCTGTATTCCTTGTCAAAGATAGCACCAGATGCTTCCATATAGGTCTGAATATATCCAGCCCATCCACCTCCAGATTTGACAGCTTTCTGGTTGCTTTTGCTCTTGTACTTGGAGGGGTATACTGGCTGTGACACATTTAGGCTAGTCATCATGAACACGTCGGCCAAAGTAGGGGTCATCATGTCATGGCCGAAAACAAAAGCATTGATAACATTAGACCAAAAATGGGAAGCTGCCATCAGGAGGGACTCATTTCTAGGCATTTCTGACAGAGACAGATCTAGGCAATGGTTGATGTCTTGATCATCCTAATGGCTGCTGCTTTTTTCCAACATTCTCTGATACCAGTTTCGCCATCCAGCGATTGGAGGAGACGGTCAGGTCTTCAAAGTGTTTTTCCATCGGTTGGGCGGGGTGACTCCAGACTTGAAGGGTATTCTTAAGGTTTCTTTCTCAATGATCTCAGTTGGGTCAGGATTCCCCATTGGGTCAAGGAAGTAGGAATCGGGATTCGCGGCGTGCGGGATCAAAATGTCATTCTTGTATTCCTTCAGATAATGGAATCGAAAAACAAATGAATCGGGAAAGAAATAGGGAAATCAATCAAGAATTGTCGAATACGTGAAGGTGAATGAAATTTACCTCTGGAATTTCATCTTGAGTCGCCATTGAAAGGTTGAAGTAGATTCAAGGGTGTGCTGGGGCTTGAATTTTCTGAGCGGCGGCTGTGGTGTCGAACAGTGTTGACCTAGAAGAAAAGAGGAAGCTTGTGGTCAATTTCAGAATAAAATGACTTTTATCCAAAATTGAGGGGGCATGTGTTAACACTAGATTTTGACACGCTCAGGAAGATGACAGGTTGACTAGTGCACAGTGAATTTGTAGAGACGAGCGTTCAGAGCATTCGGCAAATGTTCGTGCGGACAGCTGATTTCCAAAGATTTGGCAAGTGTTTGCGCGGTCGGTTAATCTCCAAAGATTCGGCAAATGATCATGCGGTCGACTATTCTGAGGAAGGGTGGTTTTCCGTTGAAAAAGCGACAAAAACGGCAAGCAAAGAGCCGATCGGGCAACGAAGATCGTAACAATTAGGGCAATAAAGACTCCGAAGGAAAAACTAGGGTTAGATATGTCGTGTTTTCCTTTAATGTTTTGTAGTCGTGCCCTTTTAGGACTCATGTCATGACCAGGGTATAAATATAAACCCTTGGCCATTGTAAAACTGTTCACAACCAATTCAATACAACCGGCCCCGTGCCAACTTTGAGTCCTTTGTCGTGTCGTCGAGTTCTTCGAGAGGAATCATCGATCCGTCGACCTCCGTAAGTCCCGGCAACCTTGTTATCATGTCTAGTATCATGTGGTGGATTTAGATGTTGATGCAAGTAGTCTTGTTTGTTTTCAATGATCGTGCGGCGGATCCTTGCTTGACAATCAAGAAGTCTTCGCTTATGTTTCGTTTACGAGTAGATACCGTGCGGCAGGCGTTTGCTCGATATGCTTAGCAAAAGCAAGATAGTTATCGGCTCTATTAGATTTGGCAAGATCTAGTAGATTCATTAAGTTATCATGTGTTGCATGTTTTAGATATTTTATATATTTGTAACACTCTTTTTGCCCAATCTAGATTGATACGGTTCGGCTTTATTCTTTGTCATAGATCTATTTATGCTCTAATAGTTATTCATGTTATCTCTACAAATAGATCTTACGTTTATAACAGTCAAATTAGTTTAACCTAGATTGCTACGTGTTGTGGGTTCATGCATGTTAATTACGTTTAAGCTTTGATAAGGCTAGGTATCGTGCGGTAGATACATGCTTTAGATTAGTTTGATCGTGTTAGCTTACTTGTTCCTTCATCATGGATCCCAACTTGGTTGAATTTTCGAGCTTGGTTATGCTTTAATTCATAGCTAATTATGGTTCGTTCATACGTACTTTTCCCATGAACACACATTCGGCAATCAATGTTTTACGTACTCCATATTTGCTTTAGCCGACTGACCTATAAAACTTGTTGGCAGACAACTTCTATAGTTGTATGTCGTCGTAAGTGGCTTCAGGGCCGTATATATGGAACTGTCTGGTCTCACCCGACATGTTCTAGTTTTGTATCTAATGATTTCATCCCTTGTTAGTTTCAGGTGAAACTGACTGGCACGTTTCTGGATCTCGAAACACCAGGGCACCCGATTGACGCTACGCTTTCCGGCTTGCTGTGTGTTAGGCATAGTGCGTTACATTTTGTGTCAACAATCTCCTCATTGCCCACATATTATATGTGCACTTTAAAACTCCCTAAGTTAGTGGTGGTTGTCATCGCCCGCGTCGCCCACCTCTCGGGTGGCTCGGACGGCAGGAAGCGCAGCCACCGCCGCTCCATTCCATCTCATCCTTCCCTCGCCGCTGCCAGAGGGCGCTGCCGCCGGGAAGCCCGCGCGGCCCCCTAGGACGGTGGCGGCGAGGCCCTTCGCGAAGGCATGCCATGAGTCCCCTGCGGGGATCGAGCTCGACGGCCAGGTGCACCGCTTCTCCCTCTCCGGCGAACTCCGACGACCAGCGCGGTGGATACGGCATCCCCAGGCCCGGATCCGACAACCCCAGCTCCAGATTCACTGTTTCTCTCATCAGCCCCACGCGGGCAGTCTCCACGCCGTCGTAGGGGAACTGGCCGGCGGCGCATCCGGGGCTGGGGTGGGCAAATCTGGCTGCCCCACGCACGGATCTACCGTCTCTTTCAAGTGCTCCCTCTCTCCCATGGAGTTCCTGCAGCCGGACCCGACCCCATCGCGAGGGAGCTGCGCCGGCGGCACAACCAGTGCCACTATGGGCGGATCCGGCTTCCGCACGACCGGATCTGACTCCTTGCGCGATCGAGCTAGTGAGCCCCCCTCCACTCCACCCATCTCGTTTCCTGCATGCGGCGGCCGGCTGACCCGACGGTCCCCGGCTCTTGAGCGCCGACCCGCTGACACCAAGCTCTACCCTAAACCTCGTCGTGGAGCTCTTGTGTGTCGACCCACCGATGCCAAGCTCCACCGGGCGTCCCCGAGTGGCGTCCTCAATGTTGGCTCCTCGGGCCTGGCCTCACCGTCCCCGTGTGGCGGTGGCCAACGCCCCTCGCCGAGCTCTACCGGGCGCCCCCGTGTGGCGTCCTCAACGTTGGCTCCTCGGGCCTGACCTCACCATCCCCGTGTGGCGATGGCCATGCCTTTCCTACCTCCCAAGTCGGTCGCACACGGCGTCGTCATTGGGGGCCTGGTTTTGCCATCCCCGTGTGGTGGCGTCCAACGCCTCTACTCCCGCTCTTGCCGGTGCGCGCCTCACACTGTCGCGGGAGAGTCAGCGAACGGCTCTGCGCGGTGTGGTGGCGGCCGACATCCTTTGCCCGGTGAGCGCCTCCCATCGTTGCGGGCAAGTCCAGGAACGGCTCCGCATGGTGCGGCGACCGACACATCTCTCCGCGCCCATTGCGGGCCTGGTTTTTCCATCCCCGTGTGGTGGCGGACAACGCCTCTACCCCTGCTCTTGCCGCTGCGCGCCTCCCACTGTCGCGGGCGAGTCCACGAACGGCTCCGCGTGGTGTGGTGGCGATCGGCACCCTATGCCCAGTGCGCGCCTCCCATCGTTGCGGGCGAGTCCGGAAACGGCTCTGCACTGTGTGGCGGCGACCGACACACCTCTTCGTCCAGGCGCCCATGCTTGCCAGTGCGCGCCTCCCACCATCGCGGGCGAGTCCGAACGGCTCCGCGTGGTGTGGCGGCGGCCGGCACACCACCGCTCTGTCTATGCATTGACGCTTGTTGGTGCACGCCTCCCACTGTCGCGGGCGAGTCCCGGAATGGCTCCGCATAGTGTGGTGACGCCCGACAAACCGCCGCTCCGTCTAGCCATCGATGCTTGCCGGTGCGCGCCTCCCACCATCGTGGGCGAGTCCGGAAACGATTGTGCGTGGTGTGGCGGCGGCCAGCACCTACTCCATCTGATGTCCCCGACACAAAGCTTGGGCGAAAGCCTTGCCAAGCTTCTGTTTGGCAGACGATGATTACGTCTTGACGTCATTCACCTCCCTGGAGGCATCGTCGAAGAGCTCTTTTGCGGCGGTGTGGTAGCTTCTGTATTTCTGTAGTGTTTTGTGGCTCCGCCACCTTTCTCCCCGGTGCAAGGGTGTCTTCTTGTTTGATTTTCCTCCCTCTCCTAACTTTTGTAAAAACTTATAACAAGCCGTTAACCCCCCCCCCCCCCCCCCCCCCCCCCCCCACCACACAACAACAAAAAATATCGAAAGAATTGTCTCTGGAGGGTTAGACATCATGGGAAAGGTTACAACGTAGCTGCTTGGGAGACTGTTACTGTACCTAAAGACAAGGAGGTTTGGGTGTTAAGAATTTATACCTTCAAAATGATGGTCTCTCCTCAAGCACCTTGAAATTCTACAACAAATTGAGGTTCCATGGTCAGTTAGTATGGCAATCCTACTACCTGCAAACAAGTCCCACACTTAGCTACGCGTAAAGGGTTCTCTCTGGTAGAGGGATATCCCAAGGCAAACATTGAATACCGAGGGATTGCAAAGTGTAAACCAAGGAAAGGAGACTCTGTTGGTCTATGGGATGATTCTTTTCTTGCACGCCCCCTAGCAGTGCAATATCCCACTCTCTATAGTTATGCTGATAACAAGACCCTTTCATTGGAGAAAGCCCTATCTGAAACTGAATGTGTTAGACTTTTCAGACTTCCAATGTCTAGAAATGCATATAATGAGTTCCAACTTTTTAGAGATGACTTGGATGTTCTCAGGCAGTCATGGAACCAAGATGACGTCTGGTCTTATATCTAGAATGCTGCAAACTACAGCTCAAGCAGTTTCTACAAGCATCACTTTGCATCTATCACCCCCTCAGCTCCCATCTTATGAATTTGGAAATCGAATTGCATGCCAAAGGTCAAATTGTTTGCTTGGCTGCTCTATAGCCATTTTCTCATGAACACAAGGAATATACTCAGAAGAAGAAACAAATTTCTAGAGGAGGGCTACAATTGTGTTCTTTGTCATGATAATGTTGAGGAGACAACACACCATCTATTCTTTGAATGTACCTCTAGTGTCACGAGATGGTTTAAACTCAACATACAATGGAATCTGCTGGGCAACATCTTCCAAATGATTATTGACCAGAGAACAGTTTTCAACTCCCCTCTCTTCCATAATTTTCATTAAAAAAGTAAAAATAAGGGATCATCAACTAATTACACAATAAAACCATTGCACCTAAATTAAAACCCTTGTGTTTATTGAAGATCTAGGATAGAAAACACTTGTATTTAGTGCAGATCTAGGATAGCTGGTTAGAGGAGGGGGTTTGCTACTTCTCCTTGTCCAGGGCAGTCCATTGTCCATCCTGGGTTGGGGTATCAGCACCCCGCCCTCCTCTCGGACCCCATGGTAGATGGGCCCCCTGTGGTGTATTTTGACAGATGCCCCTTCCAATCAAAAATACTTAATGTGTTCAACATAAAAATTTCATTGTGCGCCTTTGATAACTATTTCCAGTTCTAATAAATCATAGTAAAATGCAAAAAAAAAATATTACAAAAAGAAAAATCTTATATTGTGTTCATGTTTTCAAGCTAAATACTACTCCTGCTATACATCTACGATCGTGCACAAACAAAAAATAATTATTGGTTTGGTAAGACATAAATCCGCACATGGTCAGGTCTTGTCAGATCGTACTATCGTAGCTGGTGCGTAGTACACCTCCGTCCCTAAAAGAAAATAATTGTGGCAATCATGCCAGTTAAGATTACTTATATTTGACCAACTTTATATTAATTAAATACTATTAATATTTATGTCTCTAAATAATTTTATTATAAAAATATATTTTATAACTAATCTAATGATACTAGTTTCATATCGATTCTTAATAGTTTATCATATAATTTTAGTCAAAGTTCAAACCGTTTGACTTCTTAACAAACGAGAATTGCATTCTTTTAGGTACGGGTAGTACCTTGTTTCCATGAGACCCATGTCTCAGGTCCCGATGGCAGCGAGGATTTTGCTGCAGTAGGACAAAGTTATCATGTCAACAAAGCGTGCATGTTAAATCCAGAGCAAGCAATGTAGTGTGAGCATTTTGATCCGCTACACAGAACTAACTTGTGGATTTCCGTTTCAGAGATGTTAGGCATCGTTGCATCACGTCATGTCCATAATGACTTTTCATTGATTAAAGAGAAAAAAAATCTTATTTAACACCGAAAAAAATTGTGCTCTCCTATTTGACACCCAAACTTAAAATCTTTCTTATTTGTCTAGTCTCTCAATTTTCTATCAGAAATTTTTCGGTTGCGAAATAGAAAATTTTCTCTTGATTAAACTAGAAGTATACCCATGCATTGCTACGGTAGTTTTCTTATAAATATTTTGCAAATTGCAATAGGATTTTCAGAGATATAATTTGTTGCATTATAGAAGAATATAATTAAAAGATAATAGAAGATTACATCGAATTGTGGTAATAATATAATGACCAAACAAATGTTATGATGTCCATATTCCATAGTAGTAGACTAAAATGAGATGGCACTTAATGGGAATCATGAATATAAAGTAATGTGAGACTCGAGTTAAATAGTACAGATTGCATGACTTAATAGAAAAGTTACATAATCACACTTTGTAATGAAAAAATTTAGTCACATGTATAAATAATTTTAAGGTAATTAATTAGAGTAAGCACGGACCACATGCATCAGAATATTAAGCTTGTGCTCAGTAGGCTAAATAATATGGAGCAATGCTTTGTTTCATACAATACAAAGAAGAGAAACAAGCATCACTTCACAACTTAGATAACCGTTGTATGAACAAGCATCTCGCAGGCCGTAAACGTTCACCACATGCAAACACTCATCTCGATGAATACAAGCATGTAATTCTACCACTATAAAATGTCCAAATGAAATTGATAAAGTCACTACATCTCGCTATCAAGTGCATTGCCTTCCACAGAAAGAAAGCGCTGTTAAAACTACCATCCATACCAAGTTGATCGCTTGAACCGAGTCAACGGTTATCTAGCTAGCTCGCAGGATGAATTAAATTCTAAAAAAGTAGTAATAAAAAAACTTTAAAAGTCTTTTTTGAATCTCGACGAAAAGAAAATGAGGTTAAAGGGAGTACAAACTAACCAAGATTAAACTAATCTCTTTTTGTAATCTAACATATGGTCGTGAAAAATCATGAATCCCATATCCCACAGAGCCGCACATGGCTTGGTCGTCTTCTCAATCGTACAAGGGTTTGGTAGGACAACGTTAAAGGAGCAGAGCGGCACATGGTCAGGTCTTCACAGATCTTACTGTCAATGCTCCTTGAGATCCATGTCGCAAATCTCCATGACAAAGAGGATATATATACCTGCAGGCTGACAAACCCCTCCAGTAAAACAAGACATTCATACAGCAGTAGTTGCAGCGGATGGCCAGATCTTGATTAATCCATTAATTTTCCGTTGTCATCAGAAATGCGCGTCATCACGTCCACGTTGCGTCCATGATCAGGTCAGCCCCCGTGGTTGATTAATTTATCTGATCAATGCAAAGAAACGGGTGGCCTGCAGTCTTGATCAAGCTTGCTTGATCCAGTTGCGATGAGGAAGCAGCAGCAACAACAAACTGTGGCGCTCTCAGTTTTCAAAACCCTAGCTAATTCATCTATATGCTTGGTAAACTTAAATTTTGGATCCCTAATCCGAGTATAAGCTACTACTTTCGTATCTTCATATGCTTCCTTTAGGTCTTGTTTGGATGCACATGTATCTCTCTCAAACCACATGAGTTGGAGTGTATTTAAACTAATATACACTCTAATCTACTCCAATCCATGTGGTTTGAGGTTGATACATGTGCATCCAAACAAAGGGCAAACAAGGTCTTATATGGATATGGATTCCCTCCATTTCAAATATAAGTCGAACATTATACACTTTGAGTATTAATTAGTACTTCCTCCGTCTCAACTTTCAAATCGTAAGAGATTTTAGCTTTTCCAAATATGTCGCTTTTGTTTATACACTTAGATATACAATATCTAAATACATAGCGCTTAAACAATATATCTAGAAAAGTTAAAATGTTGTATAATTTGGAAAGGCCTATATGTGCGTATGTATGCCTGTTTGGTGATTGCTTAGAGCACATAAGATGCAACAATAGATTCATTGGTAATACTTTTTAAGTTGGTATAAATATGTTGTCCAAGAAATTCATGATCAATTACACTCAAATCCTAATTCGCAAATGATCTTAATCAGACTTTCAAGACATAAGATCCCTGGCACACCATCTAGCACCACCTCTAATTGTGAAATTATCTTCTATTTCAGTGAATTGCCAGTGCTGCTGACATTTTTTAGCCAATAAAGTAGGACGCAAAGCAAGCAACTGCGTGATATTTCAATTTTTTTTTAAAAAAAATATCAAGCTTAAATCAGCCAGAATGGGCAAATAGAAATTCAAATCTTCAATGAATTCATAACTACTCATTGAGCAATCTCATTGATAAAACGGTACACAATTATTCAGATTTAAGCTTTTAATGTCATGTTGCAGTTAGTGAATGATAACAGCAGCAAACCTATGAAGCCATTAGCAAACCCAGCAAGTAGTATGACTGTAAAAAAACTAGTAAGATGCAAGTGTGATTCTGGCTGCTTCAAAATCTCAACACAGCCTCTATAACAAGGGCATCCAACTAATGTTCATGATCAGGCATGTCATTCAAAAACTATTAGCATACAGCTTTTCCAAATCTTAACACAAAGAAATAAGTAGCAACTTGGAAGCTATACGTATCTCCAACATTAATCTTGTGTATGAATGTACTAATAGAGAAACCCATTTTCATCACCTTTACTACCTAAATAATAGCAGTCAAGCAAAAGTCTAGCAGCACAAAGAACAAAATCAAACAACATAAGAAAACGTACAACATAAATTATTCTTCAGAATAAAAAAATACTTTAGAACTCACTCCTACAATTAGCAACCTCTGTAACATCCTAACGAATGATATATTCAATGGGTCACACATATGAAGAATTGTATAAATTAACATTTACAAGTAACCATGACAACATCACACATTAGACCCCTGGAAGAAACCAACATCACACATTAGACCCTTGGAAGAAACCATAGCATGCTTACAAATATTAGGTTGAATGTCGGAATAAAAGAAGAAAATAAATATTTCTCCAAGAATACAGCAGCGAGTCATCAATCTATGAAAAATACAAATCGCAGCAAAACATAGTAACAAGAGGCTGCAACATGCTATGGTTATTTCCTCCTTTCAAGTTACGATTTAGGGTTTAGGAATTGATGCTGGAGACAAACAAGATGACGTGTTGACTAAACAAAACCAGTGATACTAAGTACTAGTTTGATTTATCTTATGATTTATGGCTATTCAAAATTTCATACAAGGGTTTGACGTGCTACCTTCCTTTCATAATACTTTGCTACTTCAGAATAACTATCAGAATGCTAATTCCAGTTCAAATGGGAAACGGCAGAAAAGTTGCAAAGCCATGGATAATTTTGTACTAACTACCAATATCAGGCATCAAAGATGTCAGTGCTAAAAATACCTCCAAATGAAGATGCAACACTAAATCAGGATACATTGTGGAGTACTTGACACATTGTAATAATCAGTAAAGTTTGAATCACATGGCAGAAAGTAGACAGAAAAATCTTAATGTGTGCTTAGGTACATTTAGTTAGCAATAGGCTTCATAAATTCAACCATGGAAGATAGGGTAGGTAACGACTAAATAGAGAACAACTAGTCTACTAGCATGCACAAACTCCACTTATCAGTGATGCATGTTCCACAAGAACCTAGCACAAAAAAATGAAATGGCATAGAGTACAAAAGCGAGACTATTTCCATCACATTTGAGCTCCTATCGTGTTTAACTCCATAATAAACAAAGCTTGCAATCTCTAGCTGTCACATGACAATAAAGATTGGTGAACAAAAAGGAAAGAGAGAGCAAGAGAGTGAAAAGTAGACCATATCCCCCATATCACAAAATGCTCTGACCTTGTTGATAGCCAAAGCAAGTATGCAATTGCCAAACCACCAACTCTCATCCGAACTTTCAGGAAATTATGGATATTTTGGCCTTCATATCTAAGTTCTCCACATCATTAATCGGTCTGGTTGTCTGATCCCTGGTTCTCTTGATCTTGGGGCTTTCCAGCCCCTTGTGTGAGAAACCATATAGCCGAAGCACCTGGTTGTCAGCAAAATTATACGCTCGCTCCATGCTCCTGAGGCAGCGTTCCACTGGGTAATCCCCATAGCTCCCACATGGCTTGCACCCAACAAAGTGAGTCACAAAAGGCCACCGCTCGTCACCGAGGCCTGGGTGGTGATTCTCCATCATCTCCTCATACTTGTCGACCAGCCCAGCCCAGAAGCCATGCAAGTAGTAAGAATTCTCAATGAACACCTTATCCATCCACTTGTCCTTTTGTGAGAGCAATAGGTAAATCAGTGCCGACTGGTCGTCGGCCTCGAATGCTGGCCGGCCCTTGAGGTTCGCCGTGAGTACCTTTCCGGCCTGGTCACGGATGAAGCCCTTGGGGCCCATGGGAGCCCAAGCGTCCAGGAGGTCAAGCGACCACTGGCAATTCCTGAAGAGGAAGCTGCCGGTGTTGAGAGCAATCCATGAGTGCTTCTCGAAGAGGAGGTCCTGGTAGCCGTGGATGATGAGGTTGTGACCGTCGTAGCGCGACAGGGGCAGTTCGAATGCCATGTCGGTGAAGAGCGCGTCGCTGTCCATCCACCAGATCCACTCGACCTCCGGGTGGGAGAGCATAAGGCGGCGGAGCAGTGGCAATTTGGCCCAGTATCCCGCGAGCTCGTTGTCAAGGTGCGCGAGGTTGTGGACGATCTCGATTCCATGGAGGCGGCAGTAATCGATCTTGTTCTTGGTAGTCTTGAGCAGGTAGTGGTCGCCGAGCGGGTTGTCGCAGGGCCCCGGCTGCGAGCCGGTGACGAGCATAATCCTGGGCTTGCCCCCGGCAACGGTGGCCGGGAAGCCCGGGTTCTGGGCAAGCCACCGTCGCCGCTGCGCGTCCCAGTCGGAGATCTTGGGGCCGAGCGCATATTTGCCGACCGCGGCCGCGTAAGACGCGGCGGCCTCGGTGGCGCTGAGCGCGGTGGCGTTGAACCCGGAGGAGGCGCTGAAGTCGCCTTCGTCGTCGGGGTCGGGCCCGGAGTCGGAGCGGATCTCGCGGAGGATGCGGTCGATGTCCTCGACAGCCTTGGCGTCCGCGAGCGCCTCGGCGTCGGAGGGCTGCGACGGGAGGGAGAGGTTGAGGCCGATGGTGCCCCGGAGGACGAGGATGGTGACGAGGCCGCAGAGCACGGTAATCTTGAGGTTGTTGAAAGTGCGGTGGATCTTGCGCGACCGGGTTGGTGGAGCGGCGACGCGCCCCGCGGCCGCGGCGCCGTCATCGGCAGCCCTCCCCCGCCGCCGCCACCTCCTCCTCCTCCCCCCTTGCTGTTGTACCCCATCCCCTCCTGCCCCATCCCCGCCACGGAGGACGGAATCCTCGGATTTTTATTGCCCCCGACCCGGGTTCCCCGCCCGGCGCCGCGGATTGGGGTCTGGGAGTGCTGACTCGGGGGGCGCGACTCGCGTCACATGGGCGGGGAGAGCAGCACCGATCGGCGCGCTGGAGCTGGAGTGCGACCCGCGGCGAAGGCAAGTGGGAATGGGAATTGAGATGGGATCGGAGTCGGAGGATGCGAGGGTGTGGGGTGGGGTCGGGTCGGTGATGGATGGGGGGAGGAGGAAGCGGTGTGTGTGAGAGAGAGCGGTGAGCCCCCCTCTGGCCGGCCCTCTTCTTTCTTTAGGGCTTTCGTCTCTCTTCTGGCTGGGAGGAGAGACAGTGGGCTGTCGGCCGTTGACCCGGGTTTGGTTTCGCGGCTTCGGACGGCCGGATCGCCGGAGTTGTACTGGTGCGGTGGAGAAGTGGTGTGGACGTGCCGTTTGGCGTGCGGGCGTCGCGTTTGCCACTCCACAGTCTGCCTGGGGTTGGAGGTCTGTGGACCGTGCGTGCGTGCGTGCACGTCTTCTCAGGACGGCAAGCCGGACGGCCATCTCGTTTTCGGCCAGGCCCAAGTATTCTTTATTTCAAAATATAACTTCCACCTTACTCTCTCCGTCCCTAAATAAGTTTGTGGTTGGTGTGCATACCACAAATTTAACTTGATTTTTAACAAATACGTACAACATTTGTATCTCCAAATAAATGAGTTAAAAAACTAGATTCAAAGATCTTTCCAATGATACTAATTATATACCATAAATATTAATATTTTTAATATATAATTAATCTAAGTTGTTTTTTGGGAAGCGCAAACGATAGTTATTTAGGGACGGAGGGAATACATCACTACTGAATTTTAAACTCATGGTCATGGTGATTTCGACTCTCCGCTGTTGATGAGTTCTGGGGATAGGGGCCGAGATAAAGGGCATATTTGGTACAATTTATTATAGCTTCTTAAAGTTGTTGTGAGCTGTTTTTTTTTGCCAAACACCTTTTTTCAAAACAGCTTCACCATGAAGTTGTTTTTCTTCCCCTCTCACAAAGATATAAAATTGGATAAAGCTGAAAATAGTAGTTTATCACAACTCTCTCCTTCCTTTCTCTCTCATATGCATAAAGTTGTTGGTGAAGCTATTTTGTCAAACACTTTTTTCAAAATAGCCCGGCTTCACCTAAAGAGTTATTTATAAATCTATTTTCTAAAAAAAACAGCTTCACTAGCTGAGTTATACCAAACAGGCCCAGAACGTGAGACGACCTGTGTTTTCTATGTGCAGCGACCTCCCGGTCAAAGAATCGACCACTTTCACGGCACGAATAGTTTATTTTTTGAAGTTCACGAAGTCACCACAGGTGTCTCGCTGTCGACAGGAACGTCGTCTACCACTTAATGCGTAGCGCCGGAAAATCCTGGAATAAATCCAGAATAAAGTGTCGCACCCAGGATTTGAACACTGGTGAGAGCCTCTCAACCAATAGTCTTTGCCATTGCGTTGTCCGTCTTATCGGTTATCGAAACAGTATTTTTCTCTCACAACAAAACAGACAAAAATAATATCAACTGACTTATCAACCACTGAAACGATCGTATGAACAAGACTTATAAAAAAAAAGGTCAAAGATAAAATTTTGTGTTCGATAAGCCAGGCTCAGTTAAAAATTCGTGTCTCGCGTCTAGGGGTGCAAACACGTCACATATGAACAGATATAGCATATGTTTCCGTATTTCTATTCATATTTCAATTCAAATATTAGCTAAGTTAATGTGCATCTAATAAATATATAATTTAAAGAAAAAGTCTACTTAACCTCCTCACCTATTTAGCGTGGTCTACTTAAAACCCTCAACTATAAAACCAGATATTCTACTCCCTGATCTTTTTAAAATCGGTTAAATTATCCCCTCATACGGTTTTGAATAATAGTTTTGCTACAGTAACGATGGTTTTGTCTTTTTCTTTTTTATTTGTTTTCTCTTAATAGTTAAAAAATCATATTAAATCATAAAATGAAAATTCAAATTTATTGAACTCAAGTAGATCTACACAGTGGATACATAATATGATAGGTTTTAGTACAAAGTTTTTATTAGAAAAATCTAATTTTGTTTGTAATTAATTGGAATAATTCGTAGTTGCAGCTTCTATGGTCCAATTTTGGTTAAATTTTTATGGTGAACTAATTATTGTATGCTTGAACTATAGTAACATTTTTATACTTATTGAACCATGTATAACTTAGTTATAGATAACTAATAGATTTAACAAGCATGAAATTAGATTTTTCTATGTTAAAGTTATGTTTTTTCTATAACTAAGTTGTACATGGTCTAATGAGTGTGAAATTTTTACTATAGTTCAAGCATATAATAATTAGCTCACCATAAAAAATTCACCACAACTAAACTATAGATGATGCGGCTATGAATTATTTCAACTAATTACAAACAAAATTAGAATTTTCAATTAATTTATAACTACAACAAAAAATTTATACTAAAACATATCATATTATATGTTCATTGTGTAGATATACTCATGTGGACTCCAACGAAATTTAATTTTCTATTTTATAACTTTTATGTGATTTAATATGATTTTTCAAAGATTTAGCGAAAAAAATAAAAAAACAAAACCAATGTTACTGTAGCAAAACTACCATCCAAAACCGACTGAGAGGGTAATTTAACCAATTTTAGAAAGTTCAGTAGGTAGAATACCTGGTTTTATAATTAAGGGTGTGAAGTATAGACTACGCTAGATAGATGAGGGGTTAATTAGACTTTTTCCTATAATAATTTAAGTATTTGAATACGAATATGGATTCGAGCGTTGAATATCCAGACTCTACAGATGAATTTGAAATCCTCTAAACGAACTCGAACTTGGATTAAAACATTATTTGTACCATTTGCACCCCTAACAATATATTTCTAGAATTCATGTACTATGTATATTGATTCTATCCTATAAATTTATTTTGTTCCTATAAAATTTTGATGATCTCTCTTCAATAGTATTGTGCCAAGTAAGCATATTTGCTAAATTAATATCGTATTTTCTATTAAATTATTACAAAATATCCTATGAAAGTGGTTTAACTAGTAACCTTTTCTAAGGATGGATGGATCTTGCCTCTTCTCTCTCACTTTGGCTTTCTTTTCTTCTTCTTTCTTTCTCTCCCCTCCTCTTCCCAATAGAGTAGGAATATCAACGAGTTATAGGTAGAGTAAGGTATTATTTGATTGCCTAGACTGAGGTCCAGCTAGACCTCATTGGTGCAACTAGGCCTGTTTGTTTACATGGCCCAGTCCTTTAGCTAGCCCCGTAAGGTTATTAAAGAAGGTCTAGGCCAGACCCTAGGGAATACAATTAATGTATAATTCTGTTGAGAAACAATAACCTTACGGATAATTATAGGCTCATATCAAATATAAGACTATATAAAGGAACTTGTACCCATTTATAATGAAGAAGAGAATACAAGTTCCACAATATTGGTCGTCATGTGTTCATCTATTGTACTATATTGAGAAGGGATACGGAAGATCATCTACAACTTCTACACGTCTCTTCTTGGGATCGGAAACGGGAAAATAGATCTGGCGATCCGTGCATAGGTCGATTCTTAACATGTTATCAGCAGCTCTACCACTGGGTGTGTTGTTCTTAATCTCTTTGTGTTTAGATCAATTTGTATTTGCCATGACTAATGATGAATTGATCTTCTATGTTTCCGATTGGTCGCTGATGCAGCCGTTGATGCATTCGGGAACCTCCGTCGTTAGCCATGTCCGGCGAGACGAGACGATCATGCGACACAACGACACGGCGACAGGGGCGCCTGTGATAGCTGGCCAGTTCCTTGGCCGCTCATGGACGCTGGACGCCTGAACCCAACATGGCCACCCCCACTAGTAGAAAACACGTTTTTACTGGCGCCCTCCAAAACACACCACAGGCGGTTTTGGTTGCCAACCGTCTGTGGTGTGTTTTGGCCCGAGCAGAGTTGCCAACCGCCAGTGTAAAGCCTCCATTTACACTAGCGATTGGGTTATGTCAACCGCCAGTGGTAATCGATCTCCACTGGTGGTTGGCATAACTCAACCGCCAGTGTAAATGGGGTGATTTACACTGGCGGTTTGGTTATGCCAACCGCCAGTGGTAAGTCCTGCCTATATATACCACTCACCCGACTCCCACTCTCTTCTTCCTCCCGACCAACTACATTTCTAGCCGCCACCTTTCATTGGAGGAGATTTTGGAGGTCCAAATTTTCTAAAATACAAGGGGAGAGGTTTTGACCTTCATTTCTTCGAAGGAGGTCGCTAAGGAAGGTTAGTTGGTGCCTCTTTTGGCCTCTTTTAACCTCTATTGCTCAATTTGAACCATTTTTTGGATCTAGGGTTTCAAGAGCTAGCTAGAGAGAAGAATAACTAGATTTTTGTATTTATTTCTAGTAATGAGGTCACTTAATTAAGATGGATAGATATATATTATTGTGCTTCTTCTTGATTTCGTTTCTCCAATATATATATTTGTTTTCATGTACAATAGCTAGATTTTTGTCCCTTTTTCCTCATTTAGCTCTTTTTTGCTCAATTTTAGCCATATTTTGGATCTAGGGTTTCACCATGAGTGAGAGAGAAGAACACCTAGGTTATTTTCTTTGTTTGTTCATGTGAGGTTGATTAAATTAATTATCCAGTGACCCTAGCTAATAATCACTAGGTAAATCATAAATCCTTAGCTAAATAATCCAGTGACCCTAGCTAATAATCCCTAGCTAAACCCTAAACCCTAGCTATTAAACTCTAAACCCGAGGTAAATCCTCTCTAAACTTCATTTACATAGACAAGGGGGCATTTTGATTTGAGGACTATTGGAAGGAGGTGATTTTGGAGAGCCACATTTACAAGGGGGAGGTTTTCATCTTCATTTCTTGGAAGAAGATTGCTAAGAAAGGTCAGTTTTAATCCATTTTCTTCAAGTCAGGTTGATTAAGATGGTTACATAATATTTGTCGTCTCTTCCTTTTGAAAGTCAGGTATTGATCGATGGAGAGGTCATTCTGGATGTATAAGTTATCAAGGCTAGATGAATCATACATACCTGAGGTTCATAAGTTTATTGATGCCGCTAAGAACCATGCTTGGAGAACAAAGAAAACACACATAAATTGTCCATGCATGGACTGCAGGAATGTTATTGTATTTGATGACCATCAACAAATCCTTTCTCATCTTGTCCGCCGAGGATTTATGAAGGATTACTTGATTTGGACAAAGCATGGAGAGGGTAGCTTTGTGCCTTATACAACTGTTAGCCGTGCAAATATCGACGCCGATGGTCCAGATATGATTCTTGACGGTGGGTTTCAGTTAGTACATGAGACACAACAACCTATCACCAATGGTCCTGATCATGGTTTCGATGGAGGAATTGAAGGCGTCGGAACTGATGTGATGCAAAATAATATGGCTGCAGAAGATGCAGAATTCCTAGAGGCAATGTTGTGTCGTCATGAAGAAAATTCATTAATGTTCTTCAAGAAAGGTATGGAGGCCCTGATGAAGGTAGCAGAAGAGCCTTTGTACAATGAGTCTAAGGGTTGCACCAAAGAGTTCACGACCTTGAGTTCGGTGCTAAAGTTGTTGGTATGCAAAGCTAGGTTTGATATTTCTGATGCTAGTTTTGATGCATTCTTGAGTATTATCACAGACATGCTTCCAAAGGAAAACAAAGTGTCTGCTAACAAATACTATGCAAAGAAGCTAATCAGTCCACTCACAATGGGTGTTGAGAAGATCCATGCTTGTAGAAATCATTGTATCCTATATCGAGGTGACGATTATAAGGACATGGAGAGGTGTCCAAAGTGTAATGCAAGTAGGTACAAAACAAATAAAGACTACAAAGAGGAACACTGTGCTGCCTCGATGTGTAAAGAAAAGAAGCGAAAGAAGACCCAACAGAGTTCAAAACCCACGAGGAAAGAAAAAGACAAAGTAGACTATTATGCGCATAAAAAGATTCCTGCTTTGGTGATATGGTACCTGCTTGTGGTCGATCGACTAAGGTGTTTGTTTGCTAACCCAGAGGATTCCAAACTTATAAGCTGACATGCTTCTGATGAACACATCAAAGACGATGGGAAGCTTCGGCACCCAGCCGATGGCAAGTAGTGGATAGATTTCAATAAGAACCACGAAGACTTTGCAAAGGAACCAAGAAATGTTAGGTTTGCACTGAGTACTGACGGAATGAATCCATTTGCTGAGAGGAGAAGCACGCACAACACATGGCCGGTGATCCTCACCATCTACAACCTTCCGCCATGGTTGATGCAGAAGCGAAAGTACCTCATGCTAACCATCCTTATCTCTAGACCTACACAACCTGGAGTTGACATGGATGTTTTCTTGGAGCCCTTAATGGAAGACATGAAGATGTTGTGGGAAACAGGTGTTAAAATGTGGGACGAGTACCACAAAGAATCATTCACGTTGAGAGCAATTATCTTTGTTACCATCAACGATTACCCTGCTCTCTTCACATTATCAGGGCAGTTCAAGGGAAATGTTAGTTGTGTGGTATGCATAGATGAAATTGCTCACGTGTCCCTTACTGCATCTAATAAGATAGTGTACATGAGGCACAAACGCTTCTTATCGAAAGGACACAGGTACCGTCAGAAGAAGATGGATAAGTAGTTCGACAATAATGTTGAACTCCAGTCTACTGCCCCACTAGGTAACAGTAAAGGCAAAAGAGTTTTCAACCTAGTCCGGAACCTCAAATTTGTTTTTGGGAAGAAGACAACAGACGAAAAACCAAGAAAGAATGTCAAACCAACTCCAGGGGCTACATTCAAGAAGAAATCTATTTTCTTCAAGTATTTGTCATACTGGCCTGAGTTAGACGTACGCCATGCGATCGATGGTATGCACGTTCAGAAGAACGTGTTTGAAAGCCTAATTGGAACCTTGCTAGACATAAAGGGCAAGACAAAGAAAGGACTAAAGTCACGTCTGGATATGGTACAGTTAGACATAAAAAAAGAACTCCACCCTGTTCTTCAAGAAAATGGGAAGTACCATCTCCCGACAGCAAGCTACAACCTCAACAATGATGAGAAACATTTGATGTGTGTGTGGTTGAAGAATCTGAAGGTCCCATCTGGATTCTTCTCTAACATACGAAGTATTGTGTCAATGAAAGACCTTACACTCACCAACTACAACTCACATGATTGTCATGCCATGCTGACTATTTTCCTCCCTATTGCCATCAGGGCTATAAATCCAGTGTGGATAAATGTTACACTCACACGGTTGTGCTACTTCTTCAACAGGATCTCACAGAAGGTGATCGACCGTGATGAGTTGACATCTCTTAAGGAATTTGCAACGGAGACAGTGTCACAGTTCGAGATGTGTTTTCCTCCTGCATTCTTCGATATTATGGTTCACCTTGTGGTGCACTTGGTTCCACAAATAGAGGCACTGGGTCCCATGTATTTGCATGAGATGTGGACGTATGAGTGTTTCATGTCAACACTTAATGGCTACATATCAATTCGTGCTCGTCCTGAGGCGTCCATGGTAGAGAGGTACTTAACCGAAGAGGCAATTGAGTCTGGTGGTCCATTCTGCAATAGCGTCCTAAAAGACCAGGATGCAATAGGTTTACCTCCGTCAAGACATGATGGTAGGCTGAATGGAAGAGGGAGGATGGGAAAGAAATCATTAGTCCCGCAAGATTACAATTCAGTCCTCGAGGCACATCACATCATCCTACATCAACTCTCGATAATGGAGCCTTTCATCGAGCAATATATTGATGAGCTTCGCAAACATAATCATGGGCACATAGATGAGTGGTTAATGAAGGAACACAAGAATAACTTCACCTCATGGCTAAGGGAGCTTGACATTCCAGAGGGGGAAACAATTGAGGAACACACCATCAAGGTGTTGGCTTCTGGACCATCACGCCAGGTCACAACATGGCAAAGCTATGACATTAGTGGCTTCACATTCTGTACCAAGTCCAAGGACCAAAAGAGCATTGCATAAAACAGTGAAATTCAATGTGATGCCTTAGACTCTGAAACTATATACTTTGGCTTCGCTGATGACATATGGGAGCTAGACTATGGTACATTTCAGGTCCCTATGTTTCGATACCAATGGGTTGAAGACAAACATGTCACAGAGGACAACTATAGGGTCAGTGTTCTTGATCTAAGTAAGGTAGGCTACAAGGATGATCCGTGGATAATGGCTAACCGTGCTGCACAGGTCTTCTATGTTGAACAGATCCTTTGTCCTAATGAGAAGAAAAGTACCGACAAGCTGAAGCATGTAGTTATTCCTAGAAAACAACAAGCTACATTACTACATAAATGATTTTGCATAGCACTTGGCTTTTATTAACCATGGCGGTTAAACACCTACACCGCCACGGTTAATAGGTGGCCAGAAAGACCACCGGCTGAGGGTCCCAACCGCCACGGTTAATGCATTAACCGTGGCGGTTACTGCTATACAACCGCCACGGTTAATTGATTAACCATGGCGGTTGGTCTTACATAACCGCCACGATTAATACCATTAACCATGGCGGTTACTGTTGTACAACCGCCATGGTTAATGCATTAACCACGGCGGTTGTTGTTACGTAACCGTCACAGTTAATACATCATTAACCGTGGCGGTTATTGTTAAGAAAACTGCCACGGATAAGCCTGTAGTATAAATACAACAGCCCCCTCTCTTCTTCCCCGCAGATCCTTCTCCATTTTTGATGGTTTTGAGCTCAAAACCATCAAATTGACCATTTTTTGAGGGGGGAGGTTTTGCCCTTGGATTTGGTCAGGTTTGGCACCGCAAAAGGTTGACTTTTACTCTCCAACACTCGGTTTTCTCTTTTTTCATGATTTGGGTGCTTTTCCCTAATCTAGATTTAGATCCAATAGAGAGGAGAGAGAATAGGAGATCTAGAGCTACACACATGTTGGGAGGTTTTGCCCTTGGATTTGGTGAAGGGTGGCACCGCAAGATGTTGACTTTACTCTCTAACACTCGATTTTCTCTCTTTTGGATGATTTTTCTGCTTTTTCAACAAGATCTAGAGAGGGAAGAGAGAATAGTAGATCTATAGAGCTACACACATGCATGCTAAGCTAATTTGAGTTTTTTGTGCATTTGAAAGGTTATGGAGCACAGGGATGAGTGGATGTACAAGACATCGAGGATGGATCTGAGATTCCTAGAAAATATGAGGAAGAAGTTCATGCCCGTTGCGTAGAAGCATCACCTCAGTTTGGATCGGGAGCTCATGGTTTGTCCATGCAATGACTGCAAGAATCGGTTTGACCAGAAAGATGCAGTGGTGCAATCACACCTTGTACGATATGGTTTCATTAAGGATCCAAAGTACATTGTGTGGAAGTTTCACGGAGAGAAAGAGCCGAGTGTCGCCAATGAACATGGGGGAACCTCGTCGACGACATCCACAGTTGCGTCTGGTGACGGAGGACACCAACAACCCACCGCGACACCGAGCATTGATGATGAGAGTCGCGACTACATCACTATTGCCGATTTGCTCCAAGATGAAGCTGCTGGCGCCGGGGACGACAATAATGGTGACCCGATGATTGATACGCTGCGGCCCGAGGATGCATAGCTTCTTGAGGAGATTGCTAATCGTCAGGACCATGACGATGTTCTGTTTGGTAATCCAAAGTGGCTAGAGAATTTCAGGGAGATGAAACAGACAACCATTGATCTCCTCTACCAGAATGGCGGTGAATGTCCAAAGCATTGCACGACGTTGTGTTTCGTCCTCCAGATGCTGATGTGCAAGGCTCGCCATGGGATAACCGACACAGGCTTCAATGACATTTTACGCATCATTGGTGAAACGCTACCAGAGGGTAACAGGGTTCCCGTCAATACATATCGAGCAAAGAAGCTGATCAGGCCAGTAGAGATGAAGCTTCAAAAGTTTCATGCATGTCCTAACCACTGTATTCTATTTCGGGGTGAGTATGAGAATGCACAGAGTTGTCCGAACTGCGGCGCGAGCCGCTACAAGAAGAATGTCGGTTGTCGTGCGGACGATGAGGAAAAACCATCGAGATCGGCGAAGAAGAAGAAGAAGACAGGCAAGAAGCATTTTCCGTCTATTGAGGACGAAGAAGAAGAGGGTTACACACAGAGGAAAAGTCCTGCCCTGTCAGTGTGGTACCTTCCTATCATCGACCGGCTACGTGCGTTATTCGGGAACCCAGAGGATGCCCAGCTCATGTCCTGGCATGCATCACCTGAGCGTATCAAGGGCGATGGCAAGCTGTGACACCCCTCCGATGGTAAGCAGTGGAAGCGGTTCGATGCCATGTTCGTGAAGGAGTTTGGGGACGAGCCGAGGAATGTGAGGTTCGGGCTGAGTACGGATGGGATGAATCTGTTCGGTGACCTCAGCAGCACGCACAGCACCTGGCTAGTCACCCTCACCATATAACCTACCTCCACACCTATGTCAGAAGCGCAAGTATCTTCTACTGTCAATGCTTATCTCAGGACCGAGGCAACCCGACAACGATATAGACGTGTTCCTAGAGCCGTTCATGGAGGATATGCAAAAACTATGGGTGGAAGGGGTCCGGATGATGGATGTGTCCCTAAAGAAGGAGTTCACTCTAAAAGCCATCATCTGTGTCACCATCACCGACTACCCTGGTCATTTTTCACTATCGGGACAGATTAAAGGGAAGACTGGTTGCGTAGTATGCATTGACGGTACCTGCTCCACTTATCTTAGTGGATCCCAGAAGACGGTGTATATGAATCATAGAAGATTCATCCACAAGAAGCACAGGTACCGTCATTCTTTGATGATTCAGTTCTTCGATAACCAGGCCGAGCCATAGACTGAGCCGGAGA
Source organism: Microstegium vimineum (assembly GCA_022036555.1). NCBI lineage: Eukaryota > Viridiplantae > Streptophyta > Magnoliopsida > Poales > Poaceae > Microstegium > Microstegium vimineum. The sequence continues at coordinate 30,320,966 of CM039121.1, forward strand.
GGACGAGCTACGAGCCAAAGGTGTTTGATATTATGAAGGACATTAACTTCGAGTTTGGAAAGAAGAAGAAAGAGGACGAAGATGGGCATAATAAACCAAGGAAGAAGAGAAAGCGGGATGATGAGGACGAGGAAGCACCTACCGTGAAGGTTTCATTCAAGAAGAAGTCATGTTTCTTCAAGTTCCTGCCATACTGGAAGTTTCTCAATACATCGCATACCATCGACTGTATGCACCTGGAGAAAAATGTCTTCGAGAGCAAGATCGGGTCCTCCTGGACATGAAGACTAAGACAAAAGATGGTCTCAAGTCACGTATGGACCTTGTGAAACAGAACATCAGGCACAAAATCCACCCAACACTGGCGGGACAAAGTGGAAATAAAGTTGACCTTCCAGGCGCGAGCTACAACCTCACACGGGATGAGAGGAGGGCTTTCTGCAAGTGGCTTAGGGATGTAAAGGTCCCGACTGGCTTCTCTTCCATCATCAAGAGTCTGGTCTCGATGAAAGACCTAACAATGACCAACTTCAACTCCCATGACTGCCACATAATGCTGACTGTGTTCCTTCCTATTGTGATAAAGGTTATCGGTCCAGAGTACGTGAAGATGGTCATCACACGCATGTCCTATTTCTTTAACCACATCACACAAAAGGTCATCGATGAAGCTGACCTACCTGCCTTAAGAGAGTTTATCGCGGAGACTCTTTGCCAGCTTGAGATGTGTTTCCCACCTTCTTTCTTCGATATTATGCCACACTTAATGATGCACATGGTGGATCAGATAGAAGAACTTGGTCCTGTCTACTTGCACCAGATGTGGACATATGAGCGGTTCATGTCCACCCTTAGCAGATACGTTCATAACCGTGCTTACCCGGAGGGCTCCATGATCGAGGCATACACAACGGAGGAGGCCCTTAGCAGATACGTTCATAACCGTGCTTACCCGGAGGGCTCCATGATCGAGGCATACACAACGGAGGAGGCCGTTAACTTTTGCATGAGATACATCCGAGATGGAAATGCTATTGGGCTGCCCGTCCACCTGCACGAAGGCAGAACAACGGGTATGGGGTGCACGGGAAGGAAAGTACACACTGATATAGATGAGGAAATCTTGCAAGAAGCCCATCATGCCATCCTTAATCAGTTGGTGTCGATGGAACAGTGGGTCGAGCAGCACCTGAACGAGATTCGCCAAACTACGGTCGGTCGCACGGAGGCGTGGGTACAGAGACAACACAAGATGAGGTTCACAACGTGGATCCAAAAGCAGGACATCCCCACCGACGGAAGCACTGAAGAATCTAGGCTTGCATCCGGACCGTCCAGCCAAATCACCACGTGGCAAGGGTATGACATAAATGGATACAGGTTTCACACGAAAGAGAAGGACAGGAAGTGCACGACACAGAACAGCGGTATCCGATATGTGGGCTTTGATGAGGCGACAATGCAGATGAAGTTATTCTACGGGCAAATCGGTGAGATATGGGAACTTGACTACGGCGGTGACCTCGAGATACCCATCTGTCAGTGCAATTGGGCCAACCCAAAGGGAGTTGAGATAGACGAATATGGACTAACCACCGTTGACCTACAAAGGGTCGGATACAAAGATGATGAGTGGGTACTCGCAAACTGCGTCGCGCAAGTAGCCGACTACAAGAAGCCCAGAGATTCCAACAAGCATGTGGTTGTGTCAGGAAAGCAAAGGATCGTTGGAGCCGATGGAGTCCAGAGTCCGGAAGAATACAACAACTACCAAGAGCTCTCGCTCTTTACCGATCATCCACGCAAGATCAAGATCGTCGAGAACCGCATCAACAAGACCAAGATGAAGCCCTGGTTCCGCCCCGACGGCGAGAATAAGACCGTTATAGGATCACTTCCAGCAAAATGATATATATATATATATATGTGTAATAATGTATTTATTAATTAACGACCGAGAACTTTTATGTTTTTCATACCTATATGTAATAATGTACTCACTTATTCATTAATAATGTACTCTACTACACTCTACTACTTTACTACTACGCATACTACTCTCTACTACACTCTAAACCCTAAACCCACCTCAATGCCACAAAAATGTGGAGTGTCCACCACCGCCGAAGAAGCTAGAAGAAGAGGGGGACAAACCCGCCTATCTCACTGAGGTCGAATGGGCGGTGTGGAACGCCACAGAAAAGAACCAGTACACAACTGCGTTCCAAAGGTACAAATGGCAACCAAACATCGCAAGCAGAGTATGTGTGCAAATATATATGATACTAACACACTCTTCTCTTGTCTCAATAACAGGGAGCGAAGCCCACCTGACCTTTGGCCTCTGAGTCCAGATTGCCCTGCTAACTTTGAGAATGGCAAGTTCATGGTGACGTTAGGGCAACTTGTTGAGGAACCATGGGAGATTAGAAGGTTCCATCGCTGGTATATGCATGCTTCGAGGTTAGGGATGACAGAGTTTGTTCAAAGGGTACCCAAGGAGTACTTCCTCTTGGATGAGGACGCCTATTTGTCAATTGTCTTCCACGACATGCATAGAATGCTGCGGCGCAAAGACCTCGATGTCGCCCAAGTCACCCTGTTTGCCATGTAAGTTATTGCACATCTGCATCTCTATAGCTAATTAAGTAAGAGTATGCAATGTTGACACTGCTGCTTGCAGGATGCAATCATACGTAAGCAAGGAGTTGTCGCATAAGGTTATTTACCTATCTCCTATGCATATTACCGAGAGGGCCATCATTGGACACAGGCTAATGGACACGCATCCTAAGCTGGCGAGCTTGACTGGGATGGAGCGAGTGAACGCCACAGCTTTGTTGCGAGGCGAGATCAAGTTTAGGAAGGGACACTACATCCTCAAAGCCATGAAGCAGCTCAAGGGAGAAGGGTGTATCCTTGCCGCTCACCAGTTTGGGTAAGTCCAAATGATACATGCATGCATGTCTTCACCATGTTTCATATTTCAAGATCTTAGATCCATATTGTTTGAATGGTGTAGCACGAGCGACGCAAGGCATTGGATTGTATTCATGATCTGGCGGTCATATTGGACTCCATGCGGAACACACACATGAAAGGCTACAGGCATTTTGAAGGATGCCTGCGATAGTACGTGACTACACATATTTTCTTTTATAAGCACTCAAAGTATATGATTGTATCTGATGTTTGACACTAGTGGCATGAACATTCAGCGCTTACAGGATGTACGTGGAAGACCCCACCTGCATTGACCGTAGGTCCGATGAGGTGAAGGAGTGGGGCACAAAACTCAGGCTGAGGCGAGAATTCCCGGTAATACGACTTGTACTACTGCTATCCTACTAACTAGCACTACTACAACCCTACTTGTACTTACTCTTACATATGTATATCTTACATGCAGTGTGCCAAGCAACCTGAAGGCTCACTCTTGTGTGGATACTATGCTTATGAGTACCTCAAGAGATGCCCGAAATTTAGCCAGAGCTGGCGGCAGCTCAAGAAAGGTACAAAATGGTGGCAGAAAGGAACCGTTGATCAAAAGACCAACACTCGCACAATAGACGACATTTGTAAGTTTGTCACCGATGAATGTGCTGAAATGAGTGGGAAATTCTTCTACACGGGCAACGCGCTAGCGGTTTTACCTCAGTACTATGCGTTAGCCAATTGGAGAACTAGTGGTTTAGACATGACTGACTACAAGCTGTCGGACATTGATTAGATGAACTTGTTAACTGCTGGAAATGATTTTGCATAATGAACTTGTGTATATAATCAACTTGTTGTAACTTTGTGATATCAGTTCTCTTGGAAGAAGACAACACATTCATGTAATATACTTGTTTAATCAATGTTATATAAACTATGCTTGAATTTGAGACAAATGTTTTGAAATCATATTTAAAATTAAAAAACATTTTTTTTTGTTTTTTTAGAAAATATTAACCGTGGCCGTTGCTATAAGAAACCGTCACGGTTAATAGTAATTAACAGTGTTGGTTTACATAAGCAACCGCCATGGTTAATATATATTAACCATGGCGGTTGTACTATAAAAACCGCCACGGTTAATGCTCCGATTAACCGTGACCATTGATCCGTGGCGGTTGGAAAAACCGCCACGGTTAATCCATTTCAACCGTCACGGTTAATGATTCCTGTAGTAGTGCTATAGGGGTTGATGGTATATCTGACTTGGATGAATTTAACGAGTTCAGCAATATGTGTCTCTTTGTAGATGACCGTCCACTAAAAATAAGGAGTGTTGAGCAAAGCATCCCACAGAAATGGCTACCTTGGGTGCGCCACGATGGACAAGGAATAACGGTATAGCTGCCTAGATTATTTTTGTTATTTGCCATGTAATCCATTTATGTTTCTATATGTGAGACCCTATTTTTGTTTCTACGTGTGATACCTATGCTTATTTCATATAAATGCAATCTATTTCTATAATCTCGAGATGATGAACCCTATGCGCTAAACCCGAATGAACACTAGCTACTTCGTAGTCCCTAATGAGACATATATTAAATTGGGGTCATTATAAATATAGCTACATATAAAAGTATCTCAAACATGTCATTCAATATTTTGAACATGTATATCTTGTCAAGACAAACACCACAAAATTTTATTCATAATTTTTGGAACAATATTTCTCAAGATATGATTTTTTTGAAGCTTATGCAATTATCGTGATATTTGACATATAAATATAGTTACATATAAAAGTATCTCAATGCTGTCATTTCATATTTTTCACATGTATATCTTGTCAAGACAAACACTACAAAATTTAATTCACAATTTTTGGAACAATAGATCTCAAGATATGAATTTTTTTAACTTTTTTGATATATTTCTGCAAATTCATTTATACTGGCGGTCGGCATTGCCAACCGCTTGTAGAAAGAGGATCAGTACTGGTGGCTGGCACCACCAGTAGAAATGGGTTCAGTATAAATATATCCCGCGCAATCGCCCCCGAAATTTTCTAAGTCCGAAGGCGCCAGTTGAATCCAAACGACGCCGAAAGGCTGCCCGATTTTCCGACGAGCCGCCACCGCCCTTCTCGCCGCTCACCGGCCATCTCCGTCGCGCCGGAGCCGCCTCCGGGGTAAGTCCTCGGCTGCTCCGTCCTCTTCTCTCTCTGTACTGGCGGTGGCGCGGTGGCGTGGCGGCAGCGAGGAGGCCGGCGTGCGGCGGGCGAGTGCGAGCGCGGTGGCCGAGGTCGCAGAGGCGCGCGGAGCAGCGTGCTCTTGTCATTGGACGCGCGCTTCCTGTTGGACGCAGGAGGAGGGCGGCTTGGGCGGCGCCGGGCAGTTGCGGCGGCGGCAGCGAGCGCGGCTGGAGCGCGTGGCCGAGGTCAGGGCGGCGCGGCGAGCAGTGTGCGCGCGACCGGTGGACGCGGGAGGAGGGCAGCTCGGGCGCGTGCGGAGGAGGCGGCGTGGTGGCGAGGTGCGGGGAGGACGAACCTGACGTGCGGGCCCGGTCTATCACTGGGAAGGGGAGGAGGCGAGGTACGGGACGCACTGCGCGCTCAGCTGGGCCGAGGCTGGACTGGGCCGCGGGGTGGGCCTACGCGCTCGCGGGAGAGAGATGGAGGGGGGGGGCGAGGCTGGGCCGGCTGCGCGAGCGGGCCAGAAAAGAAGAAAAGGGGAGGGAGAGAAAAGAAGGGCTTTTTCTTTTTTTCAAATGCTGATTTTTAAAGATCTCCATTCAAGTTTCATAGATCTCCATGCTTATATGTAAATGCTTCTTTAAATCCAATGACTTGTATGTATTTGCATGTCTTGTATATATTTGCATGTCTTTTGTAAATCCTTATAACTTGTATATATTTGCATGTCTTGTATATATATATATATATGTATATCTCCATTCAAGTTTGTTATAAAACTATACTATGTAATTAATCCAATGATTCTAAAACTATACTTATAGAAATGCTTATATGTAAATGCTTCTTTAAATCCAATGACTTATATGTATTTGCATGTCTTGTATATATTTTCATATCTTTTGTAAATCCTTATAACTTGTATATATATATATATATATGTCTCCATTCAAGTTTGTTATAAAACTATACTATGTAATTAATCCAATGATTCTAAAAATGCTTCCAATATATATGTATGCGTTGATTATAATAACTTATATATGCCTCCTATACATATAAGTCATATATATAATCTATAAATGTCTATCCTTTATTAGATTTCCACGATGACATCTCCAAGCAACAAGGACCAAGCACAAGGGTCCGTTCACACAGAACAAGCCCCAGGGTCCGACCCCACGGAGCAACTACAAGATACCCACCAAATGGGGCAAGACATGGGGTCGTCCGACCCCACGGAGCAAGTACAAGATACCCATGAAACGGGGCAAGGCCTGGGGTCGTCCGACCCCATGGAGGAAGAAGAAGGGAACCAATCAACATCAAGCGACAACTTCGAGCGTCCCGAAGTGAGGAAGGCTCGAGAACAAGTTGAGCGTGAATTACGCCAAGACCCTGATTATGATCAAGAAGCCGAGGAGGTAATTATATTGTGCCTATTATTATATGATTTCATGTTTCTATTTAATAGATGTATGTATATAAACCATCACCATTAAACTCACAATGTCTATATTCAGAGGGCATTGACTCAGATGGAAGAGTTAATGTCGCAACATGCCACAGAACGTGCCAAAGATGCACCCGAACCGACTGCGGCGATGACTACTGAGAGATCAAGGAAGAGGAAGCGGAGCGGTGCCAAACGAAGCGAGAGAGGATTGAACAAGTTTCCAGATGACGTATATGTCATCTTAGAAGTCAGCCTGACCAAACAGCCCACAACTCCTTTGGAGGCCCTAGCCAAGTACCGGAACGCAATTGACTTCTGTGTTAGGGACTTTCTTGACATCACTATCAAGAAATGGTCCAGTGTGTCGGAGGATGACAAGACTAGAATTTGGGATAAAATTAAGATGAGGTTCCAGTTTCCTCGAGTCGTACCAGAGGCACTGGTAAAGGACTATACATTGAAGCAGTGTGTGGTCAGTTTCCAAAATTGGAGGTCCGATTTGAATGCCAAGTTTACCAAGAAAGGGTTGGACCCTACAACAACGTAATAGATTTCTAAAGGGCAGTGGGCTGTCTTTCTAGAGCAGAGGAAAGAGCCAGACTTCGTATCTGTGAGCGAAGCCAACTTCGCTCTCGCTAAAAAGAATAAGTACCACCACCATCTAGGCTCAGGTGGTTATCAGCGTCAGGCTCCCAAATGGCAACAAGAAGAGGCTGTGCGGAAGGCGAAAGGGTTGTCGGCGCTGTCCGAACAAGTTGGTGAAAGGTTCGCGAATTGGATTCGGGCTCGAAAACCAAAGGAAACGGAGAGCGGTTTGTCCTTTGATGACCCTAAGGTTGAAGAAGTAGCAAAGAACATCTTTGTGGTGGCAGCTAAGCAGCAGGAAGTTAAATTCAAGCCACGAAGAGAGAGGGAGATCCTTAGCGAGGGCCTGGGTAACCCTGAGCATCCTGGTCGTGTTCAAGGCGTGTCATCCAAAAGAAGGATGAAAGGAGGGATTCGGCCCTTAGTGGGAAGGTGAGTATAGGAAATGTGATCGATACAAGGAGGAAATTGCTAGCTATTGGAAGTAGGAGACTAAGAAAGAGTTCATAGAGTTTATGTAGAAATTGCTAGATGATCCTCCTGCTGAGTTGATGCAGAAACTGGCAAGTGCGGTGTCAAATCAACAAATGAGCACTCAGGCACCCCAGATGCAGCTAGTCCCAGTGGTGTCCCAGCAGACTATTGTTGAGGTACCAAGTAGTGTCGCGTCTACAGGGAATAAGGTTCAATATCCGGTTGACGACATTGTTACTCCAGTGGCTTGCTCCCTAGTCATAAGATATGGCATTAACAATCACCGTACAAGGGAAGTAGCCACGGGCAAATCCATCCCAGGACGTAAGTACCACGGTGCTGACATTCCTGAAGACTACTACAGAGTAGAAGTATCGACCGTGGTCCAAGGATATGAGGATGAGATTTTAGACATCCCCGGTCCTGAGGACATTGAAAAACTCGGACAAGCTCTAAACAATTTCATTCTTTGGCCTCGGCGAGACGTCCAGTTGAGGGAGCCGCCACCGTCCTCGCAAGAGATACCAGTTGAGGAGTCATCAGGACCTACTGATCCTCTTCCGAACCCACCACCATCACCATTCCATTATCTTTGGAGCCCACCTTCGTCACCTCAGCCACAATCATCACCTCCGCCACCTCCATCACCTCTGCCACAGTCATCACCTCCGCCACCTCCATCATCTCCTCCACAGTCATCACCTTCACCACGGTTAGCACCATCTGCACCACAAACATCACCTCCGCCGCCTCCACAATAAAAATCCACACCTTCCCAACAACTCAAAGATCCTAAACAAACACCAGCGCTGCCAAAGAAGAAGTTTCTGGTTCCCAAGTTGATTTCCCCCTTCAAGCCAAAGAAGAAAATAGCTGGCACGGTCAAATTTTTGAAATGACTTGGGACAAAACGCAAAATTGAAGTACACGACTTGTCTGAGCTCAAGAAGTCAGCGCAGCCGGTGCCTAAGGTAATTCCCTGCACATACAAGGTGCCCACTTTTAAAGACTACAAGTCTGTGCCTAAAAACTTTGTGTTGGGAAAGCCTCTACATGAGCTGGGAGAAACTCCAAAAGGTGCCAAACAATGTAAAAAGGCTGAATGACTGGTACATGAGAGCCTCTTCTGCTGGCATTCACGTCATCAACGTGCGTATACCACATAAGGCATTTCAAAGAGTTCATGATCTATGCGTGATTAGCTTTGAAGACCTTTGGTTGATGATGAACTTCGAGAGGCTAGACGTACAAATCATAACGATGTTTGCATTGTAAGTGTTATATAGTTACACATCCATTGTAGTTGCATCAATATTCAATATATGACATGCATTGTAGTTGCAAATGTTCAGTATATCTGACATGCATGTGCCTTGTAGAATGCTATATGATCAGGAGGAGCAGACTTACGACCAGGATTTCGATTATTGTGCCGAGCAAAGGGTTGGCTATCTAAACCCAATTGATATATGCGAAGAAAGACATACCTTCAGAATCGGGGAAAACAACGATGACTTATTAGGCTTAGTAGGTGAAGCACGGGCCGCGAAAAAACAAAATTTAAAGTTTCAATTTGAATCCAAGTACGCCTTCTACATTGCAAAGTGTATGAAGAAGTATCAAGATAGGAAATGTATAGTGGCACCGTACAACTTTGGGTAAGTATGAATTTGGGCAGTGGCACCGTATAACTTTGGGTGATCAAACTACATAATTTCAATGCACAAATGTATCATGAATTTGATTCATGCAGGGACTACTGGATCTGTGTCATCATTTATCCTAAAAAAGGAAGGGCGATGGTACTAGACTCCGCAAATTACCCGTCAGCAAACTATGCAGGTTTCATTGAGAACTTAGAGCTGTAAGTCGAGATATGCACGTATACGTTTGCATTATAAGATTTTAAGAATAATTAACATGGTGATTATATTCGAGTTCGCAGGGCATGACGGTTTTATAAAATCCACGGTGGAAAGCTTGAGTCAAAGAAAAAGAAAAAGAGCCGTTGGAAGTTATATATGACTAGCCGGTAAGTTGTATGAAAACTTACTCTTATAAAATCCACGTGTGCGAGCATCTATAAATAACCACTTTTCTATTTTGTATATAGTGCCACAAGCAACCACCAGGATCTGTCCTCTGTGGATACTACGTGTGTGAGCACATGAGAGGAGACACAACATGATACATGAAGAAACCTTCAAAGAAAGTCAAGGCAACGACCATCAATGAAAAGACGTTGTACGACATAATTGATGATGTGAGCCTTTTCCTAATCAAACAAGTCATCTTAACTTTTGAAAAATATCATGAACATGACAGTGAATTAGCCAAGTCAGAGTACCAAGCACTCACAGAGTTTCTTAGCCTAAATCTTACTCGGGCCGGTTTTTAGAGGACATGTGCAAACTATTAATGTATATAGTGTGTGATACACTTGTAACTTTATGTGTGTGAGCATGAGACTAATGTATATAGGGTGTCATACACTTGTAACTTTATTGCGAGCAATGAAACTTTAAAGTAATGATATATGTATGTATGAAATAATTAAATTACATGTTGCCATATTTGAACATCATCCAATAAAGTTTACTAGTTTCAATAACAATATATATATATATATATATAACAATAAAACATTATATAAATATTAAAAAATAAAAACTGAAAAATTATTTTCACATACGGTTCTCTTAGTGAACCGCCTGTGTAAATGAGTCATTTACACAGGCGGTTCACTAAGAGAACCTCCTGTGAAAATGAGTTTCTACAGACGGTTGTCAAGCAACCGCATGTAGCAGGCGTCGCTGGAAAACGCCTGTAGAAATGGATTTAAAACTGTCAGTATAGACCGGTTTTGTACTTAGTGTCCCGGCCCCGCCGCCCCGGTCTGCGTCCGGCACGGTGGCATACATGCATGGATCCTAGCGATGCGCTCATCGTGTCCGGCGTTCTGGCGTTACTGGAGACCTGTAGGTCTCAACCATGTCTTGTCAATAAAGCCGATAATGGTTTGTCTTCTGTTTTTTTCTAAATTAATCATTCTCTAGATTTAATCTTGTAGATTAATTCTAGTAGATTCATTTCCGTAGAGGACATGGTAAGTGGATGTGTTTTATTTCCTTATTTTATTTACATCGAATAAATCTGGATTGTGGCTAATCACGAATTTTCTGATCCATATTTGATTCATTGGGGAGTTGCTTCGGATTACAAACCAAGGACGCTGGTCGATTGCATTGTCACGGAGCATAGAAGGTTAAAGGACGGAGCATAGTTCCTGTGGCCAAGTTCGATGAATAGGCAGGTCATGGCCTAGCCTATATGCCCTACGCGACACGAATTTTTACACAACAACAAATATGTCACGGTTTATCGTCGAGTCTCTTCGCTATATTGTTTTACTAGATTTATTATATTATAAATCCTATAGATTTTAATATTTCTAGTAGATCTTTCGAAGACGTACAAAACTAGTAGTTTTATAAAAACACCCGATGTGTTCTATTAGTATTTTTTTTTCATGTATGCTCTATGGATCGTGGTCATGATACTGACATGATAGCTTGTTAGATTTTTTGCATGTCATTAGTTTTTTTCAGTTGTTAAACTGCGTTGCCATCTGTGTTGTTCAAATTTTACTAGATCAATCCTGAATATTAGATGTATATGTTAGTAGATCATTTTTTTCTCTTGAACAAACATGTTGGACTTGCCGGATCGAGCTCTACATAGTTTTCTTTAATTAGCATAGCTCGCACCAGGCCTAAAAGACATAAGACATATTTCTCTCACTACCGTTGAACTGAAACCACACCGTTTGAAGCGTGATGCCTAAAGTTGCTGTTGTTCGGCTTGTGCTACTTGTATACCACCGTTGAGTGACCAATATGCACTTGCTCTCCACTACGGTGGTGAAGCCTCGACGTCGTCTATTGCCGCAACACCATCCTTCCTTGATATGCTCATATCATGGTTAAATGCAATCAATCCATCGTAGTGTGGTAATTGCCGTGCCTACGATTGGTGCACGTAAATTTAGATGGTTGTGCTGTCATGTAGCTCTTTTGTGTGTTTGAAAAGTCATGAAGGTTTTATTTTTATGGTAATATCTTGCTTATAAGCTTGAGCATATGGCATATATATTTTTGCTATTAAAAACCTGAAGTTAAATATTATAGCAAGAATATTTTATGGCACTGGTATATTATGTGAATATTTTGTGATTTAGTCACAAAGTACCCCTTTTAGAGTAATAATTAATTTGAATATTATGTTTTTTCCAATCTATAATCTAGAAGCTAAACTTTCTAGGTTTATGTGCTTACATAAATTTTGTGTTAAAATAGTTTTAACCTCTTGGAAGTTTTCATACTGATTTGATATTGTCTTTGCAATATTCATATGTATGATTATGTTTTCTATGGGTTATATAATCCCAAAGTATTATCATAAGATCAATATAAATACCCTAGAAAGAAAAACACGTATGCTTGGAAAAGCATGAGAAATAAACAAAATACGTATGATTTTGAAGACCATTTTTTCTCTCCCTAGCGCTTTCTTTTGCTTTGGTTTATTTACCCGAACTAACCTGAAGAAAAACCATTGTATAAGACTTGTTGGTATGTTAGACATCTTAATTTGGGATTCATTTTGTAATTTCCCTGGATGAGAGCTAATACCCTGTCAGGTATAATTGTCAAACATGATAATACAGGCTTACAATGTTAGTTGGGTCAACATAGGACCTAAAGTCACTATATATGCCCTTATCTCTCTGCTGCAGAACGAGCATGTGTCATCCTAATTGAGGTTTGTTTCAAACCAACATTTTATGATTTTAAGCTAATAGATAATACATTCCCTTGACAGCATAAAATTGCTATAAAAATATAAAATTGATTAATAAAATTGATTAATATTCTGAGATTTTTTTTGTTTAGTTCGAAAGCATGATACTTCTTCTCGATGAAGAAAATTTATGAAACCCTGAAGTGCTCATCGATACTCAGAATTAGAGGTACTCATAGTCTCTGAAATGATATTGAGCATCATAGCGGGAAACCATTGTATTATATATTTGTAATGTAAGTCGGATGATATGAGTGGAGTGACTACTCGATAATATACTAGCTAGAGTCTAGTATACGTCACACCACACCTAATTTATTAAGATCTGCCTGCCAACTACCAGAAGATGGAAAGCAGGAAATAAGTATGAGTCCCATGTCACAATATAGCTTGAAGCTAATTTTTATATTAATTATCGGTTCTAATAGTTATTCTAGGCTCTCAAAGGCTACATGAATCTTGTCAACTACGTTCTTAAATATATATTTTACTTATAAAAGTTGTGTTATCAGTTGAGAGTATATCCCAGAAGGATATTGATCATTGTTGCTCTTGATGAACAGTTTTTTTTCATAAGTCAATGACTTTGCATTAAAATATTATTTCCCAGACAAATGAAAAATTCTCGGTCTTATCTGTTGTATTTTGAGAGTTCTTTTCATACTGAATAATTAATTGACCCAAGCTAATATGGAACATGAATATGTTGTAATGAATATAATGATCCAATTTTTTTATATGGTACTAGTAATTGGGTCAAAGTTTTGGGCAATAAAAAAAGAGTTGGACTATGAAGTAATTCTGCATCCAAGACATTTGCTTGGCAACCATATAACGAAGATTGTTATTAAGTCGGAAAAATGTGTCGACACTTGTTTACCTCTATAATTGCTAGATTAGTCACTTTTGTGAGAACCCAGATCCGGAATAAAGTCCATGGCAAGGGTGCTTGAAGCTCTCATATCGGGTCAAATGAAATATGCAATTGAGGTTGAACCAAAATCGCTAAGTGAATATCTTGAACCTGATGTTTGGATAATCATGTGTCTTAATTGACTAAAGGGTAGTGAAAAGCGATGGTTCAAAAGGTCTTAATAGAGACCAGTTCCAACATTAGTTTTACAAATATATGTTCCTCTATATAACAAATCTGGCTAATGGCATGAATTCAAATATGCAGTTATTGGATTATGAAAATCCATGAAGAGCAACATCAAAATCTCGTACCAATATTGTCAATCCCTGAAGGGTTTTCCTTGAAGGAATATATGGTTATAGTCTGAATGCACCAAATAAATAAATTCCCTGGAAGGAATAAAGACCCATGTGAGACCCGAGATATAAGAATGAAAAGAGAAACTCAAATGAACAAAAGTATACTTATGTGTACTTATGATATAATATGTTCTCCACCCAAATATTTGGAATTGTAGTATCCTCTGAAAACTGATACGGTAATTTGGTGTTACTAGCAATACTTTCCCCATTATGCTAGAAATACAGACTTGTAATGTTTTATTATGTATTGAAGATAAAGGTTCTCGAAGAATCTATAATCAATTCTAGAAGGAGTTAAGACAATACGTAGATATTTGAATGACACCCAAGATCTCGGTCTATATTTCCTAAAGAATCAGGACCTAGATTGATTGACTATACAGATGCTGGATATTTGTTTGATCCGCATAATGTAAGATCTCAAACTAGTTTTGTGTTTCTATGTGGTTGTACTACTATATCCTGGACATCTTGCAAACAAACCTTGGTAGCAACATATACAAACCTCTCAGAGGTTGTTACACTATATGAAGTCGCACGTGAATGTGCTTGGCTACAATGGATGACTAATCATATCCAGAAGTCATGTGGTCTTAGTACCGTTGATACCCCACCATTATTTATGAGGACAATGTAGCATGTGTTGCACAAATGCAAACGGGCTATATTAAGAGTAATATGACTAAGCATATATCTCCTAAATTTTTCTATACTCACGAACTCCAGAAGCAGGGTGAGATAAATATCTTGAAAGTCCAGTCATGTGACAGTGTAGTAGATTTGTTCACTAAGTCTTTACCAGCTACTACATTCAGAAAATGTATTCATGATATTGATATTAGACGATTGAGAGACTTACAAAGTTTAGGGAGAGATCGCCCCTGAATTGCCCTTGAAACTAGGTCCAGAAGATCCTGAAATTTATAATCCTAAAGGTTATAAAATGTCTTGAAGATAACCGTTGTACTCTTTTTTCCATAAATGAGTTTTCCAGAAGTTTCTGATAATGGTTTTTAATGAGGCAACAAGTGTAATACATCTAGCGGCACTATGTACTCTTTCTCTATATTTTTCCCACTGGAATTTTAGGAGTTTTAATGAGACATGAGTTGATCACGGTATTCGCACAAGGGGGAGTGTTGAGAAACAATAACCCTACAAATAATTATGGGCTCATACCAAATATACCCCTGAAGGGTTAAGACTATATAAAGGAACCTGTACTCATCTATAATGAAGAAGAGAATACAAGTTCCACAATATTGGTCATCATGTGTTCATCTATTGTGCTATTCGGAAGGGAGACGTGAGATCATCTACAGCTTCTACACGTCTCTTCTTGGGATCGGGAACGGGAAAACGGATCTAACGATCCGTGCATAGGCCGATTCTTAACAAATTCAACCGTCTAAGAAATATTAGCCTCTGGTGGCTTCGACTACTGTTCAGCACTATATCTAACATGACTTTTCCATTAATATCATCTCAACATTGACATATACATCTACCTCGTAAGTTTATTTAAACTTAGTTCATAAAGTTCACATGAATCTATGAGCCATGTCATACTCAGGGCCTAAGATTAATACGCCGACCATCTAATACTCATAGTCTATAGTGGGATCTATATGGCTTAAGAAAAACCATAAACAGGGCATCCTCACATGCAAAACAACTTAAGAGTAGCAGATCTTACCCAAATTTAAATAATAAGTATCATGAAAATGGTTGTAGCAAGGAATAAAGGCTAGGTTTCGCATAAAAGCATTTATGCAGTAAGTAAAGGTTTTCTGTCACCTAATTTCTAAGCATAGCATGTGGTTGAATGAGCCTAAATAACTAAGCAAGGTTGGAACTCAATATTCCACGAGCCTTTCATCGTGCATACTACTCTGAGAGATCGAGGTCACAGAACATGCTTATGCCACAAAGCATGGTATTCGAATAATAATAGTAGTCAAAACTCTACAGAGATATATGTTTTACCCACTCAAAAAACAAGGATACAACTCATATGATTCGGTCATACATATGCCTCAACCTTTCTCATGCTTGGCCAAATCTTCCATGAACGATTTGAGATGGTCAAGGATACTAGCTTCCTATTTGTTCCACGCCCTCCAGCCTCCAGCATATATTTCTAAGCGAAGGATGCCTTTGGATTCATGCTGGCGTAGGTCACTTGAGTGGTGTTGAGGAACTCTTTGGCTCCTTTTGATTGGGCTGTGGCCATGGAGAAAAGTTACTAGGGGCTGTGAGTTGTGAGGAAGCTGTTGTAGGTTGTAAGCTATTGAAAGGATCAAGACGCCCAAGAGGGGGGAAATTGGGCTTCTTTTAAATTTCTAAGCAAAAATAAAACCTATTCGAATGGCAATTACCCCTAGTGCCTAAAAGTGTGAAATCTAGTTGTAGAATGTAAACAAACTACACACCAAGTAAAGAAACACCCTAGAAGCAATTCTAATCAAGCATCATCATGAACATAGCAAGTGCAATTAAAGTAGAGCTTGAAAGTAATTGCAAGAGAAGGAGATGGAAAAGAGAGAAGGGAAAAGGAAATTTTTCACGTCGACGTTTTGTTGAGGTATCAAAGAGTTGATGACACTCTCCCTAGTCCTCGTTGGAGCACCCGCGCAAGGGTATCACTCCCCCTTGTTTCGCGCAAGGACCAAGTTCTCTCTCTAGGGCTGATTCTTTGCCGTTTTTGCTCGGTGAATTGCTCACAACCAATCAAAAGTGGAGTTGGGCCATCCACAATCACCTTCGGATGGTCACCAAACCTCCGATCGCCACCAATCCATCTAGGTGCTGTCGACCACCAAGAGAAACAAGTAGGAATCTCTCACTTGACCAAGGATAGTCTAATGAGGAAGATAGATGCACACTTGTCACTCCCTAATCTGCTAATGAGGTTCTAAGCATGGATTCTCGAATCTCAATCACCTCACTAGGCTCTTGCTCTCCCTTGCACTCTCACAAGTTCTTTTAGCTGATCCTATAAGCAAGATAGATAGTATGGACGAGTTGGACAAGTATAAATACCCGTCAACCAACCAACTAGCCATTACTCAAAAAATCCTTTGTTTGCATCACTCTAAATCAAACCAGTGCGGGTCGTCCGGACCAATTCGAATGGTCTAGACCCCATAGAATCCACAGTCTTCTCACTGTTTCCAAGGTGTCCGGACCATCTCCATTGGTCCAGACGTAGTCCAAAGCCAAAACCCTGACTTGGAACCTTACTAGATCAATCCGGACCATCACTATTGGTCCAGACCCATGGTCCGAACTCAGTCCGGAGCCACTTCACTCGATCTGAACCTCTCTAGACAGCTCCGGACCAATCCCAATGGTCCGGACCCAAGTGTCACAAGGTTCAAACGCTCTTTGACTCACTCTAACTAAACCCTGGGGCAACCAGACCATTGTCAATTGGTCGAGACCCTTCTGAGCAATTGGTTTGGACGCTTTTTGGGGCTCCCAATCACTTCAGATTTTGAAAATTTGTGAATGGAAGTTGCTTTACTTCACTCAAGGATTGTTTGTAGGCTATCTAGGACTGTGTTTGACAAGTGTGCACCACACCTACATCATTAACCTCTCCTAGGTCGAGCTACTAGACTCATAGCCCCCTTAATAGTACGACCAAAAGAAAATAAAGGTCCTAGACTGCTCTAAGTGTCTCTCTAACTCCAATCGACACTTAAACCTAGTGTATGCTTTAACCTTGGCGTCAATCCTTTGAAAACCGAAACGAATCCATCTTGAGGGCATGAACAACATTGATCGCCCAATCAATCGCTATTATTATGACCTAACTTACCATTTGTCTCTATAAAACACGCGTTAGTCATAATAATCTTGCATTGTCGTTAATCATCGAAACTCTAGGGGCCTAGATGCTTTCAGCTGTTAAAAAGGTGAAAGTTGTTTTGTTAAATAAGTATAAAATATACCTTTTATCTTTATCTCTTTTAAAACAACTATGAAAGAGGTTTTTATTCCACGTATTTTTAAAAGCAGAAAGTCAAAAGCCAAAAGCGGGGTCAAACCAGCTTTAAAAACTATACTAGAAAAAACAGCTGCATTTTAAAAATCTTTATTCAAAAGCACCCTATTTGGTTGGGCTTCCGAAGCCAAAAACCCAACCAAACGCACCGTTATTAGCATGTGTGTTTCTTTGTTTTTCTGTTGTTTTTATCTGCCTAAGACCTTGTTTGGTAGATGGTTTCTGTAGCTAAGCTGACTTATGCTATTTTTTTTATGTTTTATTATGAGAAAAAAAACACTATACTGATAAATTAAGCGAACATAAGTCACAATCTACCACGTTTAGTGTTCTGGGTACGTGTGTACTCCTGGCATCATAACAAGCTTTTTCTTTTTCATATTGTTCATGCATATTTCTCTCATGGCGTAGTCTCGATAGTAATAAGTGCATCATCAGCATTATGAGTTGTTTTTGCTAACAAGTAAATGCACCATTATTACTTTCAGTTCACGAAGTTCCTATCTTCGACCCTAGTTATTCGCACTACCAATTAATCTAACGTTTGTATTTCAAATTTTCAATATAAAATCTCAGCTGGGAAGAATTTCACGATCCTGCCTAATAAGCACATTTTTCATTAATTATTGAGAGGGAACGAACACTATAGAAGATAAAGCATGGACTGCACTCATGTTATTTTCTGTCAGAGAAGTTCTTGAACAAGTATTCTTTTGGGGTAACTCCAAAGCCACGGTAGAAGTAAAATCTACTGAACAACAATCCTGCAAGGGATGTGTTCATCATAACGGAAATCATACAGACATACACACACTAGGTTATCATTTATTCCATTATTCTTAGTGACTTTGCTAGACCGGAAACAACATGATGCAAACCCCATCAAAGACTCGTTTCCCCCAGCTATTTCTAGATTAAGGTTTAGGAATCGCAGCATCACATGTGAGCAATAGTGTGACGATCAAGCGTCAGCTTTGGCTGGGGTGATCTCTGGCACAGCAGCATCCGCAGGCGCTTCTGTCGCAGTGGCTGCTGAAGCCGAAGCGTCCGGGGCTGTGGCTTGGCCCTCCCAGTAGGAGGTCTTCTTCCCCGACTTGGAAACCGTCTGGAAGACATCCTCAGGCTTGACATTGCCTTTGACTGTCACCTTCTGCTCCTTGAGGTCTATGTCGAAGGTCTCAATTCCTGATTCCAGAAGAACAAGCATATATAATAAGGGGTAGGTCACTCAGCCACGGGTGGTAAGCTGGTAATGTATGAGCGTTTTTGACGTTTTGATGATTGGTCATTAGGGTTTCCCCTTCTGATCAGATGATTAATTTTCTTGTAAGCTTTTCATTGTGCAGGCGCAAGCTGCAGGCAACTAGAATCAATCTCTTTGCTAGTAAGACTTTGTATAGAAATTAGAGTGAAAAAAATAACCTTCCATCTTGGAGAGCACTCTTCTGACCGCCCCGGCGCAACCCTCGCATGACATAGCAACCTTGAGGACAACAGTCTGCATTGTCAACTGAAGATAATTAGACCAGCAAAACATCATATTAGCGGCTCACATAGTATATATGGTACCAGCACAAAAATGAATCAAGGGCTTGAATGTCCTGGTGCATCAAGAACTGAGATAAAATGAAGATAATCAGACCAGTGAAACATAAGCTAGCTCTAGCTACCAACAATCAAATATTTATACTATACATCTGAAAAACTCAGAAAATGAGGCGATCAGTTGTGTTCTCTTTATGCTGTTTATTTTGCTCTAATTCTAATTTCTATGTCCTTATCAATCAGACCAATCAAAACGTAGTTAATTACGTAGTTAATTCTACAGACTGAGAAACCATTCTATATATATATGAGGAGGCAGGGAATAAAAAGGCGACGGTTGGTTACCTCAGCGGCCATGGCTCAGGGCTCTCGATCGAGGAGGAGACCACACCCAAGCTCACGCGGCGGTCGGGAAGGAGGAGCAGGAGTACTACCGGCAGATGTCGTTGAGAACTCTCGGCCTCGGCGTGCCCCAGTTTCATGGATCTGGGGCTGCATAAATAGACGAGGCGGTGGCGTAGCAAGAAAGCAGAAGCTGGTGACCCCCGACAGGCGGACGCGCACCAAACACGCACAAAGCACGGATGGGAGAGAGAGAGAGAGCACGCTGAAAAGCAGACCCAATTGTTGCTGTTGCCCAAGATGCCTGATCTGACCTGACCTGCGCCGCGCCGGCCTTGCTTTCACCCTTCGCTAGCGGTGTAGTACGCTAGTACCGGAAGGCGGAAGTACACCGCCCCCCGTGTGCAGTACAACTGCGGACTTGTGGCTACGCTGGCGTGTTGGATGCCGGTGCTGCAGTAGTACTCCATACCTTTCAGCTAAGCTAGCTTCGCTTCGTGTGTCTTGGATCAGAAGACATTGCCTTGTGGTACCCAGCTACCGGTGCCTGATCATGGTCCCCTGCTAGCCCCTGCGCTGCGCGCCCCCCACTACTACATAAACACATTTGGTTGATTATCAAAAACGGCTTTGGTTCCGATAAAAATTGAGCCCGGGGCTAAAGGTACCTTTAGTCCCGGTTGGTGTTACCAACCGAGAACCAATCGGGACTAAAAGCCCTCTTCCAACGGCTACGGACGTCAGACATTGTCAGGGGGGCTTTTAGTCTAAAAACCCCCTCCCAACGGCTACGGCCGTCAGACATTGTCAGAGGGGCTTTTAGTCCCGGTTGGTGTTACCAACCGAGACTAAATGTCCACCTTTAGCCATGGTTGGTATTACCAACCGGGGTTAAACGTTTAGCCCCGGTTTAAGGCATAAACCGAGGCTATTTCTGAGCCTTTAGTCACGGTTGGTTCTATGGACCGGAACTAAAGGTCCCCCCCTATTTGAACTTTCTTCCTCCCCTGTTCGAGCCTGAGAGCTCCATTTTTTCCTCTTTGTTCTTGCTTGTTCTCGCTTTGTTCTTCACTGTTCTTCATCTCCTCTTCGTTCATTGCTTTATTTGATCACTTCTACGTCTTCATCATCGACTCGTTGAAAGGTTACTATCTTCAACCTCTCATGTTTTATCGGTAACATATATTGTTTCTTGGTCCATATGTGATTTTTCTTTATAATTTTCTCTTTTTTGCCATTTTAAGCTTCATTCACTTGACATTGTTTGAATATTTTGAAGAAGACAACTAAAACTAGTATTCTAAGTATACACCTTTCATTTGTACTATGTCTAACATATTTTATGGTTAATTAGTTAAAAATAGAGATTTTATAGTGTATTATTTAATTTAATTAGTTGAAAAAATAGAAATAGATTTATTTTTTCTAATAGAGATTTTTAGGATATTATTAATTCATTTAATTTTTAGGATATTATTAAATGAGGAATTTATGGTGGATTGTTCTTGATTTATATATATGCCACTTGAGCTCAAAATAATTATATATTTAGATGAAAAAGGTAGCTACCTAGAATACTTTAGTTGTATATATGGCACATTTGATGATTTTAGAGAAATGTAAATTTTAGTTGTTTTATTTTCTTTGTTTATAATATGAGGAATTTATAATATCTAGTTTGAAAAATGAGTAGAGAGTAGATAACAACTGCTTCGGGGTACTCGGCCTCTGATCGGGTTTCAAAGCGACTAAGGTCAGACCTCCCTCTCATTACCTGTGGCAAGTATATGCAAAAGACTGTGAAAGAGTACCGAGTGGGGAAGACGGGTCCCAACAACGGTCAGATCTTCTATAAGTGTCCAGATCGCAATGTGAGTTATATATTTTGTCTCATTTGATGGTTATGGTTAATTTGTACCTATTATACCTGATGATTTTGATTAAAGTGTTGATTTTTTATTTCTATTTTCAGTGGGATGGCACTGGATGCCGCGGCTGGTACTGGGAGGAAGATTATGTTAAACACGTCGCGAAGGCTACGAAGGCTGATGAGGCAGCGAGCCAGCTCAAGAAGTCTGTCGATGTTGAGCAGACGAATGATGATCTGTCTGCTTTAGTTGGGATTGGTCAGGAGATCATTATGCTACTGAAGTACATTTTAGGTTTTCTGTGTATAGTGCTAGTGGTCTTAGCATACGTTATGTCGAGGCTTTGATAGAGCATACACTGTAGAAACACCGCACACCCATAAAGGGGGTGACCTCATATATATATATAGCATGTATGGCTTGCAGTACATGTACAATTGACAGTATGGTACTAATCCTAGACAGGCTATGCTAAGGTTACAATATACAAGGTCAATGGGCGGGATGCCCATATGGGCTATTACAATTATATTCTAACACCCTCCTTCAGTCTAAGCGGGAGTGTCACGAACACAAAGACTGGACCTAAAGTCAGTGAACAGCTGTACAGGTAACTCTTTGGTCATAATGTCCGCGAACTGATGAGACGATGGAACATGGAGCACCCGAACCTGTTCCAAAGCAACCTTCTCACGGACGAAGTGTATATCTATCTCAATATGCTTCGTGCGGCGATGATGAACTGGATTGGCAGTCATGTAGATAGCACTGACATTGTCGCAGTAGACGATTGTCGCCGAAGAGATGGGTGCATGAAGCTCCTAAAGTAGCTGACGAAGCCAACAAGTCTCAGCCACAGCGTGCGCAACAGCACGATACTTAGCCTCCACACTCGAACGAGAAACCGTAGTTTGTCGCTTAGAAGACCAAGAGACTAAGTTGTCGCTGAGGAAGACACAGTAGCCGGAAGTGGAGTGCCGAGAGTCGGGACAACCAGCCCAGTCAGCATCGGAGTAGGCAGTCAAGCTGGTGATGCTACCTGTGCCGATGTGGAGCCCAGTGGAGAGGGTGCCCTTGACATACCGTAGGACACACTTGAGCATTGCCAGATGAGGCTCGCGCGAGTCGTGCATGAAGAGGCAAACCTGCTGAACAGCATAAGCAAGGTCCGGACGAGTCAGCGTGAGGTACCGCAGTGCACCGACGACGCTACGGTACTGAGTGACATCTGCCACTGGAGCACCTGCTTAAGTCCATACAGAGACTTTTGCACGAGGCAGACATGGTCGGCAGCCACCGGACTCGGAAATGACACATGATGGTGTTCCATCTCATGTTATTTTAATGTAGACCTTTCGGTATTTTATAATATCATTTTTTGACCAAAATGAGAAATTTAATTATGTTTTGGGTCATATAATGCAGACGATGACACACCATTGGATGTACAATGTAGATCGCCGCTCCAAAGAGTTCATTGATGACGTGCATTATTTCTTAAGAGCGGCTGAGGCAAACAAGCAGGATGGTAATTTCATGTGTTGTCCATGCACCTTGTGCAAGAATTTGAAGGAATATTGTAGTTCAAGGACTCTTCACTCACACTTGTTGGAGTCGGATTTCATGTCAAACTATATTTGTTGGACCAAGCATGGAGAAACCGAAATTATGATGGAAGAAGATGAAGAAGAGCAATTGGACCCTGATGACATTATTGCTCAATATGGTGACTTCAATGATACTGCAATGGTAGAAGCAGAAGAAGAGGCAGGGGCAAAGGACACACTCTCTGAAGATGATGGTCTTGGTGAAGTCATTCGTGATGCACAAAGAGATTGTGAAAGTGAAAAAGAGAAAGCTAAGTTTGACCGCATGCTAGAGGATCAGAAGAAACTACTATACCCGAGCGTCGAAGATGGGCAAAATAAGTTGGGTACAACACTGGAGTTGCTACAATGGAAGGAAAAAAAGGCATATCCGACAAGGTATTTGGGCAATTACTCAAGATCCAAAAAAAGATACTTCCGAAGCCTAACGAATTGTCTGCCACTACGTACGAAGCAAAACAGGTCGTGTGCCCTCTGGGATTAGAAATCCTGAAGATAAATGCATGTCGTAATGACTGCATCCTGTACCGTGGCAAGGACTACGATAATTTGGATGAATGCCCCATATGTAAAGCGTCATGGTATAAGATCAGGCGAGATGACCCTGGTGATGTTGAGGGCGAAGAGCGTCCTAGGAAGAAAATCCCTGCCAAAGTTATGTGGTATGCTCCTATAATACCATGCCTGAAACGTCTGTTCAGAAACAAGGACCATGCAAAGTTGTTGCGATGGCACAAAGAAGACCGTAAGGCAGACAACATGTTGAGACACCGTGCTGATGGGTCTCAGTGGAGAGCAATTGACAGAGAATTCCCGGAGTTTGCAGAAGACGCAAGAAACTTAAGGTTCGGTTTGAGCACGAATGGTATGAATCCTTTTGGGGAGCAGAGCAGTAGTCATAGCACTTGGCCTGTTACTCTATGTATCTACAACCTTCCTCCATGGTTATGCATGAAGCGGAAGTTCATTATGATGACGGTGTTGATCCAAGGCCCGAGGCAACCTGGCAACGACATCGATGTCATCCTGAGGCCCTTAGTTGAGGAACTCCTCCTTTTATGGAGCAAACCAGGTGTACATGTGTGGGATGAGTACAAATAGGAACACTTCGACCTACGAGCATTGTTGTACGTAACAATCAATGATTGACCTGCCCTAAGTAATATTTCAGGACATACAAACAAGGGATATAATGCATGCACACACTATTTTGATGACCTTGACTGTGTATATCTAAAAAAATGTCGAAAGGTCGTGTATCTTGGACATCGTCGTTTTCTTTCTAAGAATCACCAAGCCAGAAAGAAAGGCAAGCATTGTAAAGAAGAAGTGAAATGAACCAAGCCTCGCAACCAAACTGGAGAGGATGTACTTGATATGGTCAAGGATGTGCAAGTAGTCTTTGGAAAGGGACAAGGGACCGTACTAGTTCCAAAAGATGTTGATGGACATGCACCCATGTGGAAGAAGTCCATATTTTAGGAGCTACGCTATTGGCATGTTCTAGAGGTCCGCCACGCGATCAACGTGATACACTTGACAAAGAATCTTTGTGTGAACCTGCTAGGATTCATGGGTGTGTATGGAAAAGCCAATGATACACTTGAAGCACGGCATGACTTGCAAGACATGAAAGAACGAGACAACATGCATCCAGAGAAGACAGAAGATGGACACCATTATTGAAAGCCTGCTAGCTACACTCTTAGCAAAGAAGAGAAGGAAAGCATGTTTGAATGTCTAAGCAGCATCAAGGTCCCATCTGGATTTTTCTCCAATATAAAGAATATAATAAATATGTCAGAGAAGAAATTCCTAAACTTAAAGTCTCAAGACTGCCACGTGCTTATGACGCAATTGCTTCCGGTTGCGTTAAGAGGAATTCTACCTCCACATATACGTCTAGCCACTATGAAGCTATGTGCATTTCTCAATGCAATTTCTCAGAAGGCAATCGATCCAATGGAACTAGCTACTCTACAGAATGATGTGGTTCAGTGCCTTGTCAGCTTTGAGTTGGGTTTCCCTCCATCCTTCTTTAATATCATGGAACACCTCCTAGTTCACCTGGTCAAGGAGATTAGTATTCTCGGTCCTGTGTTCCTACACAATATGTTCCCCTTTGAAAGGTTCATGGGAGTCCTGAAAAAATATGTTCACCAACGTGCTCGCCCAGAAGGAAGCATCGCCAAGGGCTACGGGACAGAGGAGGTCATTGAGTTCTGTGTTGACTATATTCCCGACCTTGACCCGATTGGTGTTCCTGAATCAAGACACGAGGGGAGACTTAGTGGGAAAGGAACATTAGGGAAGAAAACATATACGGGGGATGATTATTTTAACAAAGCACACTACACAGTTCTTCAAAACTCCTCCGTGGTGGAGCCGTATGTCGAGGTACATAAGAAGTTCCTACGATCCCAGTTTTCAGGGAAGAATGAAGCTTGGATTATGCGTGAACACATGCAAACTTTTGGCGATTGGTTACGAAAAGAATGTCAGGGTGATGACAGTATTGATGAGCAACTGTATTTGTTGGCTAGGCAACCATCGTGGCACATCCTCACGTACAAAGGGTACGAGATAAATGGAAATACATTTTACACTGTAGCCCAAGATAAAAGGAGCACCAACCAAAACAGTGGTGTCCGCATAGATGCTATTGACCAAAATAGGAATATGCAAACATATTATGGCCACATAATTGAGATTTGGGAACTAGACTATGCATCTAATTTTAAATTCCCTTTGTTTAAGTGCCAATGGGTGAAGATGACCGGAGCCGGGGTAACAATTGACAAGGATTATGGGATGACAACAGTGGACCTTGACACTATTGGGTACAAAGACGAACCATTCGTCCTTACTCCTGATGTGAATCAGGTGTTCTATGTAAAAGACATGTCTACAAAACCAAAGAAAGGAAAAAAACGATGACAAATCAAGCATCAATGAGCCCAAGCGTCACATAGTTCTTTCAGGGAAAAGAAACATTTTGGGAATTGAGGACAACTCAGACATGTCAGAACTTTACGAAAGGGATGACCGAATTGTGCCATTCAGTGTGACCAAATACCCAAGCATCCTTCTAAATGTCGAGGACACTCCATGGTTATGACATGATCATAACCAAGGGACATATGTCAAGAAGAAGTTCACTAATATGCCCGCTTGATGTAGCTAGCTTAGCAGTGATGTCAAGTGACATGTGTATTAGTCAATTTTGCTAAGTTCACTACTGTGCCCGCTTGATGTAGCTAGCTTAGCAGTGATGTCAAGTGACTAATGAAGATCTACATTTGTCAGTGAAAAAGTTTAGTTCAAAAATGACAAGTCTCTCATAAAGAATCATAAACACTATGTGAGATTCATGATTTTGTGACTAATGTCTACTAACAATTCCTCAAATAGAAATTTGAAGTACATAAAAAGATAGATCTTGGTGAGTTATAAAACCTTTGTATTCAAAAGTTTTTCATATAGGGTCATTTAGTGTCACATTAACAATTTTCTATTTAAGGGTAAACTTATTTGAAGCATAATTGGACAATGAAAGGTGAAAAACAAAAAGATTAACGTTAAAATAATGCATAAACTAATTTCCTGTTGGTAACCAAACATTTATTTATTTTTTAATTGTACAATATACTTTTTCATTAACCAAATTCTAATGGTTAGTTACATTTATATTTGATATTATAAAAAAGGTAAAAGATTTTATGTTATACATTTTTCTAGTGTATAATAAAGCAAAAAGAAATTTAATGGTTATTTTTTTATAAATTTTGTGGCATGTATTTAATTTATTATGCAATTAACAAGAACTAGAACAATTTATACATATATTAACCTATATACAATACCAAAACATATAAAAGCCCACTGAAAATTCCGTTTGTCGCCTAAACAGACCTTTAGCCACGGTTGGTATTACCAACCGGGGCTAAAAGGACCTTTAGCCACTGTTGGTAATACCAACCGAGGCTAAAAGGCTCAACCTTTAGCCGCGGTTGGGTATTACCAACCGCGGCTAAAGGACCCCAACCGCGGCTAAAGGCTGGCTTCCTATATAAGCCTTGGCCGATCTCCTGTCTTCCTCCCCTCATCTCTCGCCTACTGTGTCTTCATGGATCTCCTTCGTCTTCCTCGACGCAACCGCCGCCGCGCGCCGCCACGCCGTCGTCACCGTCGCCATCAGCATTGCCGCGACCCGCCGGTGCGCCAACGCCCCCGTGCACCGCCACCGCGCCGTTGCCGTACGTCATCGTCGCTCCCCTGTCCACGCTCGTCCGAGCGCCGCCGCCGCGCCACTGCCGCCCGTGCACCGCCGCCGCCGTGTGCGCCCTTTATGTCCGCCGTCGCGCCCGAGCCTGCCGCCGGCCGCCACCATTTGAACGAAAAAGAAGAAAGAAAGAACAAATTAAGAAAGATCAGAAAAAGAAAGAAGGAAAAGGAAGAAGGAAGAAAAGGAAAGAAAGAAGGAGAAGAGAGAAGAGAGGAAAAGAAAGGAAGAAGAAAAGGAGAGGAAAAAAAGAAAAAGGTTAAATGATTTTCTAGTTTATTAATGGATTTCTCAAATGAAAAGGAAAAAGAAAAAGAAAAAGGAAATTTCTAAATGCATTTGTTAGAAAATAAAGAAAAATTGATAACTATATATATG
The DNA here is from genome assembly GCA_022036555.1 of Microstegium vimineum. NCBI lineage: Eukaryota > Viridiplantae > Streptophyta > Magnoliopsida > Poales > Poaceae > Microstegium > Microstegium vimineum. Next base: position 30,348,781 of record CM039121.1, read on the forward strand.
TTATTAATTGCTTGTTTTCACACACACTAACATTTTGTACATGTTTTTCTAGGCGGAGAGGAGATCGAGGAGGAGAAGAAGAAGAAAAAGAAGAAGAAGAGGAAAAAAGGTGAATTGTTAGATATGGATTTGTTAGAGAAATATTGACCTTCCGTTATTGCTAGTAAACATGTATATATATGATTGGATAGATGTATTTGTTAGAGAAATATTGACCTTCCATTATTGCTAGTAAACATGTATATATATGATTTGATAGATGGATTTGACCTTCCATTATTGCTAGTAAACATGTATATATATGATTTGATAGATATTGGTTTGTTAGAGAAATATTGACCTTCCATTATTGCTAGTAAACATGTATATATATGATTTGATAGATATTGGTTTGTTAGAGAAATATTGACCTTCCATTATTGCTATATATGATTTGATATATATATATATATATATATATATATATATATATATATATATATATCTTCCATTATATTGCTAGTAAAATGTATAGAGCTTTCATTTGTTAGAGCTTCTAAGTGCCTAAACCCAAAAGTGTCTACCCTTTTGGTTTACTCTAAGTGTTACACACACACACACACATACACACATAAGTGTCTACCGTAAACCCCTAAGTGTCTAAACCCTAGCTATATATATACATCCTAAGTGTCTTCCCTTTTATTACACACACACACACACTAAGTGTCTTCCCCGGCCTAGTGCCCAACTCTAAGTGCCTAAACCCTAAGTCTCTACCCTAAACCCTTCACACTAAGTGCCTGACTCTAAGTGTGCCTAAACCCTAAACCCTAAATGTATAGATCTTTCATTTGTTAGAGAAATATATACCCTAAGTGCCTGACTCTAAGTGCCTAAACCCTAAACCCCTAAGTGTCTACCCCTAGTGCCTAAACCCTAAGTGTCTACCCTAAACCCTTTTATTACACACACGTACACTAAGTGTCTATCCTAAACCCTAAGTGTCTAAACCCTATAGATATACATCCTAAGTGTCTACCCTAAACCCTTTCATTACACACACACTAAGTGTCTACCCTAAACCCTAAACCGTAAACACACACACATAAGTGTCTACCGTTTTGGTTACTCTAAAGTGTTACACACTTAGCTTGTTTATGGTTTACACACACACTAAGTGTCGATCTAAACCCTTTTACTATATATAGTTGCAGAAATGAACGACCCGAATGACAACATGGACGAGGATTTCTTGTTTTCAATGATCAACGACGGCATGGAGCAAGTATTAGATGGCACCAATGAAGTAGTAGATGGTGGCGCGAATCAAGTAGATGATGGAAGTCAGTACTTTGCCGAAGATGTTGAGCAAGAAAATATCGTGCAAGACAATGTTGACGAGGTATATATATATGTCTACAATCTCTTGTGTATATACATGAAAATCAAAATAATTACATTTGTATAATTATATTTATAATTTTTGTGTTTCTACATACATAGTCGTCTGCATCAACGACAACTATGGGGAAGAGTAAAAATGTACGAGGCCCGAAGAAGCCATTGGAGGGTCGGTACATTATCTCGTTATTCGAGGAGGAAACAAGGAAAGTACATGGACCACATGCAAGTAAATTTGCCAACCACTTTGGTTACCTTGTAAGGGATAGGCTTCCGATCAGTGCTCATGAATGGCGGCAAAGGAAAGGACATCCTAAAGTTAGTTTTGTCTCTGATCGTGACAAGGCACTAATTTGGCAAGATGTCCTTCAACATTTCTCGCTCGATTCATAATATGAAGCTTTGAAGGGGAGAGTTTGGGATTGGGCTATGAAGAAGATGGCAACACAATTCCAGGCCTGAAACAAGAAATTGTACACCGAATTTATCAAGAAGAACCTTACTCCAGATTTCAACAATAAGGCCTATGTCAAGTTGAGATCATTTTGGGATGACTTTGTAGCTTTCAAGACATCCGAAGAGGGCGAAGCACGAGCGATACAAAACCAACAGAATGCCCGAGAAAAGCAATACCACCATCACTTGGGATCCGGTGGCTACATTACTGCCATTCCTAAGTGGGAAAAAATGGAAGAGGACCTTGAAGCTAGGGGAATCCAATCAGAATCAGGTACTTGGTCTGAGCGCGGTAAGTGGTGGTTTTTTGGTCATGGGGGAGGCCTTGACCCTCAGACCGGGAGATTACCTTATACCGAAGGACTCATAGAAGCAGCACAGAAACTAGTTTACGCTCAATCTTTGAGGGAATAAGGAGTATGGTCACCAGATAGAGATAGGGATGAGCTGACATATGTCCTGGGGACTGCCGAACACGGTGGGTGAACGAGAGGTTATGGTGCGGTGCCGTGGAAGCATGCCTTCCCTCAAGACAAAGATACATATAAAAGCCGCCAGAAAAAGAAGAGAGAGGAGGAAGCTATGAAATATAGCATGCATCAAATGCTTAGTGAATCACGCGAAGCAGCTATTCAAGCGAAAGAGCGAGAAGAAAAACTTGAAGCTAGAATGAGCGAGGAAATCAAAAGGCAAGTGGATTTAGCAATGAGCCGAATGCGAAGTACTGCATCAGTACCGGAAGTCAACATCAGCCCCTCTGCTCAGTTAAAAAGCAGTTGTGCTTCCACAGAAGTGAATCAAGCCAGTGATGACGCAAAGCTATGCTTCCCCGTGGATGACATCACAGAACCGAATACACCATGTGAGCTACACATTCTAGAGGGGGCTACCACTATCATGGTGGCTACCGGTGTTGTATCTCCTATCGACCCTACAAAGACACCAAAATGCCATGGGGTAATAATACCACCTGGATATGCTCGTGTCTCGGTGGATAGAGTTCAAAAAGGTCATAGCGATATTCAGCTTGACATTGAAGGAGGTGATGGGGAGAAGACTTTAGGAGAAGCGGAGAAGACATTTATTTGTTGGCGCAAGCGCTATATCATTATTTCTGGGGCATCACCTCCCATTCTACCGCCGCCTCCTCCTCCTCCTCATCCTAGGTGTGAATCATACCTAGCTCTTTTTCACTAACTTTGTATTGACTTAAATAGCGATAGTTTATTCACACTTGTTGTTTTCACTGCAGGACCTCACCCAGAGATCTAAGTCACCATTCATCACCTGTTGGTCATAGTGTTGCAAGGGATGATGATGGTGTAATGCACGACACGGCTTTCTCCTCAGAACCTCCAAGGCGGTCTCCAGCTCCGAAACTGACCCCATCGCCTCCACGAGGTTCTCCAACGTCGACACCGGCCCCATCGCCTCCACAAGGTTCTCCAACGCTGACACCGGCCCCATCGCCTCCACGACGGTTTCCAATGCCTGCACTGGCCTCATCTCCTCCACTACGGTCTCCAACTCCTGCAACGACCGCCCCATCGTCAAAGAAGAGGCCCGCCACAAAAGCAAAGGTGTCGGCCGCCCCACCGCAAGCAAAGAGGCAAGCTACAAGGAAAGTTAAGATTCCTTAGAAACTTCCGTATGAGAAGACTGACGAAGAACTAGACGCTTCAATAAAGGCCGATGTGCAAGCACAATTCAAGAAAATGAAAGACGACCGTGAAGCAAAGAAAGACGCTAAAAAGTCGTTCTTCTTACATCAATCAGCTCTAAGGCAAGCGGTGGATGCTCGGAAGAGAAAGCTACGTGATGCTTAGAAGAGTTCTCCACTATCGGATTATGACCGCACTCTCCAAAAGCCAATTAACGAGAAGAAAAGAGCACGGAAGGATGTCCCACAGCTCGGGGAACAATCGAAGCAATCAGTGCCTCCGCTAGTTGTTGGGAATCAATATGGTTCAAACATGAGCGTGCTAGAAAACTACAATGGCAGGGTCAATTATGATGGTATGAAAGAGTTTTTGTCAGGAGCTGGTCTAACTGCGAATCAATTTTTAGGAAATACACTCATCGCAAATGCCACTGTAGTCGATGAGTGGAAGAGAACTTCTGTACGTGGCAGAAGTCTGTACAACCCTTATGCCCTCAGGGAACTTGGTATGCAAATGCGCTCGTTAAACTCGTGGTACATGAAGGAATGTACCAAAAACTCAGATGACTGGATTTGCGCCAGAATTAGAGATGAACATTACTTCCGGGGTGATGACAATATATTTGTTCCGTATAGTGAGCTCCACCAACTATGTCATATGGACGCTCTAGACAAATCTCTCATCAGCTGCTACTGTCTGTAAGTGATCATTTCTTTTAGTAATCTAACTATAGCATATGTATATGTATATTAACTAACTATCCTCAAACATATATATGCAGATTCTTGATGTTATTGCTCAAACGTAAGGGAGACACGGATATTGGTTTCATTGATCCATCAATCATATTCTCGGATCCAAACACTCTCCGCGATCAATGGATAGCTCAAACGGAGAGGAATCTTCGGAGGTTCTTGGTCAACCAAAAGACTAGAGAGTATATACTCTTCCCCTATAATTTTGGGTGAGTGTTGTTATCGTTTGCACAATTTGTCTTACTTATTACTCAATTCAGCATAAAGATATATATGTTGACTCTATAAACAAATGCAGTTTTCACTGGATACTCATAGTCTTCGATATGACTAGAAGTCAATTGGTAATCTATGACTCATTGAGAAAACCACTGGGAGGTTACCAAGACATGATAGACATTATCAAGGGGTAACTTTGATCTTTAAATATGGATGCATGATCTTTAACTACATATACATAGTTAATTAATTAAAGATCCAATTATTGAACAGAGTTTAGGCTTGGTTCGTTAAAAAAACAACGTCCGGATTTGCAAGCGCCACTAAAGGCTCCTATCCTGCTAAATGTAAGTTCTACTAACTCTCATAATTTGTTATCTTAGAATGCTTTAACATATGCGTATGATGACGATAGTAATCGTTTTATATCTTACAGTGGGTTTTAAGGCAGCCACCAGACAATAATCTATGTGGATACTACGTTTGCAAGTTCCTCACGGTGTATGCAAGAACTCTTAATGAGACACTACAAGTATGTGATATGTATATATAATACATTCATTTTATTTATTTGTTGCTATTAACTAAATCTTATGTATATTAACACTTGTTTCTTTTTAATGCAAATTGAAGACGCTATGGTTGCAGCAACAAGTGTTGCAAGAAGTACGCCTCAAAGGAATTCAAGAGACACTTGTTGGATTTCTTCTTTAAAAAGTGGTCAACCTTAAAGGCGAGTACTATTTCGACCCGACCGAACCACTGAAGCCAAATCAAGATGAACATCTGTACGATATTTAAGTGTCGAGAGCGGTTGTGTACTATCAAGACGAACAACTTATGAATATATAGCACCATAATATATTTATATATAGAGTTTCATAGTTTATTTGTGTTTAATGCTTAAAACTAACTTATAAGTGCGTGAATACATGTATTAGCATCGAATACATGTATTAGAAGCGAAGAATACACACATTTGAATACTTAATCTATTTGGAAAACTAAAATAAAAAATACCAAAATCAGAAAAAAAAATAAACTTTTAATCTCGGTTGGTAATAGGGTGCAGCCCCGCGTGGCCCGTCTGTGCCACCTAGCGCACCCTTTAGCCCCGGTTGGTATAGTCTACCTTTAGTTCCGGGCTTGTGAACCGGGGTTAAAAAGGAGACATTTAGTCCGAATCCTTGATCCCGGCTTAGACACGAGACTAAAGGGGTTACGCACTGTGGCTAAAAGTGCCCTGTGGCCGCGCTCCTCTGCTTCGAGCAGACAGAGGCAGCCAGCCAGCGCCGCTAGGTGCTGCGCTGCTGCATGCACTGCTGGCCGCCTGCCACAGCTGCCACCTGTGCCGCACCCCCTGCTTCTCCGTCACCTCCATGAACAGCAACAACACGCACGCACAGGAAGGGGATAGACCAAGGTAAGATGAGGTTAATTGTGAGTTCGCACCGGTTCGTTAATCCTCTGTTTATTCATTTTAACTCCATTTCGTTCTTTTAATGGTTTTCATAGCTCATTAATTAATTAAAAGTAATTTGGGTTTTATTTTTGTTTTATACGGTTTGAATTGCGTTAGATTTGTGCTTGCGTAATCCTTGTGTTAGTGGTAATGTTTATCTGGTCATATGTTTTTCCATATATTACTAAATATTAATTTGACTAAATAGCCCCAATTAATTTAATAATTATAATCAATATAGGTTTTACGTTTTATATTTTGATGTTTTATATGCAAATATAAAATTTATATGTTTCATGTCACATGCTCTTCTATATATATAGTTGTTAAATATAAAATTGATTAAATATGTTTGCAATTAGTTTAATAACTAAATCTAAATAGGTGTTTATGCTCCCGTCTTTTATATAGAAATATTAATATGATTAGTTGCTAATATTAATATGCTTCTAAAATATAATTTAATTAGTTTAAATACTCATCACATATTTTGAGTAGATGCTCTCGCATGATAGTTTCTTTTGTAAAGTAAAGTGTAATTCACTCATAATAAACTATGTGATAATGTTTATAAGATACAATATAATTAATTGTTAATTTAATTAATGTTTAATCTAGCTTTTTAATTAATAAAACGTAAGTTATGTTATAAATTTATTTTGCATCGTATAAATTGCATTTGATTCGGGTTGATGTGATCTTTATGTTTGTACCGACGTTCGTCATGTCACATGATTATAATCTTATAAATATTAATTTGACTAACTTGCATGCAACTAGTTTTCTAATTAGAGATCAACATATAGGAGTCACACTTATATATTTTATATGCGAATAGTAATATGGGTTAATAAAATTATTACCAACAATGTGTTTTTCTTTAAATATAATTTGGCTAATCTAAATTAGTAGGTTCTACATGATTTTATATATAGTTAAATATTAATTTGGTTAAAAATGAAAGTAACAACTTTTTAAATTAAAAATAATATAGGTTCTATATCTTGGTGATTTTACATAACATGTTAATTTGACTAATTGTAAACTTAAATATGTTTTTAATTGTGCTTAGTGTGATCACATGTTGCATGCCACTAGATACTACAACATGTTACCTGGTTTTTGCAAGTTAAAGTATAATCGGATATATATGATATTGAAATATTTATATATAAAATCTGATTAATTTAACTTAACTTTTAAAATTAAATAGGTTTCTAAGTAGAGTATGATTAGTTGAACATGTTTTATATATTAAATTTCATATTTGATGTCCTTATATGTTTACTTATTTCGCAAAGCTAAAACATAAACTGTTAATTGAATATGTGATAAAATTTATAGAATAAAACATGCTTAGCTTCAACTCAGTTTTAAGGTTAATTATGATTTGTCTAAACTCGACTTTAGCATCCTTGCATCCATCTCGGTTGGGTTAGTTTCATATCGATATGACGTTCATATTAGTGTTTATGTTTCCCATTCTAATGCATATGTATTTATAATTAAATATTAAATATGCATGTATCAAATTTATAATTAAAAGTCATATGAATATACTTCAGTGTTTTATATACAACCATTAACATGATTAATTGTTAGCCTTATTATACTTTTCAAATTCTAATTTTGTTTAGCCTAAACATTCTTATTAAGTTCTATTAGGTGCTCTCAGATATCAATTTGCATTTGCATATTAACGTTGAATTGACATAAATGAAATCCATTATTTTTGTAACTCTACTTTTGAAATTAAATATGTTTTGATTAATCTGAATTAATACTACCGTATTGTTCTTCTTAATTAAAATAAACCAAGTTTGTAAATGTCTCTTTTATAATATAGAAAATCTCCCGATAGATGTTTCTTTTAATGACAGCTCCATTGCCAAGGTTTCTTACGTTCTCTTAACCGTAGTACCCATTTCTCTTTAGTACATTGTTTTTTTTGTGTGGTGTATTTTTCTTAATTGTCTCTTTTGTTTACTTGTATGTTGTCTATGTGTGGTGCTTGGTATGAGTAAAACTAGAACCGCTTCTGATCGCTGAAGATCGGAATGTGATGACCTAAAGCTGATGGTGTGAGAGTTAAGAAAGTGTTTAAGTCAAGTATAACATGGGATTATTCTTGTTGTCCTATTCCTGATAAAATATAAATTTATATGCATGTTTCCCTTGTTCACCATAGAATGACTACTAGTTATGTTATTCTGATACCTTGTCACCTATGAGTTTACCATCATATATGGCTAGTACTACTAGTGCTCACACTAGATGTACATGATCTTAATGTGCTAATGACTACATGCAAATAATGATAAAACTCGCTTTTTAGCAACATAAAGTCTTAAGGACTTATCAGTTGACAAAAGTTAGGACTTATAGTACAACCATGAGGGCTAATGGGCTCCTATGGGGATCTTTTCTAGCTTGTTCAGTGGTTACTTTTATGGCGCGAAAGGGACGTGACGATATGGGTATAGTGCGGCTTCTAACCTTTTGAATATAGTCGTGAAGGAGTGTGCCATAGACAGGAGAGTCCCTATATCTTCTTGCCATGGAAACCTTGCGGCCCTAGCTTGTTAGACGAACCCTTGAAAGGCTTCATAGTGATCCCTGCCGACCTAACTTGGAAGTGGGCTACGAGATTAGCTACCTCAGACGAAAGGGTAAATCATGACTCGTGGTGAAAGTGTAAACCTTTGCGCAGAGTTAAAACTATCGTGATAGCCGTGCTTACGGACACGAGCGGCTCAGAAAACTCACATAATTAATGGGTTCTTATTCTTTATTGTTTATGCTAGTCTTATCCATTACTATATTATTGTCATTTCTTTATGATCATGTGGGTTTGGAGCTTAAGTATGCCTTTGTAACGGCTGATTATTGATTTGAACTTGATTTACTTAAAATGCTTACCGCTATGAACCATGCGGAACCTTTGGAGCCTCATGAACCCATGTTTACTCGTTGAGGACGAGATGTATTTATGTTTGCTTTAATTTTAATACTTTGGATAAAAATTTCAGATCGGTAATAGAAGGTGAATTTAGTGAATTTTTCTAAGGACAATCAAACCCCCAATCAACAATCACTATGGAGTTAAAGTTGAAGTCTGAAGAAAAGATTAGTAATCGTTCTGCTATATTATGATTTACTCCCTCCGTTCCATTGAAAATGTCATTTTTTACTTTTAAATTTCTCGTTTGACCGTTCATTTTATTCAAAAATTTTATGTAAATAATAAAATAAATGAAATATTATTAAAGTATATCTAATGATAAAATAAGTTATAATAAAATAAATAAGAATTATACCAAAATTTTGAATAAGACGAACGGTTAAAAAAAGTCTCAAATTTTAAAACGACAGACGGGGGAGTAAGTGTTAACATATGTATGTTATCCACTATATAACACTATTTATGATATTCTCCTTTCTGATGTTATATGTGTGGATTTTCTGGGCACACACATGTCGAGTCTGGCTTTTATTAAGACTAGGCCCTGTTTAGATCACTTTCAAATTCTAAACTTTACAAGATTCCCTCATCACATCGAATCTTTGGATCCATGCATGAAGTATTAAATATAGGTAAAAAATATAATTAGTTACATAATTTGTCTGAAATTTTTTAGATAATCTTTTCAACTTAGTTACTTTATGATTGAATAATAATTATCAAATAGAAACGAAAGTTTTTATCTAAACGAGACCTAGGTGTGACATTTGGCCAGCCGGATCGCCGGAGAACTGGTGCGGCGGAGAAGTGGTACGGGCGTGCCGTTTGGCGTGCGGGCGTCGCGTTTGCCACTCCGCAGTCCGCACTCATATGCCTGGACCGTGCGTGCGTGCACGTCTTCTCAGGCCGGCAAGCCGGACGGCCATCTCGTTTTCGGCCAGGCCCAGCGTCTAACCTTCCCAGTATTATTTATTTCAAAATATAACATACTCCGAACACTACTACTTGGAATTTTAAACTTACGGCCACTAATGATGAGTTCTTGAGATAGGGCCATAGGGGACTATAAATTGAGACGGCGCGTGTTTCCTATGTGCCGCGACCTCCTGCTGATCGGAGAATCGACGGCTTTCACGGCGCCAATAGTTTATTTTGACCATGGCTCGTGGTATGCTGCTACCCACGTGGACCAGATTAAAACATGACAACGATTATAGAAAAAGAAAGGGAAGGTCAATAGGGTACCTATTTACCTGACTTTCGGAGTTTTAAGCTCTGGTCACACCGCCCACGAAGGAAGACGAGCATACAAATCCGGATTCTACTTAGATACAATAGCAAGACCAAAGCGTAGCGTAGGACTCCAAGTTTGTAACCGAGTAGGATTAAAAGCAACCCTCAGTCAGTCCTGGACTATAAAGGGGCTGACAAGGGTACCACCCAAAAACAACACGGCATACTACACAACACCCGATACGCAGAGCGACACACAACATCTTGTATTACGAAACCAGAGCAATAACAAGCGATCTAACTAGACGTAGGGCTATTATTCGACTGTGTCGAGAGCCTGAACCAGTATAAACTGTGTGTCCCGACGTGTCCAACCACCAAGGTTTCACTATTCGTCGAGGCACGAACAACTGTCTCAGTTAACCCCATGCTAAGCTATCGGTGGTAAAACATCGATAGCTGGCGCGCCAGGCAGGGGCTTTCGACGGATTTTTCTCGAAAGCTTGGTGGACCGTGACCTCAAGATGACAAATCCCACGAAATCAACGTTTTTCTTCGGATCATGTATCTGCGAGATTAACAACGACGGCAAACTTCGAAACCGACTCCAAGAAGGACTCGACGAAAAGATTGAACAGAATCTCCAAGAGCTAGACCGAAAGATCGAAAACCTCACAATTTCAAAGCCGACTGAGACAAGGAAAGAAGACGGATATGAGACTGACTTAGAGAGGGAGACGCCACCTCATGTCAATCCAGAGCCGGACACGAGAAGACTGAAGGTGAACCAAATCGGAGTATGTAACCGAACCGCAATCGGAAACGGAAACAACTCGACAAAGGGCAAGTACTCGGGCCCATATGGATTACGCAATTCAGCGGCAGTACACAAACATTTTCTTCAGAAGGTGATGACAGGAGGCATAATCCTAAAGGGTGCACAAGAAGGGATGATAATGTCAACAACCCCAGAAGGATGTATCGTGCATTGGCCGAACTATTTCCCAAGACAACAAACTCACGACGAAGAACTCCCATATCAAGAACGAAAAGAACTCGGAATCCATCTAGAGTTGTCGCACAACCCAAGAAAGAAGAACCAGCAAGCAAGAAGAACTCGGAGAGGGCGCATCATATACATGGCAAAGCTAGAGTCCTGCATAGAACCACCTCAAATTCCCGACCTGAAATCATCTAACGAATTGGAAGGTGATATCTCAGACAACGAAGAAGGTGATGACAACGAAACCCATGAACACAAAACCGCAAGATTAAAAAAGAACAAAGCCAGGGCAGAAAGAAGAAACCGGGCTATTCAAAGAAAGCAGATCTGGAACAAGTACAAGGCAGAACTAACGGAATACAATAGAAAGAAGGAGGAGAGAGAATCCATGAAAAATACGAAGAGAGAAATAATCGAAGAACTGACGAAGGAACTAAATGTCCTCGCTAATGAGAAAAGAATAACAGATGAACAAAACAAAGAAGGCAGAGATCCCAATAAATAACCCGACAGCGATGTACCTCAGGAACAACAAGAGAACAACCCCCTAAAAAATCAATATTCCACAGATTAGGGAGGACAGAAGCTGCTCAACCTTCTGAGAAGCAGGAATGACACCTCAGACTAATGGAGCAAAACGGCCTAGATTGGAGCCAATGCTACCCGGAAGAATACGGAGAATCTGAAAACAGAGGATATAGGGACTATTACAAAAGAGACTAGTTGTCCGACTTCAATCGGACAGAACAATACAATAGGTTTCCATGTTTTGCAGGGAGACTGCGGATGTTAAAACTTCCACACAAATTCAAACCGACAAACCACTCCAAATACAATGGCAAGGTAGAACCCAGTCAATGGATAAGAGTCTATTCCCAATCTATTGAACTCGCGGGAGGAGACAACGATATCAAGGCACTATACTTTCCAATGGCACTCGAAGTTATGCCTCTACAATGGTTTGACAAACTAAAGCCACGATCAATCAAATATTGGGAAGACCTGCAAGAAGCTTTCTGCAACAACTTCGCGGAATAATAAACACCCCATGACAACAGCAGAGTTGAAAAATGTAAAACAAAGAAAGAGAGAAACCTTAAGAGAATACTACCGAAGATTTGGAGAACTCAGAGCTCAAATACATGACATCACCGACAGGGAGGTTATAGAGACATTCGCCGATGAAATCCTAGCAAATTGACAATTCAAAGATTACTTCAATGAAAATCTAAGGTCTAATGAAGATTTCAAAAAGGCCATCGAGAAAATGATATCATCGGAAAAAAAAGAACTCGGCATAGGTTCACCCGAGAATATCACGAAAACAGAAGACCAGATTTCAGACCTCAAGACAAAAGGCCAAGACAAGACAACATGATAGCTACAGCGGATAACAAAAGAAGATACAACGACAATGGGAACGAGAAAGGAGGGTACAATAACAATTATCCCAACAATAGTAACAATCGAGACACAAATCGGAACAATGGATACTCGAACAACAATTATCAGGGAAACTGTTGGGCATATTACCTCGGCATATCCCCAGGGACCTTATGGGCCTACCGACCAGAAGACGGCCCAGCTCACGAGGCCTTGCAGCACGAGACCAGCCCATCGTGCTCGCCAGGGACTTCGAAGAGCCTTGCTCGCCAAGAAAGATCCTAGTAGATAGACTCGGATCCCTTTCCTTAAGAGACCGATCATAATCGGTTAGGATATGGAAACTGTAACCCTGCTCCCTGACTATATAAGGCGAGCAGGGACCCCCTCAAAATCATATCATCTACACCCCGTGTAACACAATACTCACATCAATCCAGCCACCAAAACACAGGACGTAGGGTATTACGACGATTTGCCGGGCTGAACCTGTATAAATCGTTGTGTCTACGCTCTCTGTGTTACGCTTGATCGTCGTCGCCACACCTCCGCCTACAATCTACTACCGTAGGGTACCCCTTAGGTAGACTGCGACGCATATTTCGTCGACAGAAACAACTACGTAAGGAAGCTAGCAGAAAGAATAGAAAACCTACCATGCCACATGCATCCTTACGCAAGGCATAAGCTAGTCGAATATGACGTCTTTCTACGAAGATTTGCAAAGAAAGAAGAAACACATGGCAACAACTCGGAACAAACGATAGAGGAACCCGAGAAAGAAACAAAGAAGGCAGAAGCGAATTACCAGCAACCCCAGCAACAACTAGCTGTAATTTTCTCTGGAGCACCATATACGAGAAGCAAAAGACAAGAAAAGCTAGCCCATAGAACCACCATGGCAGCAGAACGAGCTACCCCAAGATACTTAGATTGGTCAGAATACCCGATACAATTCTCAAGAGAAGATCAATGGACGAGTGCGGCAAATGCTGGCTATTATACCTTAGTGATATGACCAACAATAGCAGGAGTAGCAGTATCCAAGGTACTCATTGATGGAGGCGCAGGGTTGAACATAATCTTTGCAGACACCTTGAGAAAGATGAACTTAGACTATGAAGGCATGATCACACCCACAAGCGTCCCCTTTAATGGGATAGTACCTGGAAGACCCTACCAGGCACCTTTGGAACACCGGACAAATACCGAATGAAATTCATTAAATTCGAAGTTGCCGACTTCGAATCTTGCTACCACGCAATCCTTGGAAGGCCAGCGCTCATGAGATATATGGCAGTACCCCACTACCCATACCTGTTTCTCAAAATGTCGACAAAAAAGGAGTTTTATCGCTTAAATGAGATCTAAAGAAAGCCTACGACTGTGATGTACAAGTTATACAAATATAAAAAAACTACAAGACTACAAATAGAAAGAAGACATTGCGAAGAAGGTCGAAGAAATGAACCCAGACAAAATTCAATTACCGACAAAGAAGCCAAACAACTTCGCACCACCAAAAGAAGCCGCCACTAAAACACTTGACTTATTAACTGGGGATGTAGATAAGACAACAATAATCAGTGCAAATCTAGACCCCAAATAGGAACTCGCGCTCACCAAGTTTCTAAGGGACAACAAATACATATTTGCATGGAAACCTGGAGACATGCCAGGGGTCCCAAAGGAGTTGACTGAGCACAAAATTGACAAAAACAAAGGGTCAAGACCAGTGAAACAGAAGCTACGCAGATTTGCTCTAGACAGGGAAGCAACAATCAAAAAGGAAATTACAAAACTATTGGCAGCATGATTCATCAGAGAAATAATCAACCCGGACTGGTTAGCCAACCCGGTCTTAGTAGAGAAAAAGAACTCAAAAGAATGGCGCATGTGTGTTGACTACACAGATCTCAACAAATATTGCTCAAAAGATCCATACGGACCACCAAGAATTGTTCAAGTCATAGATTCCATAGCGAGATCATCACTACTATCCTTCCTTGATTGTTATTCGGGGTATCATCAAATATCACTAAGAGAAGAAGACCAGAGCAAAACATCATTTATAACACCTTTTGGAGCATATTGCTACAAATCAATGTCGTTTGGATTAAAAAACACATGGACAACATACCAAAGAGCAATGCAAACTTGTCTTGGAGATCAAATCAGAAGGAATGCTGAAGCTTACATTGACGATGTGGTAATCAAGACAATAGAACCCGAATCACTGTTAGAAGATCTAGAAGAAACATTCAAAAATCTAAAGGCATGGAAGTGGAAGCTAAATCCAACAAAATGCGTTTTTGGCGTACCCTTAGGTCAACTAGGTTTCCTAGTCAGTAACAGAGGGATCGAAGCAAGCAGAAAACAAATCAAAGCAGTTATGGAAATGAAACCACCCAAGAAGGTCAAAGACATACAGAAACTTACGGGCTGCATGGTAGCTCTGAACAGATTAATCTCAAAGCTGGGAGAAAAAGGACTACCCTTCTTCAAACTCTTGAAAAAGAAAGAAAATTTTGAATGGACAGATGAAGCCAATCAAGCCTTCACAAAGCTAAAAGGGTACTTATCATCATCTCCAATAATGACTCCACCAAGAAACAAGGAAGACATGATGCTATATATCACGGCAACAAAGACGTGGTAAGCACAACAGTCATAGTAGAAAGAGAAGAGCTTGGGTATACCTATAAAGTACAAAGACCGGTATACTACATAAGCGAAGTACTCACGGAATCAAAAGTCAGATACCCACACGTAAAAAACTACTCTACGCAGTACTAATATCATCAAGGAAGCTAAGGCATGACTTCCATGAGCATAAAGTAACAGTTGTGACCAATTTTCCGCTACAAGACATACTCAGAAACAAGGATGCCATGGGTCGAATATCAAAATGGGTAGTGGAACTCAGAGCTCTCAACCTAGACTTCAAACCAAGAATGGCAATCAAGTCACAAATACTACCCGACTTCATTGCAGAATGGACGGAAATTAGCCAAAAAGAACCCGAGCCAATACAAGACCATTGGAAAATGTATTTCAATGGATCTTTAAAACTAGGAGGGGCAGGAGAAGGAGTACTGCTAATCTCTCCAGAAGGAAGACAATTGAAGTACATATTACAAATATTATAGCAAGCAATAAATAATGAAGCACTCATACACGGATTGAAAGTAGCAACTACAATGTGGATCAAAAGGGTACTTGCCTATGGAGATTCAATAGTAGTAATCAACCAAGTAAACAAAGAATGAGATTGTACGAAGAGCAACATGGATGCATATTGTGCAGAAGTAAGGAAGCTTGAGAAGAACTTTGAAGGATTAGAAATTCATCATGTACTAAGAGATTCAAATGTGGCAGCAGACATACTATCAAAATTGGGATCAGATAGAGCAAAAGTACCACCAGGAATATTCATAGAAGAACTTACAAAACCATCAATTCAAGAAGCAAGTATGAAAATAGGGGAAGACCCAATGGACATAGACAAAATGGAAGAGCTCGACACTTCAAGACAGATCCTCAACTTACAAGGTGATTGGAGACAGACCTACATCGATTACAAAACTGAAAATAAACTACCCGGAGATAAGGCAGAAGCAACAAGAATTATAAGAAAAAGCAAAACCTATGGCCTCATAAAAGACAAATTATACAAGAGAGCAGCACCTTCTGGAGTACTACTCAAGTGTGTCTCAACACAAGAAGGAAAGGAAATACTAGAAGAAATCCACTCGGGATGCCATGGAAATTATGTAGCATCTAGAACACTAATCGGCAAAGCATTCATAAGAGGATTTTACTGGCCAACAGCACTCAGAGATGCGGAGCAACTAGTCAAAACTTGCAAAAGCTGCCAAATGTTTGCAAGACAATCACATGTCCCAGCACATAACCCGATTTGCATACCACCAGCTTGACCCTTCTCATGCTGGAGGCTAGATCAAGTCAGACCTCTCAAAAAGGCAAAAGGAGGATTTGAATATATATTTGTGGCAATAGATAAGTTCACCAAGTGGATCGAATACAAACCACAAGTTAAATACAACACAGAAAAAGCAACAGAGTTCATACAAGACATCATGCACAAATTTGGGATGCCTAACAGAATAATCACAGACCTAGGGCCACCATTCACGGCAAAGGAATTTCAATATTGGTCAAGAAATTGTGAAATAAAAATAGACTATGCATCAGTCGCCCATCCTCAAGAAAACAGACAAGTTGAAAGAGCCAACGGACTATTACTATAGGGTTTAAAACCAAGACTATATGAAGACCTAAAAGATTATGGAGGAAAATGGATAGAAGAATTACCAAAAGTGGTATGGGGTTTAAGAACCCAGATCAGCAGGGCAATAGAATACTCACCATTCTTTCTAGTATACGGATTAGAGGTTGTACTACCAGTTGACTTAATATGATAGTCGCCAAGAATCGAGCAATATGATAAAGGAGAAGACAAAGAAACAAGACGGTTAGAAATCAACGCAATCGAAGAAATAAGAGACAACTCAGTAATCCAAAATGTAAGATACCTACAAGGCCTACGAAGACATTATGACAGGAATACACATCCAAGAACATTAAAACCAGGAGACTTGGTATTACGACTAATCAAAAAGAAAGAAGGAAGACACAAACTACTCAGCCCCTGGGAGGGCCCGTTTATCAAGACAACAATACAACCTAGAATATACGAGCTAATGACAGAAGACGGAGTACAAATAAGCAACACTTGGCATATCAGCCAACTCAAGAAATTCTACAACTGATGATACGAAGAAGACACAAGATTCTAGAACAAACGATCTCCAAGTCAACCGTTTCGTGAAGCGGCATGACAAAATAACAATCTGCTTTGCACCATGAGCGGCACAGTCTGGTTCAAATTTCCAAGTCAACCGCTTCGTGAAGCGGCATGACAAAATAACCGACTACTTTGCACCATGAGTGACACTGTCTGGTTCAAATTTCCAAGTCAACCGCTTCGTGAAGCAACATGACAAAATAACCGACTGCTTTGCACCATGAGCGGCACAGTCTGGTTCAAATTTCCAAGTCAACCGCTTCGTGAAGCGGCATGACAAAATAACCGACTGCTTTGCACCATGAGCAGCACAGTTTTGTTCGAATCTCTAGGTCAACCGCTTCGTGAAGCGGCATGACAAAATAACCGACTGCTTTGCACCATGAGCGGCACAGTCTGGTTCGAATCTCGAAGTCAACTGCTTTGTGAAGCGGCATGACAAAATAACTGACTCCTTTGCACCATGAGCAGCATAGTCTGGTTCGAATCTCCAAGTCAACCGCTTCGTGAAGCGGCATGACAAAATAACCAACTGCTTTGCACCATGAGCGGCATAGTCTGGTTCGAATCTCCAAGTCAACCGCTTCGTGAAGTGGCATGACAAATAGCTGACTGCTTTGCACCATGAGCGGCACAGTCTGGCACGATGACATCTCCAAGTCAACCGCCTAACAGGGTGGCATGACAAATAACCGACTGCTTTGCACCATGAGCGGCAGAGTCTAGTTCGAATCTCCATGTCAATCGCTTCGTGAAGCGGCATGACAGATAGCTGACTGCTTTGCACCATGAGTGGCATAGTCTGGCACGACGACATCTACAAGGCAACCGCTATACAAAGCGGCATGACACATATAGTTGACTGCTTGAAGACCAGCACAACTCGGCACAACAAATACTACAAACCGACTACCTTACACCCTGAGTGACACTATCTGCTTCGGCACATCAACTACTTCATGACCTACAAGTTGACAATACTACTCTGAAACAACTCGGCAAGCACTCTACAAGTCGACCAAATTACCATAACTCAACGGTTACTACTCGGCAATGACACTTCAAAGGAAAATTGGAAGACAAAGAACAACAAAGCCTAATCTAGAGGCACAAGGCTAGCAAATATATCATATAAATCAGAAGAGCTCTACACAGCCTACGAGTCTACAGATCAGAGAATCATCACAAGACTGACAAACAAGCCAATCAGAAAGCAAACTACATGACTGCTACAAACAAGACAAACATACGCTATTTCAGCACCAAAAGATCAAATGAATGGATACTTAGAAAATCAAGACGAAGTCTGATGATATATTAAACAAAAGAGCGTATAAAGTATATATTACAAGACCACTCAGAGCTAAACAAATGTTTTCAAGGGGAAGAAGGCAACACTTCCATCTGATCAAACATTTTACTACAAAGGTCCCCAACTTCAAGCTTCGATTGCTCCCACTTCCCTAAGAGCTCGGCATCCATAGGGTCTTCGAGTATCTGATCCATGGGTACCTTAGGAGCAAGGGCACGAGCGAAAGAGACAACATTGGTGATACAACGTTCAAAACCATTCTTTACAAACTCGCGGAACCGAAGAGGCAATATTGGAATCAAACTTTTCAAACCATCATTGTCATCCATAGGACGGCAGACAACTACAATGATGGGCTTCACAGTGGCGTATAGAGATTTATACTGTCCATGAATATCCAAAAGGCGAGCATGTAAAGCCTGCTCCGACTTCAATGACTGAAAATGACAAAAGTGTAGAAGATCAAAGAAAAGGACAAATTCAATAAAAATCAAAAGATGAAGGCAACTTACAGATTCAACCTTTTCCTCTGAAGCCTTAAGACGAAGGGACAAATCTTCTTTCTCCTTACTCCAAGCCTTCCAATCACGATCAGCAGCTAGAAATATGACAAAGGTCAACAAAGATAACAGATTGATCTTACAAAAACAAAGGGATGTACAAAAAGAATTACGAGCAAGTTTAGCCTTCAAATCAACAATGGTGGCAGACGAAGAGGCCTCAACATTCTCACGGAGACCCTTTTCTTGCTTCAAATCAGCACGAGCTTGAGACAACTCGAGCTTAACTTTATCAAGGTCAGTTTGCAGAAGGGAAATTGACTGGCACTCTGGAGAAGAAGATGAGACATCCAAACTCTGATAGACCTCCTACAAAGGATCAAAATTAAGAATAGAACACAAACAAGATAGAAAAGAAGAAGAAAGACAAAGAAAGTTACCCTTAATTCAGCACCAAAAGATGCGGACAACTCATCCCAAGAAGAAACAAGCTTCTTGGTCCGATCAACCCTACTAAGTTGAGCCTCATCATCCGACCCTTGAAGAAGTAGAGGACCAATCGGGGACACTTCAGGAATCTCGAGAATGCGTTCACCAACAGGAGGAGAGGCACCAACCAACTCGGAGGTAGTAGCAACGTCAACCATCTCACGAGAAGGACCTACAAAAAAGACAAAACATGTAAAAATAAAAGAAGCATGGACAAATAAGAAAGACAAAAGAACCCTACCTCCATGGGATGAAGTAGAAGCATCAAGAGAGGGCCTGAAAAACAATGGAGAACAAGACTAATCAAGAAATTAAGCAAGGACAACCGAAATCAGAAACAGTGCACAAAGAACATGACTCACTTGACAGATTTGCTATAAGAAGCAGCAATCTAAGAAAAAGAAAGCTCAGGAATATCAAAAGAGGAGTCATCATCAATTAACCCGGAAGAAGAAATTGAGATAGCTGAAGGAATCGGCACAGTATCATCAGAGGGCTAGCCACCAGATGACCTACGACAAGAAAATTCTACAATAAGAGAAAATTCAGAGAACTTATAAACAAAGAAGCCAGCAAAAGAGACTCACAGAGGATGGACTAAAGGAGGATCATCTTCAGAGCGCTCTTCATTCAGAAGAACAGATTGGCCACCTATTAATTCAAATTCAAAAGACAAAGAGTAAAGGAGCATAACAAACAACACAACACAACTGCAAACAAAAATGCTCACCTACAATAATGTTACCTGTGGGGGTGAACGGCCAACGAGAACGACGACGAGTAGCAGAAGCAAGCTGAGCAGGTTGAGCAGAAGACTCAAACTTCCTCTTCCTAGAAAGCAACATCATTTGAGCAATTCTAGGATCAGGAACATACAGGACACACCCCTCAGTGATAGAAAAGCCAGGGATCAACCTAGAAGAAGAGCTCGGAGACAAAGATGACTCAGCGGCAGCAGCAGGCAAGACAAGCTTAAAAGAACGACCATACTCCTACGAAAGGAAAAACAATGACAAGTTAGCACAAATATGAGATAAAGGAAGAAGAACTCAGAAGAGCCATTAACCACTAACCGGAGGAGGAGGATGGTTAGCATCATACTCGGGATCCGAAGAGGCACAACAGATACGCCGCTCAGAACCCTCCCCAAGCAATCAAAAATATCTTCTTCAGACAACTCGGAATCAACAATTATCCGAGAAGAATTAGAAGAACCAGTGTACTCGAAACCAAAGTGTTCCCTCTGCATAAGAGGTTGAACCCGGCAATGAAGAAAGCTAGCCACCAAACCATTGCCAGTCAACCCAGACTATAGCAGATAGCTAATTTGGACTAGCAAAGGCTTAACAGCCAAAGTCTCAGAAGGAGACAAACTTTCATTCCACATGGGGAGAGATGTAGGTTTGGTAGCAAGATCAGAAGAAAAGTAAGGATCGGGCTTTGAGATGTAGAACCACTTATCCGACCAATCTTTAATATACTCAAAAAGGGTGAACAAGAAATACCTATTCTTTAGTCCGTGACGAATCTGAAGAGAACAACAGCCAAAAGAACGTATAGGCTTACTTTCATGAAAACGGAGGCAAAAGAATTGTTGGATAAGGAGAAGACAAAAAACAGAACCTCATTAGGGGACAGATGATGGACTTGGATCGCATAAAAACGAAGGAATTCCAGCAAGAAATCAGACGGAGGAAAATAGAGGTTGGCACGAACAAAAGAAAGGAAGATAATAGACTGGTCGGGAGAAGGGCTAGGAATCAAATGCTCACCAGGAAGTGAGTAATTCGAATAAATCTGTGCTTGAAGCAGCCCATGGGCAACAAGCAGATCTAAATCCGCCTATTGGGTTGTAGGCTTGGGAGACTGCTTCATCTGGCGTGACATCTCAACGTACTCAAGATTGTCAATCGTCTCTAGCATGGTGTCCTCGTCCACAAATTCAACCTTGCTTTTGCCCTTCTTCACCATCTGAAGCATATTGAAGGCAAACACGGCAGCAGCAGCGGCAGCTAGGTTTGCAAGAAAGAAAAAGTTTTTTACCGTAGGGTAAGGAGAAAGGAAAAAAGAGAAAAGCAGATTTATAAGGTGGTAAAAACTGCAAGTTCCCCCCCCCCCCCCACAACGGAAAGAAAATATAACGGTTACTAAAACGTCCACACCTGGAATTACGGAACGGATGCAAAACAGAGCCAACGGTTAGATTGCATCCCAATAGACCGGATTTCACAAACAACTCGTGGAGAAAACAACCCGAACGTTACATACAGTGCATACATTACAAAGGAAAGTACACAATAGAAAGTACAAAGAACTCGGAACAATGAGATAAAAGTCTATTAATCAGTCATCCAAGACAAAGCTTGATTACAACAAGGATATGGAACTACACAACCATTGTACGAAAGGAAACCAATCGAATTTGAGGTTAAATCAATTCGAACCAAGATTCAATATTGTCAAGCAGAGCCAAACAACTCAGACACACCCGATGCCCAACGGAGCAATGCACATCTTGGTCACCAAAGGTAGTAGAAGCGGAACCCGGAAGCCATCCAAGATTGGCAGTCAAGCCGAGTTCCCACACTGAAGACATGCTGATCGGTACCAGCACGTACCAAAATGGCACATCACAGGCCAAATCAAGGAACGCTTCGCAGCTAATAGCAGCAAAACAACTCCAGACATGCTTCAACCAAGATCGTGGGATCAGCCAAAGGCATAGAACTAGGACGCTGGAAGATGAGGCAGCACAACATGCACCAATCTCATCACAAGACCTACACCATTTTCCTCAAAGCCGCCCACATCTTGATACTACCTTGAAACTAGTATGCTACTAGTTTCTATCACCAGATTACAAAAGAATAGAAAAGAAGATGTCCGGGGGCTCGTCAAGCTCGCCAACTACAATGTCCATGACAGAACAGATCGAGAATAAGGGATTTACAAAAGAAGGAGAATATGCGTGGCAAGGGAACCAGACTACAACTATTTATAGAAGAATAGTGGGCGCACATACACCAAGTCCATGAAGAATGGAGAACAGTAGTAATAGTACATAAAGAAAGCAGTAAAGGCAAAAGATTCTACAAGGACTGCATTCATGAGATACAAACGACTACAATAAAGGCAGTACATCAGTACAACATACAAAATATCCAAAGGAATATTCCAAGGGTGATCATACAACCAGTGACATCTTGCAAACAACCCTACAGCAAAAAAAACACACCAAAAACAAGTCGGCTGCGAAACTTATAGATACAAAGATCTGAAGGCCCAAAGGTCACAAGAAAGGAAAAGTACAAAAGCTGACCAAAGCAAACAATGAAAGCAAGATTCTACACACCCGGGAAAGCACAACCCGTGAACAAAAGGTGACAGGAACAAGTATTTCAGACCCTTCTGCCGAATTCTTTTTGATCCCAAAAGAACTCGGAGAAGGCTCGGGGCTATAAATACCTACCCTATAAAACTTTTTTTCAAAACTTCAGATCCTCTGGATACTTGTACCTAGTAACCAGAGGCTCAGGGCTACACTCAATGAGTGCACCTTTTGCCTAAAAACAAAAAGTGCAGGAAGACCACAAGAAAAAGACACAGAAGATCATCCCATGATTTTACTTCAAAAAGAACTCGGCTTGCCCTCAAACAACCCTATGCTTTGAAGAAAAATCATGAGATGCTCGAGGGCTTGTCGATGGGATATCCTACAGGGTACCCATTGACCTGACTTCTGGAGTTTTGGGCTCCGATCACACGGCCCACGAAGGAAGACGAGCATACAAACCCGGATTCTACTCGGATACAACAGCAAGACCCCCTATAACTCCCTCGTTTCAAATCCGTTTTGACCCAAACAAGTTGCGTTAGCTTCATAATTTCATGATCTATCTAATGGTATAGTTTTCATCTATGTTAATTACTTTTGAAAATCAAAGTAAATTAATTTGTTAATGCTTTAATCTTGCTCTCTTCAAAATCTTTTTTAATTCATAACTCTCTCGTTCTAGATCCATTTTGTCCCGTTCGAGTTGCGTTGGTTTCGTAACGATAAAATCTATCTGTTAGTAGCAGTAATAAATATGTTTTATTCTTTCAAGTAAAATGATAATTGATTAATCTATAAGCAATGGTTTTCCAATTAAAACAAATTAGGGTTTCCACCTCAGCTTTTCATAAAATAATATATACCTAGTTTAATCTTGTTTTCCAAGAAAATATAATGTGAATTAATTCAGTTTGGGTATTTCTCTGAAGTATCCAATACATGCTTTTTATATAGATAAAATAAATGAAGCCTAGTTTCTTTTTAAAAGCTAATCTTTCGGTAGCCGTTTCTTTTCCGTTATAGATCCGATTAGCGTGGTTCTCGCGTCTGTGTGATCGTAGAAAGACGTAGATTTATTTTAAAGCTCTTTTCATTGATTGGTGTATTGTTCTAAATAGATCCATTGTATGTTATGCATGTTTGTTCAGCTGCTTGTGTGGTGTTTACTATCTTGTCCAATCAGTGAGTGTTACGTGGAGATCAAGAAAAAGCCGTCTGAAGTTGAGAATCAGTTGAAGAAAGGATCTAACCGTTTAAGGCAAGTATAGCATGGGATCTTCCTTGTTGTCCTATTCACCTTAAATACTTAATTCATATGCATGTGTCTACCTTGATTCCCGTAAGGATTACCTAGATTTGATATCCTGTGCCTTGTCACCTTTGAGGGTTTGCATATGGGTAGTTTGTGCTAGTGCTCATAAAGAATAACCATGATCTTGTAACTTGACTAATGATATATGCAATAACGATAAAAGATGACTTTTTAGCAACGTGGACTATAGGTGGAACCTCAGGAACTCACACCTGTGTTTCCACTCATAGGGATATTTCTGTAAGAGATTACCCCGAGAAAACAATACTACCATAAGCTAATGGGCTCTGGCTTGACTCAGTATTAGACTTTTGCTAGTTTGTGGCAACTTACCTGAGAGGGCGCAAGAAGGGCTTTGAGAAAGTGGGGACTTGGTCTGCCAGAAGGTGCGCTGCGGTGACTTCTGGGAGGGGAGTTCTTACGATCTCGTTAAGGGGAACTTGTAGCGGGTTGTTACCTATTAGTGGAATCTGTGAACGGTCTCGTAGTGAACCCTGCCGGCCTACCTTGGAAGTGGGATAAGAGGCTGATCTCCTCGGGCGAAAGGGCAATTCACGACTTATGGGTAAAGATGTACACCTCTGCGCAGAGTTAAAAACTATCATGATAGCCGTGCTCACGGTTATGAGTGGCTTGGGCTCCTTACTGTGTGATGTCCTTATGTCATGGCTCATCAGTTGTTATTTGTTATTGATTATTGTGACTTGTCCATATAAGCATTATATCTTGTTCACTTGATCACGTGGTTATTTGGGCTTAAGTTGAACCTGATGCTACTCAATTACTAAAACTATGATTCACTTAAAAGCTGATGCAGTTAAACCCGTGTCTATCCTTTTTGAGCGTCATGAACCCCATGTTATCTTGTTGAGTACGACATGTACTTACGCTTGCTTTATTTTCAATATTTGGATAAAAATCCCGGATGGGTACTAGTTTGCAAGAGTTGGAAGAGATAGGCTTGTGATCAACCAGTCAGTTGGTCCCTGTGGAAGTGGAGTCTTCACCCGAAGATCGGAGTCATCTTTCCGCTGTTCGTTGTGTTGAGGTTATCCTTTGACCTTATATGTTATATATCTAAGTATTGACTTTTGATACTACCTTAATTTGTGGCTATATGTGAGATTTGACTTCCTGGGCTCACATATGGTATATATCTGGTTTTGTCTTTAAAACCGGGTGTTACACTGGTATAAAAGTTGGTTGATTCCGACTGATTGAATAGTATTCTGTGAGAGAGAATAAACTGAAACAAGCTGAAAAGTAGTTCAAACGTATAAAATGTGCACATGAATCCACACAAATGCAATAGCAGCATGCATGATGGTACATGCCATTATGTGATTCAATAATTTGTTTCTTTCCAATTTTAGTGATTTATTTAAATTTAATGAGGATTTTTAGATCATTTACTTGTACTTCAACTCAGATTTTTAGATCATGATAAAATCAATTGAGAATTCAATATAAAACTTGTGCTTCACGATATAAAGCTTTAGGTCGTAATAGGCACACCATATGTCCATATCTAAAATGTAAATGGATAAATCTCTACATAAAGCATCAGCACCTATAATAGGAATAGGAAAAATAAATGCAATTCCACATGAACTATAGGAAACCAAATAAAAGGTTCCCTGAATGAATCCTAAATTTATAAATATGCACTGCCCCATAATCAATTATTCAAGGGGCTATTGTGTTCCTGTCTTTGTTTTAAATCCTAATTGTGATTTTACCCTCACTTTCTTTCACATTGTATTTTTACCCTCCTTTTTATAAACAAAGGCTCTGTTTACCCCTGTTTCTAACACTGTTACCTGCATCCGGAATACTATTGCGTTTTTGCCCTTGTTTTGAATCCTAATTGTGGTTTTACCCCCACTTTCTTAAAATGATTTGTCTAAATATTGGTTAAAATGATGTGTCCAAATATATATCTTTAAAGAGGGGTAAATTCACAATAGATTAAGATAAGTAGGAGCAATTTCACATGGAAAAACTTATCTTTACTCAGCCCATTTAACACCGTTACCTGATGTTAACGGAGTAGGGGTAAATTTAGGTTTCGTTTTAAAAAAGTAGGGGTAAAATCACAACGATGACAAAAACAGGGATAAAATCACAATTGGACATCAAAGTAGAGGCAAGAATGCAATAGCAAATTATTCAACGTCATGATTTCACAAAGGAAAGGGTCATGGTTCTGGAAGTATCTGTCTATAGTGAACCCCCTTTTGATTCCTAAGTTTTTACATGCATTAAAAAATTAAAACTACTCATAATATAAATGATCTGAAATACCCAAACTGAGCCATATGACAATCCATGCTTGTACTGAAACTCCGAATGGACCATTACGAGCAAAAAAGCAAGCAAACTACTAACGTGATCAAGATTGTGATTAATTTAAGCACATTGGCTCTACTAAAAGAGTGCTATGTTCTCGGTATAAAAGGAATGATCTTCAGTCACCACAGACTACTCATAGCGCTAATGGTAGAATATACATACCAACAGGTTGACTGAATAGTCTGAAGTCTCAAAGAAGACAAGCAGCAAGGTCGACTGCTCTGAACAAGGCAACCGCAAGGTTTGTTGTCAAACACAACACAAACAACGGAAAGGAAATGACCATTACACAGGCAGGAAGGCAATTGTAAGAACAGATCATCCGTTGCATTATACCAACTTGATACCTATAAATTAATTAAGTTTACAAGTAGAGAAAGTTGACACCGTCTATCTTCTGATACATAGTACTAAGTACATGGTAAATCAATCAATCTCTACAGCTAAAGACAAAGGTACACTTTGATGCACAAAAACTTGCGTGCAGCTTTAACCATAACACACACAGTAGCCAGTTCTGCTAGCTAGCCCAGCCAACAGTCTACTACCTAATTGTTGCTTACCTATCCATTTTTGTATGAAATGACACACATCATTAAGCCTCAAATACAGATAGATAGAGGCCGAAGCTGTTGAGATTTTTGGAGATTCTCAGCTAGTGGTTAATCAATTGCTTAGCCTATATGAGTGCAAGGATGAAATACTGAAAGGGTATTATGAAGATTGTCGTGAATTGCTTGATTCCTTTTCCTCTGTTAGTATCAAACACATTCCCAGATATCAGAATTAGGACAGATTGGCTCAAAGTGTTTCTGGGTATCGGCAGATTGTACAGATTTTAGCTGATGAGCTTGTTGATCATAGTGATTGGAGAACTGAGATCATCGAGTACCTGAAGGATCCATCACGGCGAGTTTCCAGAAAGCTAAGGTACCAGGCTACCAAGTTTGTCATTCTTAATGATCAGTTATATCACAAGACGGTCGAGGGTGTACTACTCAAGTGCCTCAACAAAGAAGAAGCCAAGTTGCTGATGGGAGAAATCCATGAGGGCATTTGTGGTGCGCATCAGTCCGCTCAGAAGATGAAGTGGATGATCAAGAGGGCAGGGTACTTTTGGCCAACCAAAATGGAAGACTGTTTCAGATATTATAAGGGTTGCCAGGAGTGCCAGAAATTTGGTAACATTCAGAAATCCCCGGCATCGGCTATGCATCCCATCATTAAGTCATGGCCATTCAGGGGATGGGGGATAGACTTGATCAGTCAGGTGTTCCCGTCGTCCAGTAAGGGACATAAGTTTGTGTTGGTAGCGACAGACTATTTCACCAAATGGGTTGAAGTTATTCCTCTGAAGGAGACGTCGTTAGCCAATGTGATTGAGTTCATAAGGGAGCACATCATTTATAGGTTTGGGGTCCCTCAGACTATCACCACTGATCAAGGGATGATGTTTACATCCAAGGAGTTCGAGGACTTCGCTGCCGAGACAGGTTTTAAGCTAATCAACTCATCTCCATATTATGCTCAGACCAATGGACAAGCAGAGACATCCAACCAGATATTGATCAAGATAATCAAGAAGAAGATCTTGGAGTATCCTAGGCAGTGACACCTGATACTTGTGGAGACTCTATGATCATATAGGATGGCTTGTCATGGGTCAACTAAGTGGTTGCCTTATGAGCTGGTCTATGGGCAAGAAGCTGTACTGCCACAGGAGATGAGCGTTGAATCTCAGAGAATTGCACAATAGAATGGTCAGGGAGCAGATGAATACAAGAACCTTATGATGGACAACCTTGATGATCTGAATCTATATCGATTGAGGGCCCTTGAGAATATTGAAGTTAATAAACTCACGGTCGCCAACTACTATGATCAGAAGGTAAGAGGGAAGAGGTTCAATCAGGGTGACTTGGTTTGGAAAGTCATTTTTTCCATCGAAACTAAGGACAGTAAATACGATAAATGGTCACCAAATTGGAAAGGACCCTACCGGATCACAAGAGGTGCTCCTGGTAATGCTTACTTCTATGAAACTCTAGATGGAGAAGAGTATTCTAGAGCACTTAATGGAAACTATTTCAAGAAGTATTACCCCAGCATATGGGTCGACACATTATAGTCGATCAGATCAGATAGCCGATATGAGACATACCATCTTCAGCATAAAAATGATCAGCCTGGCCAAGCAAGGGGTTGATGATAGCCGATGCGGTATGCATCGCCTTTAGACCAAAAAATAAAAGAAACAAAAGCAGATTAAAAAGCTCTGGCAAAGTAGAGGCGCACATCGAGAAATAGAGTCAATACACTGGAAGATCGTTTTTATTGACTAATGCCTAGTACAAACTAATTGCCAAGGAAAACTTTGTTAACAATGTCCTCGGCATGGGTGATATTGACCACCGCCTCGCCATGCTCCCGGAAGGCTTCCTAGAGTTCTTCATGGTATTCTGGGCCTTCGTTCCTCGGGATACCAGGCTCTATATCCTTGAGATTGATATCAAAGGTGGCTTCGGCAGCGGCAAGAGCCACAACGGTGCCATGACGGACACCGTGAAGAGCCACCTCCCGGGCGCGGTGCTGGATATCTTGGAGGCGGTGCCCCAATGCCTCGCCACGGGCGTTCATAGCATCGGTGGCGGTGGTGGCAATTTGACGCAAGTCCTCCAACTACGTCATCAACACTATAGGGAGCAAGAAAGTTTGAGTAACATGTGGCAAAGAAGCGAGAAAAGTCTTGATCGGATGATTGAGTCAAATGTCATCTTACTTGCCACCATGTTATCGGCTGTGGATAGCCAATTCCTCGCCTCGGTGAGCTCGTCCCCGGCGGCGTTCAGGGCCACCTGTTGTGCCTCATCCACCTCTTTGAGGTGGTTCTCTTCTTTGGTGGCTTCTGAGAGATGGTGGCAATCTTCCTTCATGGAAGAGGCGGCGCTGGAGTCAAAGCTTGATGGGAACGCTGGGGATTCAGAAGAACCACCTCCCATAGGCCTGGGAAGGGAAGAAGATCACCGGTTGCAAGGTCGATGCGACGGTTGCTACCATTGATAACCATGCTGTGTGGAGATTAGAAGGTCGAGTAATGAGATATTCCAAATGCGGATAAAGAAGATCGACTCACCGCATCGCGCGGAGGCGTTGACGTAAAGGAGATTCTCGACTGAGACTGTGCTTGCTGGACGTTTACCGTGATTATTGCCTCCTGCCATTGGGGTTTTCTTGATGAGTTCTTTGAAATTCTGGAAAAGGGCTACAGTGCGGACGCGAAGATTGGGGGCACAGAGCGGAATGACTGCGGGGTGAGTATGTTGAAGCCCGGGGGAAGTAGCATTATATAGATCCTCTACGGGAGATGAGGAGTCACCCCGAAGGCGTGCCACGGTGCAGAGTTAATGATGAAGTGGAAGTGTCGGCTCTTTCGAGTCCCAATAGTGCAGAGATATTTTGGGAAGATGAGTCGACTATTGATGCACCCTTGGAATTTCCAGAGAATTTTGGGAATAAAATAATTTTATCCCAAAATTGGGGGCATGTGTTGACACCATATTTTGGCGCGGCTGGATATATCCATGTGTTCCTTCATGGCAGGCCTTCGAGAGCGTTGTTTTGGATGGACCTGAAGGATTGACTGGAACGAGATCACATGAGGATTTTTTGGCCAATTGCAACAAGGCGTGCACGACATTTTTGGCACAAAGAAGGATTGAAGCCCAAGTCACGTTTGTTTCCTTATTTTTAGGACTTGTGCTATGGCTGGTTAGGTTATGTGCTATGGTCTATAAATAGCAAGGCTTAGAGAATGGTAAAAACATACAATCAATCAAATATACAACTTTATTTTCGGCCGTCGGCCAACCCTAGTAGTAGGAGTAGAGTAGATTTCGGTGAACCTTCGACGGACCAGGTGAAAAGTCCTAGATGGCTAGAGGGGGTGAATAGCTTAATAAAAATTTTACAAATCACTAGAGCAAAGGCAATAGCAAGAACCTAAGTCACTCAACACAAGCTAGCAAAAGCAACTAACAAAGAGCTAGCTAAACTAACTACAAGCTACACAAGCCAGCTAAGTAAGATATGGAAGAATGTAAATACAAAGATAGAGGTGATTGTTATACCGATGCCTTGTGATCAAAGGATGTCAATATGAAGAATCAATCACAATATGAACACCAAGAGTAGCCAGGAGACAATGGTTGACACAAAGATTTTATCCCGAGGTTCACTTGGTTACCACCAAGCTAGTCCCCGTTGTGTCGACTACTCAAGTGGTGATTCGGTGGCTAATAGGCAATCACAAGCCTAGCCCACTACCCGGGCGCCACAAGAATCCACCCAAATGAGAGTAACTCAATGACACGAGCAATCCACTAGAGTTACCCTTTGGCGCTCCGCCGAGGTGGGTACAAGCCCTCTCACAATCGATGAAGCCGGCCACGAACAATCATCAACACGTGTCGAAGCTTCTCCACCGCCAAGCCGTCTAGGTGTTGGCAAACACAAAGAATAACAAGAAAATCGCGGCGATGACGATGACCAAGTGCCACTAAGATGCAATGCAATGATCAAAGCACTTGGTTCACTCAAACTCTCATGAATTAGCAAGCAAAGCAAAGAGAGATGAGTTGGGGGCCTTCTCAAGCAAGCACAAGTGTGTCAAATGAATGGGAGGTGCAAGAGATGGCCCCAAGGGCCAGCAAAAACATATATATAGCCTCCACAAGCCAACTAGTTGTTTTCCCCCATCTTCACACTTTACTGCGTAGCTCCGGACGCTGTTTGCACTTGGGGTCCGGACCATTGGAAGCGTCCGGACCCTTCATCCACCGAGCTGCAGAGCCTCTGTAAGTGAGTTCGGACGCGACCTCCGGACGCTCACAACGCGTGGTCCGGACTAATGGCCGCGCGTCCGGTCGCTCGTCAGTTTAAACAAGTTCATTCCCGCGCTTGCCTCTGCTCGACACCTGGCTCCGGACACTCTTCACAGTCCGGTCCGGACTCATTGTTCCCAGTGTCCGGACACTATGCGGAGAGGGTCCAGAGAGCACCAAAAGCCCGGACGCTAGTCCGTAGTCCATCGTCCGGACGGCACTTAGCGTCCGGACCCTCAGCAGAGATGTTCCAGTAAGCTCCAACACTCCGGACGGTTGTCCGTAGTCATCGTCCGGACCTTGATCAGCGTCCGGACCTCCTGTGTGCCGAGCCCGAGAGTGAGGGTTTGCCTCCGGACGCTCTGCGTTGGTCCGGACCAAGCAAACCGAGCGTCCAGACCTCTGTCCGGAGCCCTGTTTCGAGTCCAAATGAGCTGCCTCTTCTTCTCCAAGTCTTCATGTGCTAACACCATGTGATCCAATACTTGTTCTCCTGTGTTAGCCTTTGCAAAGAATTGTCTTGGATTTATTTCACATTTTAGTGTCACTTAGGTTTATTTTAGATATGCAATGCAAACCTAGTGGCACATGATAACCGCAATCGATACGAATTTTCCCTTCTTGATAGTATGGCTATCTATCCTAAATGTGATCACACTCTCTATAGTGTCTTGATCACTAAACCAAAAATGGCCCTATGATATACCTTTGCCTTGAGCTCATTTTTGTTTTTCTCTTTCTTCTTTTTCTTGTCCATGGAACACTTGACCATCATGATCATCCATCTAGCTCCATAGGTCAAGTTGGAGTACCCTATCTTGATTATACACTTAGCAATAGGATTAGTCCATAGGTTTCATCAATTAACCAAAACTAAACTTGGGCTTTCAATCTCCACCTTTTTGGTAATTGATGACAACCTTTCTCAAATGAATATATTGAATGAAAATTTCATCTTTGGTAGTATTAGCTCCCCCTACATATGTGATATATGAGTTTGGTTCTTTTTTAGCACATATGCATGGATAAGAATTTTGGGAGAGTAAATGCTACTAAGTGATGCTAAGGTATAAGGGATGGACCTTTGAAGCGCGATACCAATCGGAGTGCAATATTATACCATACTTAGCACCATGAATGCCTAGAAACCACTTGAGAGCAAACTTGAAATACCACTTGGAAAGCATAGCTCAAGAGGAATTAGGCTAAGACCTAAACATGCTAGTACTTCAAGAATCAAGTCAATTTAAGTTTCTAGCATTCACCACACAAGCATGTCATGAATTTAAGAACATATGCAAGCAAGCACTTATGAATGCACAAGGATATGCAACAACTTGATTCATAGGCTTGCTCCCCCTACTTGTGTGCTTTCATTTTCAAAATATTTCATTGTGGTTGTACTTACTTCTCCCCTTTGTCATCTATTATCATAAATGGTGTGCTCAAAGAGTTAATTATTGGAGAGAAGCTTAGTTGTGGTTCAATCTAGAATACTTGCCCCAAAGTATTTAACTCGGTTTAAACCATGGACAAGCTTGTTCACACATCCTAGAATGGTTATCTTGCCCATGTTGAGCTAAACAATTGAAGTTTATATTCTAGATCAAACACTAGGATTGTAAGCCTACAAACATGTCATATGCTACCACTAGATCATATCAAGCATAGAAGCAATAGTGGTACCATATAAGCATTAAAACATTTTATTTTCATGAATGAGCCTAATGAATTGATGTCTAGATGCACTATCAAGTCCTAATATTGGATGAATGACATGTCAATCAACTTTTACCTTGCATTGCTCGAAGGAGAGGCATGTCATATATGGGGGTGCATCAACACATATTTGAGAAGTCAAGAATGTTCAATTCATTTCTTAGCTTGCAAAATCTCTTCTCATCAAGTGGCTTGGTGAATATATCGGCAAATTGATCATCGGTGCCAACACTTGTGATTGTAATATCACCATTTTGTTGATGATCCCTTATGAAGTGGTGCCTTATGTCAATGTGCTTGGTTCTTGAATGTTGAACCGAATTGTTGGTTAGCTTCACCGCACTTTCATTATCACATAGCAATGGCACTTGCTTGAATTTGATTCCAAAGTCATTCAAAGTTGCTTTCATCCAAAGCAATTGAGCACAACAACAACCCGCACTTATGTATTCGGCTTCGGCGGTAGAGAGTGCAACACTATTTTGCTTCTTCGATGACCAAGATACAAGTGACATGCCTAGCAATTGACATGTGTCCGATGTGCTTTTTCTATCAACCTTGCATCCCGCATAGTCGGAGTCCGAATATCCAATCAACTCAAAGTTAGACCCCTTGGGATACCACAATCTAATATATTGTGTATGCTTCAAGTACCTCAATATTCTCTTTGTAGCCTTCAAGTGACTTTATTTTAGAGAGGCTTGGAATCTTGCACATATGCACACACTAAACATGACATCCGGCCTTGAAGTGGTCACATAGAGTAGGCTTCCAATCATAGACCGATACAACTTTTGATCCACCATGTTGCCACTAGCATCACTATCCAAGTGTCCATTAGTGCCCATTGGAGTGCTAATGCCTTTTGAATCTTCTAGGCCAAACTTCTTCATCATGTCCTTGATGTAATTGCCTTGACTCACAAAGGTGTCATTCTTCAATTGCTTGATTTGAAGACCAATGAAGTAGCTAAGTTCACCAATCATTGACATTTCAAACTCATTTGCCATCATCTTCGAAAACTCTTCACAAAAATCTTGATTGGTTGAACCGAATATAATGTCATCAACATAGATTTGTAGCACAAATAGATCCTTGCCAAGCTTCTTGGTGAATAGAGTAGTATCAACCTTCCCCATGATGAACCCTTTGGATAAGAGAAAATCCCTCAATCTTTCATACCATGCTCTAGGTGCTTGCTTCAAGCCATATAAAGCCTTTCTCAACTTGTACACATGGTTGGGCTTCTTATCATCTTCAAAACCGAGAGGTTGCTCAACATATACTAGCTCATTGAATATTCCATTTAAGAAAGCACTCTTCACATCCATTTAGTATAGCTTGATGTTGTGTGCACATGCATAGGCTAATAGAATTCTAATTGCCTCTAATCTTGCAACCGGTGCATAAGTTTCTCCAAAGTCAAGACCTTCAACTTGTGTGTAACCTTGAGCTACCAATCTTGCTTTGTTTCTCACAACTATACCATATTGATCTTGCTTGTTTCTAAATACCCATCTTGTGCCAATTACATTGTAGTTCTTGGGTCTTTCAACTAGCTCTCAAACTTGATTTCTTGTGAAATTGTTGAGCTCTTCATGCATTGCATTGACCCAATCAACATCTTGTAGGGCCTCTTCAATCTTGGTTGGCTCTATGGATGATACAAATGAATAGTGTTCACAAAAGGATGCCAATCTTGATCTTGTTTGCACACCACTTGTAATGTCACCAACTATTTGATTAATGGGGTGATATCTTGTAATGTTGGTTGGTTGAAGGATAGGAACTTGATTGCTTGAGCTTGGTTGAGATGAACTAGCAATTTGTTGATCTTGCACTTGAGAACCACTAGCTTGCACATGACGTGAGTTGAGCACTTGATCTTTGTTATCTTCAATATCAATCACTTGTCTTGGCCTAATGTCACCAATGTCCATGTTCTTTATAGCCTTTGACAATTGAGGTCCACTCACATATTCAAGATTCTAATTTTCAACTTGAGAGCCATTGGTTTCATCCAATTCAACATCATGAACCTCCTCAAGCATACCACTAGCCGAATTACACACTCTACAGGCTTTGCTTGTGGTTGAGTAACCAAGTAAGAACCCTTCATCACACTTCTTGTCAAATTTCCCAAGTCTTGTGTCTTTCTTCAAGATATAGCATTTGCAACCAAATACTCTAAAGTATGCAATGTTGGGCTTTCTTCCATTCAATTGCTCATATGGTGTCTTCTCCATCAAGGGGTGACAATATAGCCAGTTGCTAGAGTAGCAAGCGGTGTTGATAGCTTCGGCCCAAAAGGAGTGACTCACATTGTACTCACTAAGCATAGGCCTTGCCATATCAATCAATATTCTATTCTACCTCTCAACAAGGTCATTTGATTGTGGAGTGTACTTGGCCGAGAATTGATGCTTGATTCCAAGCTCATCACATAGCTCCTCAACTCTTGTATTCTTGAATTCACTACCATAGTCACTTCTCACTTTCTTGATGGTGATCTCAAACTCATTGTGACATCTCTTGACAAAGGATTTGAATGTGGCAAATCTATCACTCTTGTCATTGAGAAAGAATACCCAAGTATATCTTGTAAGATCATCAACTATCACAAATCCATACTTGTTGCCTCCAATGCTTGTGTATGTTGTTAGTCCAAATAGGTCCATGTGCAACAATTCAAATGCTCTACTAGTTCTCATCATGCTCTTCTTGGGATGGGTGTTACCAACTTGTTTGCCGGCTTGACAAGAGCTACAAAGTTTGTCCTTCTCAAACACAATATCTTTCAATCCTCTTATTAAGTCATGCTTGATCAATCTATTCAATTGCTTCATCCCAACATGACCAAGTCTTCTATGCCATAACCAACCCATACTTGATTTAGTGAGCAAGCAAGTTGACAATTGAGACTCACTAGCATTGAAATCAACTAGGTAGAGATTCTCATATCTAAATCCCTTGAAGATCAAGTTTGAACCATCTACACTAATGATCTCAACATCTCCACCCCAAATATGCATTTGAATCCAAGATCACACAATTGAGCCACGGATAGCAAATTGAAGTTCAAGCTCTCAACTAGCAAGACATTTGAGGATATGCTCAAGTCATTTGATATTGCAATATTACCAAGACCCTTGACCTTGCCCTTCCCATTATCACCAAAAGTAATACTATCAATGCCATGGTGTTGGAGTTGATTGATTTGAACATTCTAGAATCCCCGGTCATGTGTTGAGTGCACCCACTATCAAGCACCCAATGTCTTCCTCTAGCTTTGTAATTGACCTACAAAACAAATTAGTTCTTCTTAAGTACCCACACTTGTTTGGGTCCTCCAAAGTTAGTGACCAAGGATTTTGGCACCCAAATTGTCTTCTTCTTTGGGCCAACAATGGGTGTGCCAACATACTTAGCCATTATACCATCTCTCCCTTTGGTAAGCATATAACATGAATCAAAATGCATGGAGGTGGATTTAGAAAACTTGGTTTGGCTCATGTTAAGTTTGCAATATTGGTCAACATGCCCCACTTGCTTGCAACTATTGCAAAACCGACCATTGCTTCTCACAAAGCTAGGCTTTGGAGTCACAAAGACCGCCTTGCCTTTCTTGGGGGTATAACCCAATCCCTCTTTTCTAAGGGAGAACCTTTGTCTACCCAAGCACTTTAGCAAGCGGGCATCTCCACCATATGCCTTACTCAAAGCATGAGTGAGTTCATTAACATCATTTTTTAATTTTTCATTTTCACTCACTAGTCTAGCATCGGTCTTTGAGCTCTCACTAGTGGATGTGCAAGTGGAGGTGCTACATTGTGTTTCGGTTGGTGTAACAATGATAGGGGTGAAAATGATTCATCTAGAATATCACAAGTGACTCCAATATCACATGATGCAACAACCTTATCCTTATTTTGATCAAGGAGGGAGGAGTGAGCCTTTTCAAGCTTCTTGTGAGTCCTCTCAAGCTTCTCATGGGCTTCCATTAGCCTATCATGAGAGCCATTGAGCTCATCAAAGGATTGTTCAAGAGCCTTAAGATTCTTGTTCAATTCTTTGCACTTCTTCCTCTTTGTCTCAAAGCAAGCATAAGTTTGCTTCATCATATCTATGAGTTCCTCCTTGGAGTACTCCTCCTCATCATCACTACTATCATCATCACTATCACTATCATCATAATATTGTACCTTAGATGGCTTAGCCATGAAGCATGATGGAGTGTCGAAGATGAATGGCTTGTTGTTGATAGCAATGCTAGTCAATGCCTTCTTCTTGGACTTCTTCCTCCCATCATCACTAGAATCATCATCGGAGGAATCACTACTATCCCAAGTCACCATATATGATTCACCCTTCTTCTTCTTGGTGAATGATAGTTTATTCTCATTCTTGTCATGCTTGCTCTTCTTCTTCTCATCATCATCACTATGATTGGGACAATCTGCAATCATGTGATCGGTGCTCCTGCACTTGTAGCATCTCTTCACATACTCCTTGCTCTTGAAGTTGTCTCTTCTCTTCCTAGCATCATAGCCCTTCTTCTTCATGAATTTCCCAAACTTGCGCACAAAGAGGGCCATCATCTCATCATCGATATCACTTGCATCTTCATCATCACTTGAGTCTTGCTTTCTTGCTTTGCTCTTGCCCTTGGATGATGAAGCCTTGAATGTTAAGCTCTTCTTCTTCTTCTTCTCTTCTTCCTTTACCTCTTCCTCATCACTTTCTTCATTGTATTGCTCTTCGGTCATGATCTCTCCAAGTACTTCATCTAGAGTGATCTTGGTCAAACCATCTCTCCTAATTATTTGCCTCAAGGTTTTGTATTTCTTGGACAAACAACCAAGAAACCGGTTTGAGAAGTCCTCATCCTTCACCTTCTCACCCAAGCTCTTGAGGTCATTGATGATCACTTGGAGTCTATGAAATATCTCCGGATAGACTCATCATCCTTCATCTTGAAGTGAGATAGCTTGTCCTTGAGCATGTACAACATGGCATTCTTTACCATTGAAGTGCCTTCATATGTATCTTCTAGTCTCTTCCACATTTCACTTGCTCTTTCAAGATCTTTGATTTTCTCAAACACTTTTGAGTCAATGCCATTGTAGATCACATTGAGAGCCATAGTGTTGCATTGTTGGTTCCCTTGCTCTCTAGGTGTGGGAGCGGCTTCATCAAGGATGACAAAGTCATTTTCGGTAACACTCCACACCTTCTCATGTATTGAGCCTAGATGCATCTTCATCTTTCTCTTCCAATAATCAAATGAGGTTCCATCAAACATTGACGGTTTGCTCCCCACATGGTTGAATGATATTTGAGCCATCACTAACACCAAAGGTTGTTAAGCCTTGATAACAGAGGTAACCATGGCTCCGATACCACTTGAAAGGTCCTAGATGGCTAGAGGGGGTGAATAGCCTAATACAAATTCTATAAATCATTAGAGCAAAGGTTAGATTAACACTTAAGAGAAGCTTTTTGCTCTAGCTCTACTAGAGGTGCAAAGCCACCTATCCAAGCAATTCTAGTTAGTTAAGTGACTAACAATCAATAGCAAGAACCTAAGGCACTCAACACAAGCTAGCAAAAACAACTAACAAAGAGCTAGCTAAACTAACTACAAGCTACACAAGCTAGCTAAGCAAGATATGGAAGAATGTAAATACAAAGATAGAGGTGATTGTTATACCGATGCCTTGTGATCAAAGGATGTCAATATGAAGAATCAATCACAATATGAACACCAAGAGTAGCCGGGAGACAATAGTTGACACAAAGATTTTCTCCCAAGGTTCACTTGGTTGCCACCAAGCTAGTCCCCGTTGTGTCGACTACTCAAGTGGTGATTTGATGGCTAATAGGAAATCACAAGCCTAGCCCACTACCCGGGCGCCACAAGAATCCACCCAAATGAGAGTAACTCAATGACATGAGCAATCCACTAGAGTTACCCTTTGGTGCTCCGCCGAGGTGGGTACAAGCCCTCTCACAATCGATGAAGCCGGCCACGAACAATCAACAACACGTGCCGAAGCTTCTCCACCGTCAAGCCGTCTAGGTGTTGGCAAACACCAAGAATAACAAGAAAATAACAGCGATGACGATGACCAAGTGTCACTAAGATGCAATGCAATGATCAAAGCACTTGGTTCACTCAAACTCTCATGAATTAGCAAGCAAAGCAAAGAGAGATGAGTTGGGGCCTTCTCAAGCAAGCACAAGTGTGTCAAATGAATGGGAGGTGCAAGAGATGGCCCCAAGGGCCGGCAAAAACATATATATAGCCTCCACAAACCAACTAGCCGTTTTCCCCCATCTTCACACTTTACTGCGTAGCTCCGGACGTTGTTTGCACTTGGGGTCCGGACCATTGGAAGTGTCCGGACCCTTCATCCACCGAGCTGCATAGCCTCTATAAGTGAGTCCGGACGCGACCTCCGGACACTCATAACGTGTGGTCCAGACTAATGGCCGCGCGTCCGGTCGCTCGTCAGTTTGAACAGGTTCATTCCTGCGCTTGCCTCTGCCCGACACTTGGCTCCGGACGCTCTTCACAGTCTGGTCCGGACTCACTGTTCCCAGTGTTCGGACACTATGCAGAGAGGGTCCAGAGAGCACCAAAAGCCCGGACGCTAGTCCGGAGTCCATCGTCCGGACGGCACTTAGCGTCCGGACCCTCAGCAGAGAGGTTCCAGTAAGCTCCAACACTCCGGACGGTTGTTCGGAGTCATCGTCCGAACCTTGATCAGCGTCCGGACCTCCTGTGTGCTGAGGCCGAGAGTGAGGGTTTGCCTCCGGACGCTCTGCGTTGGTCCGGACCAAGCAAACCGAGCGTCCGGACCTCTGTCCGGAGCCCTGTTTCAAGTCCAAATGAGCTGCCTCTTCTTCTCCAAGTCTTCATGTGCCAACACCATGTGATCCAACACTTGTTCTCCTGTGTTAGCCTTTGCAAAG
Source organism: Microstegium vimineum (assembly GCA_022036555.1). NCBI lineage: Eukaryota > Viridiplantae > Streptophyta > Magnoliopsida > Poales > Poaceae > Microstegium > Microstegium vimineum. The sequence continues at coordinate 30,388,999 of CM039121.1, forward strand.
AATTGTCTTGGATTTATTTCACATTTTAGTGTCACTTAGGTTTATTTTAGATATGCAATGCAAACCTGATGGCACGTGATAACCGCAATCGATACGAATTTTCACTTCTTGATAGTACGGCTATCTATCCTAAATGTGATCACACTCTCTATAGTGTCTTGATCACTAAACCAAAAATGGCCCTATGATATACCTTTGCCTTGAGCCCATTTTTATTTTTCTCTTTCTTCTTTTTCTTGTCCATGGAACACTTGATCCATCATGATCATCCATCTAGCTCCATAGGTCAAGGTGGAGTACCCTATCTTGATTATACACTTAGCAATAGGGTTAGTCCATAGGTTTCATCAATTAACCAAAACCAAACTTGGGCTTTCACTAGGCTGCATCGACTAGATCGACCTCCAGTTTACTTGTAAGTCTAGCCTTAGTACATGTCTTGTTTATACGGCTATATTGTTTAACTCGTGCAAGCTCGGCATGAGCTAGTTATCAGTTTGAATCTATGTTCATGGGGCTGCATTACTTTAATCTCACATGACTCATTGCTTCAAGCTATTTATCGACTCTATTAGATTGACGATCTAATAGATTCATTAAGTTATCGATAATGTTTGTTATGCATTGTATATTTATTGCAACAATATCCTACCCAATCTCAATCAACAGATTGGCCTATGCTTCAACTCCATCTAGATCTATTGTTTCACACGCTTTCATTCTTATATATAACAAAGCGATAGATCTAAGATCCCATCGGCTAATCTGTTGGTCGTGATTGCTACATGCTACGGGTTCGAGACATAGGTTTACTCGTTAGATTGGTTTGAGAATAGATGGATTTGGCTTAACATACATGGTACGGCTGCATCTACCGGACCCCACTACCAAGTGTGTTAGGTTACATTTGCCTAGTCTTAGATCCGTCCAGGGCTGAGCTTATGGATCTTGTTCAAGCTTCATGGATCCCATATCGGCTAATATAGCCGATCTGGTTGCGCTTCAGCAATACGATGCATGTACTTTTATTGTCTCAACATGATTAGATCTATTAAATGTACTGGACGTGGCTCAACTTGTTTACTTTTATGACTGCATGGAAACACCTCAATACTAGTAAATGAGTCAGGTTATCGGGTTAATTATCATCATGGTTGCATGGGAACACACATCTGTTGATGGTTAATCTTTATCCGACATGTTTAGTAGATTTGATAGTTTGGGTGTAAATGTCGCATGCATCGCATCCTTATTTCATACACCAATATGATCTGGTCATTATACGCTTTATCAATAACATATCGTGAATAACCGTTTATATCCTGTTATCATGCTTCATGCTACTAGGAGTTGACTCTCTAGTAAATTTCCTTTGACCATTGGCTATGTGAGAGTCACATATTTATGGAACTGTCTGGCAACAACCGGTAGGTTCCATAATTTGATATTTCATCTGCTTGTCAATTGCAGGTCAAATTGATTGGCACGTGATTGATCAACCGAAGTAGCCTGAGCCGCTTAAGAGGTTTAGAAGATCAAGATTCTGCTGTTACACGATCTCCGCAGGCCTTGCGCGGTCCTGACGTCAGAACCCATTTTTGACGTCAATAGTTAGTTCACTTCTCGTTCCTCGCGAAAATCATGATACCTGGAATACTCCCGATGAAGGCTACATTGACTACCGTACGCTTGCGGTATATCCGTTTGCCACTTCTGGTGTCAACACTATCATACATGAAAGAAGCAACACTATTGAACAGTTAAAGATAAGGATCCTCCGGTATACAATGAGCTCACCTATTCCAAATCACAACAACAGGGGATTTCGACGATGGGTTACAGACCAGCGGCGAGCATCTTAGCAAGGGCAAGATGGTGACCTCCAAGTGCAGTTGTGCACTTTGCTTCCAGAATAAAATCAAGCCTGTCAGAATAAAATCACGTTCTTCTCTATTTGCAGGTTGCAATGTTGACAGAGAATACAAACAACTGTATTTAAGTATTTAATTATCTACAAAAAATGGATAGGTGAGCTTTATGATTGTTTTAGCTTTTTTGTGTTCTTCACATTCTTTTTCTAGATCAATTTTAATTTCTTCTGTATATAGAGCAGAAAATCTTATGAGTGGACATGAACCTAGACAGTCTTATTATGGTTCCTGCATGAGAAGAGGCCGTACCTGGCCACTGGCCACAAATCCTGGCTTTGCATCAATCTAGCTACTAGAAATTCAATTTGGTATTCTTTGGCCGGCCCATGAAATTTGCATGGAGCTACAAAATGAACGGTCCATTGATGGATTGGATTTGATCTGCGAAAAAAAGAGAACAGACATGGATGTTTTTATTGGTTTTATATAGTGTTCTGTAAACTCGATTAAATGTTGTCAGTTGTGGATTGTACATGTTAGTTTGATTGTACTCATGGATGGTGAGATGCTATTTTGGTGGCACACTGCAAGCTGGGTTAGTGGTTGTTTCGAAAATGAATTAGCACCCAAGAGAACATAATATAAACAAGAAAATATGTTCATGGTTTATACCTACATATCTTTAGGGTTAGAAGATCTCAAAACTTTTTTATACTTCTACAGCGTTGAAAAATTTTGGTCCCCGTAGCAATACATGGGCATATGCTAGTAATTAATTATAAGAAAAAACAAAGGCTATGCCAACGGTTTCCATAGGTACACCAACTTTTGGGTGGGACCAATAGTATTACCCATAGTTCAAACATGTTACACGTTTCCTAACAATTACCCCTAGTCCAAACAACACGTATATCTTATTTCTCTAAGAATCAAACTATCTCAAATTTGATCAAATATATAAATAATAATTATTATTATGATAGGTAATAAAGATTAATAGATTAATTATGAAATATATTTTTTATAATTAACTTATTTAAAGATAAAAATGTTCATACTTATTTTTTATAAGAGCCAAGAGCCTCTTGTATATTCTACTGTATTGATAGAAATTGATTTTTTGGTGAAAAAAGAGTCCTCCAGTAGCTTCTTCAATTAGTTATCCAAATATTATCATCCTTTAGTAGTGGTTTATTGCTAGCTAGTAAAGATTGTGAGTGGGGCTGATATAAAGAAATTATTAGAGGTGAAAAGATATACAAAGCGACTTTATTCAAATGACTCTTTAAATGAGAATTTATAAAGCAAGTTTAAGAATACAGCGGTTTTATTCAAATAACTTTTCAAATGAGGATTTAAAGAGCAAGTTTATATAAGAGAAACAATTGGAGATGATCTAAACCTTGTAAAATTCAGAACTGTTTTTACTTCTTGAGAATCTTAATTTATGTCTTTTTAGGTTAAAGGGAGCAATGATGTAGCTACACATAGATAAACACAACTAGTACTATGTGAGTTAACGTACTCCCGTAAACATCAATAAAAAAAAAATCAAATCCTGGAAAAAAATTAGACAGTTTTTTTTATTAAGATAAAATGTACACCCGCACGTCCCACCCAACTGGTTGAATTGGACTCACTTCTTATAAACGTCAATCACAGACCAAGATTCTTTTAGACTATGGAACAACTGGATTGCTATAAATAAGAGTTTCACTCCATTAAGGCAGTAAATCTGGTATGAAACTGTGTTAGATTTACAATAGTACAAGACCGGCCTCCAATTACAGTATTCACATCACGTGTCAGTGCCTCGGTGCCAAGAGTATACAACTTGAGAGCAAGTATAGTAAAGGACTACAAGCATGCTATATACTAAGATGGAGTAGGGATAGAAGAGATAGAAAGGAAAAGCGGGTTGTAGCCTATAGGTTTATAGCTGGCTTAGACATGAAAGTCAAGAGACTTTATGAGAGAAATAAGTGAACCATATATTAATATTTAATAGTGAAAAGCTAACTAAGAGATGGGCTATATTATTAGCCTTGATTTGAGTTTGTTGCCCTAGAGTATTATATGTAAATGATGGACAGGTTTGTCATATAAACTGAAACATTGCTCAACAGTCAACACTCAGCAGCCACCAGGAAGCCTAGCTAGTCTGTCTCCAGCAAGCTTTACCGTCTTATCATTCCCGTTCTGTTCCGCAGCAGCACAAAGCAAATTCCAGGCCGACGCGCCAGATTCAGAAGGAACAACACTGTCGATGAAATGCTCTGCCTCCTTGAACATCCCAGCACGACTCAAGACTTCAATCATGTAGGAATAATGCTCCTCCGAGGGTTGTATCTTGTAAACCTCCGTCATGGACACAAAAAACCTGAATGCTTCACTTACTAGGCCAGTTCTCGCGCAGGCCTTCAGCACAGATAAAAATGCCTCCGATGTCGGACGGCACTTCTCCTTTTGCATCTGTGAAAACAGGCGAATGGCAGTCTCTGGGCAGCCATTCTCGACGTTTGCTGCCACTATTGAGGTCCAGGAAGATGCATCTTTGTCAGGCATATAGTTGAAGGCATCGGACGCATGTCTAAGGCTACTACAACTTGAGTACATGTCGATGAGGTAGCTGTTAGTACAAGCTGTGGAAGCAAGGCCACGCTTGGTCATGTAGGCATGTGCTTGCAGCCCTTCCTCAAGAAGTCCTAGCTTCCCACATGAACTCAAGATGAGACGTGCAGTATGGTAGTCAAGGTTTGCGCCACAACGCTGGATAGCATGAAACAGATTAACTATTCCAACATGATGATCAACCTGAGAAAATTATTCAACCAATGTGACCAAAGAAATATCATGGTTTGAGAGTGCTAAGCACAGTTTCAGAGCCTGGTAGTACCGACCTTGTCTTAGGTAAAAGGTAATCAAACTTTTCAGGACAGAGGTGTTGGTTCCGTACCCATTTCGAATCGAGTTGCTGTGGATCTCCATACCACTTACAGTATCTCCAAGAGCCATGCATGCCGTAAGTATAGCGGTGTAGGTGAATTCGTTAGGTTGCACATGCTCTGACTGTATCCTCCTAAACAAATGCACTGCTCTTCCGTACTGGTCATTCAGACAGTTTCCTGAGATAGGGTAGCAGCAGACCACGCAGCTGTACCTGGATTCTTGGTTCTTGAAAACAGAAGATTTGATTCCTCCAGAGCACCGCATTTAGCATACATGTCGACCAGCGAACTGGTAACAAAAGAATCTGGATTCATATTAGACTATAAAATGCAAGCATGCAACATCCTCCCTGCTACCAAATCTAGACCAGAAGCACATGACTTCAGACTGCTTGCCACGACGAATTGATCCAGCTTGTCCTGGACTGTCAGATAATATTTTAACATTCTCAAAGGAAACACCCGGTACCGCTTACGAAGAGTAGCCCAATTGACATACATATCAATGAGAGCACTCATAACGTGTTTGTCAGAGTCCAAACCGGCTCTGATGAGGTAGCCATGTATTTCCATACCATGACCAAAAGCACCAGTTCTGGTAACGACATGAAGAATGCTGCCCAGCGTAAACTCATCGCATTCTACGAACTCAAACATCATAGCACGAAAATGAACTGAGACTCTTCATGGCACAAGTTTTCTGCATAACACTGGATTACGGTGTTCCACAAAACCAGATCTTTGCCATTCATCTCATCGAACACCCTTCGCATCAGCTGCAGTTCACCAGACCGTCCATAGAATCCGATCAGACAATTATCCAGAAACTCAGTGTAGCTGATGGCCCAATCCCACATGGCCCAAACTCAAAGCTGCCCTTAATGCCACCGACAGTGTAAAAGCATCACACGCGACGCAATCACGGATCATTTCCATGAACAGCATCAGTGCTTTGGCGCGTCACATCCGTTCTCGGTGTATGCACTGAGCATGGATGTCCAGGAAACCAGGTCCGGAGATGCGATGTTGCCGAAGACCTTCTCGGCGCAACGGAGGGACTGGTAGCTCGAGTACATAGTGACGAGGCCGTTGGCCACGAAGAGGTCGGCGCCAACGTACCCGAGCTTGGCGACGGCGCCATGGAGCTGCCTGTCAAATCAAAGGCTCCCGATGGCGGCGCTGGTGCGCAGCACGACAGAGAAGACGAAGGTGTCGGGTCTGACGAGAAGACCGAGCATGCAGAGGAGCAGCTCGAGCGCCTCGGAGGCTGGACCGTGGGTGGCGTACCCGGACATGAGCGTGGTCCATGTGACGAGGGATCTCCCTCGATCCGGCATTGCGTCGAACACCTCCCGCGCGGGCCGCATCCGGCCGGAGGTGGCGTGGGTGCGGAGCAGCGAGAGCTGCGCCGCGGTGGCGGTAGTGGTAGAGGTGTTTGGGACGGACGTATTGGGTCTGTGGCTGCCCCTGTGTGGGGACGCGGGGCTGATGACGCTGCTCGTAAAGCCGGAAGAGTGCGGCAACAAGTGAGGAGGAGGAGAAGGAGACGCCATTGGAGGCTGCGATGGGAATCACTGTGATCGAAAACGAGGATTTGAATGGAGTGGACAGGAGGACGAGGACGACGGTGATAAGGTTTAGGTGGGCTCTCCACTATCATCTCATTGAGACTAGAGTCGACCGCAGGGGATGGGGCTTGACCCCGACCCGCTCCAGTGTGGCAATAACAATTATTAGGCTTGCTTTAAATTAGAATAAAAGTAGACCCGCTCTAGTAACATTTACTTTAAATTAGAATAAAAGTAGACTACACATCAGCTATTAGACAAATTATTAGGCTTGCTTTAAGACGTGATGAGTTTATATATTTCAACCCCTGCCAACCAAACACCTGTAATGACATTTATACAGTTAACCCAATGCCACCACTGATCACACAACCTATTACACTTTTCATTTGCATTACCAGTTGCCAACCAAACAGCACAATGAAATTGAGCACGAGAAAGAATCACCAAGCATTATTAGACCTTGTTCGGATATACTCATGTTCACCTCATTCCACATGTGTTAAAATGGATTAGAATAATTTTTTGAATAATTTTCACTTCAACAAATGTTGGATTGAGTTTTCAAGGTAAAGTTCAATCAATGACTGCTCCAGGTTCCAAATAATTCAACCTACATCAGGAATCTAAATGCCAATGTCATAGTACACTATATACCATCTGATGTAATTTGCTTTGAACAAATCTTTTCTGACATGGCATAATACACTATAGGATAGGTCATCTTGCATACTAACTAACTTAAATTGGTTCAGACTAGTATCATGCCTCACCATACTAACCATAGAGAACCAAGATGCACAGGTTGGTCAAAAAAAAAAGAGAATGCATTAGAGCTCAGTACACATATACATACAAGCTATTCACTTATTGCATTCCTATGAACAAAATTTAGGGCTCAGTCTCTACTGGTCATCGATTACATATGCTTTACCCAACTTCTTCTCTAGTGACAAAGGGGCAGAGAAATTTAATGGCGAGAACATGTCGTCATATTTGGATTTGGGAGCAGGCTTGAACTCATAAGGGCCAACCTTGGTTCCCCAAACCTGAGCAAGTAAGCACATTGTCAAGATTCTCTTTCACACAATCTTTGCAGAACAACTGGAACACTAGCAAGTGAAGATATATGAAAATCACCTGCTTCCCTTCATCGTCAAAACCTTTGTCCCAGATATGTACTTCACTGTTTTTGTGGATGGACAAATCCGTTGTACAATATGATGCACCATTCTATAAAATGTCAATATTGAGATGGGAACAAGCGAAACATTGCGGACAAGGATTACCACTAGTGAGCTCTGATGTAATATTAAATTAAAAAGATGTCTGCAAATTATTCAGTCAGAAAGAGAACTGAATATGCTGAATTACTAATTGAGAGGAGAGCAATTAGCTCACCCAATTGTTGGGAAAACCTTCAGGTGGGGTAGATCCTTCATATAAGCAACGTTTTCCACGGCCACACCGTGACAAGTGTATGGTGGTCAGATGCTCTGCAACATCCTGAACACCAAAGGTAAACCTAAATACTAGAGCGATATACAAGATACATAGGGTAACATTACACAGTACCTTGTGTGAATAAAACGAACATCACAAGTTGGATAAAGCTTGAGCTAGGAGTGTACTATGCAAAGCTACATCAGTCAACGCATGACTCCATATGGAGTTACAGACTTACAGTGTAGATGTGAATACAGCTTATAGAATGCATTAAATTTAAGTGGTTATGTCACATAAAAAATGGGAGACCGTGCTCTTTTCCATGCAGGAACTAGGTCCTCATCAGTCATCCTAGTATTACACTAAGTGAAGCACATAATGGCCTGTATTTAGGTCAGGAGTAGCACAACAGCATTGAAGTCCATATTCAAAAGACCAAAGGCTGCAAATGAATATTAAAAGCAAAAAATGGTGATCCATGGCTTATCAATCAATCAATCAATCATATTGAAAACCAATTAAACTACCCTACATCATCTTTGGTCTGGTGACAGATGGGATCCCTCCCTTGATAATACAAATAACAGCATTTCTATTTCCTGTGGATTCATTCATTGGCAACTCCACCTGGTCCCTAATTCGCTTTACACACATTAATATGCACAAGGCGACTAAGAATAATCATTATGCTGATTAGATTTACCAAATTGTTGTAAATTATTTCCATCATTTCATTTGCAGCTGTCCCTCAAGAATTTAGTCACAAACAGTCATGAGTAAATGAAGGGGGAAACTTCACAAGCAAACATTCTGAAAAGTAAGATTGTGTTTAGACATGACATACCGCAATTATTTCTTCTGGCTGTGGCCTCTGATCCTTTTGACGGTCACAGAAATTCTTGTACTCTTCAGCATCCCTAATTGCATATGAACTCAACTGTCCATTGAAAAAGAAATTAAAATGTTATTTAGGCAGCTTTGCCTGCAGAGTTGTTCTAAAATATTAATATCTTTGAGTTTTCCTAAAAGCAAGAACATGGATGAGAAATTGCATTACTTCAACCAAAATTTTAATGCCACAGCCATTGTAGAAACCAGAAAACAAAAGGTAATGATTCTAGATATAAATAGACTCAAATAATATTAATGCCACAACAATAAAAATTTGTCAGACAATCAAATAAAAACAGCACTGTAGAAAATACTATGTGCTCTAAATAGACCATTTTATGCTCCCCACTATGGACAAATTACATTTCTTTACACCAAGTTTTTTGAGTAATCATTAAGTATACCTAACCACTTGTGTATTGAACATGAGAACTGCAACTGTGGGAATGGCCTTAAATAACATCATGTTTTGGAACCAGATGCATATTTTCCTAGTTTATAGTTAAATAGGAATAGGATATACCATTTGCTCAAATAGTCTTATTTATGACTAGTAAATTCTGATAAATATCAGTAAAGATGCATTAGTTTGTTCAGTACATCAACTTCACGACAATGCAGATCTCAGAGGAACTATGTTAAATTTGAGCTCACCTCAACATCGCATTTCATCTCCTTCGGACAGGGCTTTACCATGTAGAATCTCTGGAGTGGCCAGAACGTATCATTATTTGCACATACGTAGAGCACATAAGATCATGGAAATATAGAATGGACACAGAAGAACAGAATTCAAATTTAATCAGAAAACTATCCTATCAACAGGCATATGAAGCCTTTCTTGCAGAATAATGGAACCATATTCTCAATACTCCAAACTAATGGCATCATCAGAACATTACAGTGGCCAAACAAAAGCATTACAATCGCAAGAATATATAATGCAAAATGGCAAAGAAATGTTTAATCTGGTTAGGTTAACCAGGAAGAAAGGATTTAAAAGTAACAGAAAATAGTCACATGGGTGTATTGGAAGTTCATGAAAATAGTGTGTGAGTAAAATAAAGCATTTGAGCAGAAGATTCTTATGTGTCTGCAATGTCAGATAATATAATATCATCTTGTTTAGACTATATTGACTAGCACAACATCATATAAGTTTGTGCAGGAACTCAGGACTTAGAGAAAATAATATCCTACATATGAATTGGTAAGGGCAAAAAGGAGATATGTTGGAGTGACTAATACAGTTTAGAGTCACTTACTTGTCTAAAAGGCTTTTCTGGAGATCTCCAAAATGCCTGGAAAGGAAACCATGGAATTGAGATACCAAAAAAGGGCACTGTAAGAAAGAAGAATGGGTAGAGACAATGAACATACCTGCTCAAAGTAAAGCACCCTTGAACCATCCACCATCTCAGTTGCAGGACATGTGAGCATTCTGAAAATAAAAGAAGGCCAAATTGCAACGCAGGACATATATGTCACTACAAACACGTCAGCACATGCTTAAAAAATACTTGTCTCATGCATGGAAAAAGTGAGTTGAAAAAGGATTTTAAAAAAAGAACACCAAATGTACATGATTATGGGTGTGTAAACAATTTTTTGCATCTTAAGTGCAGACAAACAGCAATTTTCAGCATAATTAATGCTTATCACTTCTACGGTTCTACCAAGTTACTTACATCCAAGCAAAATATTCATAATGAGTCGTGTAACCATTCAGTTACCGATCCATGGAATCGACCAAAAGAACCTTATCCAAGGTTAAAAACACTGGATCAAAATTATGAATTCTACAATAAACATGGATCCTTTTAAAGGATATATAGTTTCATAAACAATTTGCTCAAGGTTGAAAACTTAAAATACAATAGAAGACTACATAGCGTTTTCACATCCAACAAAAGCACAAAAGGTTTGTTAACCATTAATGATTCATCAAGTTCCATTGTTTGTGCAGCTCCCACCGCATATTTTCTAGACGATTCTGTATGGTGCTTTAGTTAAAAATTTCGGCTGACACAGACAACAGCTAGAAGATACAGAAGTAAATAATTTAGAAATAATGGTTGTCCTCAATCGACTATTATATCAATAGATACTACAAGATGATCTCAGAGCATCAAAACTCAACAAAGAGATCAAATCAAAACAGTTCGAGTGTTCATACAAACTGTGACAAGTATTGCATTTCAAATCATTTTATAGATATCCAGCAACTTGTAAAAAAACACACCCATAATCACCAAAGCTAAATTATCACAAACCCATGGTCAGCAACATTTATGCTTATAGACAATGTGAATTGCAGTGATCAACACATAAAGTTTGCAGGGAATATTCAATTGATGTGCTTGTGCATACACCTCCCTCCCAAAACAAGCCTACGATTAGTATCCGAACAAAGAAAGAATACAGTGCATTTGTTAGAATAGAATTCTGACCTCAAATTGAAGAAGTTGTCAGGATCCTTCCTCGCCTGCTCCCTCGAGAACTGTACATCAGGAAACGCGTTAAGACAAGCATTTCTTTCCTCTATCTACGTTCAGAAAAAGACGCCGCCACATCGGAATTTTTCTGACGAATTCTCGTGCGGCCGCATAGGAATGCCCCGGGAACCAAACACTTCTCCAGGGAGGGTGGCGGGGTCACCTTTTCTCCGGAGAGCGCGTCAGCGACGGCTCGCGCATGGTCCCAGCGGGTTGTGGAGCGGCGCAGGCGGCGGAGCAGCAGGACGCCACCGACAACCACGAGCGCCTTCAGCACCGCGCCCCGCACTGCCCCTCCTCCGCCTCCTGTGTCTTCCTCGCCGGAGCCCATCGCTGGGGGTCCTTCCACGCAGCCGCGCGAGGACCCGCCGAGACGGGGCCGGGATTGACTGGGGAGGAGGGAGTAAGAGGAGCGGTGAGGAAATTAGCGGCTTTTGGAGGGATCAAGGTGATTTGGTCATTTGGGAAATGGCGATGGTTTTTCTGTGGACCACGGAAGCTGTTGGTTCAAAGAAAACCCAAATGAAATAACGGAGGAGAAATTCTCAAATTGCCGGTTGGTGCCCTTTTCAGTTTGGGCTTTAAGCTAAGCCTGGTATTCATTTAACCAAACCGATGTTGTTTTTGGTTTTTAATGAAGTTCGGTTAGTAGAGGAATCTTGGAACAATTGTTTCGAAATTCCAAAATTTTAAAGGATTCTCTATCACATTCAATCTTTGACACTAATTATATAGTTTATTTATAATTTGTAAGATGAATTTTTTAAATCTAACGACTCTATAATTGAATAATAATTACTAAATAAAAAAAATTGGCACCACCCTACGGGTTCTAAGCCACCGCCATCGCTGCTCCCTCCAGTTGGGAACGACGGGAGGTCGCTGCCACCATGCCCCCTACTCATACCCATTGGAACCGATAAAGGAGAGAGAACCGAGGCGGCCAGGGCGTAGGCAAATCGCTCCAATCTGGTGACCCGGTGTGGTGGCTGCCGAGCAGGATGTAGCGGTAGGGAGGAGGGGGCTAATATTTTCTTCCAAAAAATAAGCAACGTGTGGCGATGTTGAATGTGTCATGGTGCCTTCCTGGACTTGGTCAACTGCTCGACTTGTTCGACCACTATTTTGACTTGGTCAATACGGTTACTCCTCCATATACTCTTGCACTTGTCGATGACCACCAAGTGTCAGCCACCACGGTTAGTCCTCCAGCATTCTGGTCCCTCAGTCCAAGCCTCACGTTCACCCTTTACTGCTCCCGATTCATCAACACAGCATGTCTCTACTTGACCTTTACATCACCATGTACCCTCGCTATCGAGCTCTATACCTGCACATCACAAGCCAAAAAACATGTCGCACACTACTCACGCAGTTGTTTAGTTCAACACCATTCAACCTGAAACAGTTACATATTCGTAATTCACGGATCATGATACTAAACCACATAGATACTTCTCGACCTTGTGTCCGCAAATTATACACTAGACGATAGTCGATAGGATTAACCATCGCTGAGTGGTACTATTTATATGGTACAAGGGACTTTGCCAATTAGATGTTGGTTATCAAATCCCATCGGTTATGGGTAAACATGTATGACTTGCACTAGTATATAGAAGCTCTATAGAGACGGTTTGTAACGTATTTGTACTAATATTTTCGAGAACTGTTTGGGTTAGGAGCCAGTAGAGATGGAACAACAACACATGCGGTCACTTAAGAACCGCTTGTAAAAATGTTTGTTTAAAAATCGAGTTAGAAACCGCCTATAAAAATGGTTGTTTAGAAATCAAGTTTTAAAAATAGAAAAAAAATTAATTGTGGTACAGGCCCACTAGCGAGTCACGCATTTTTTCAGGTAAAATTGTGTGTGTGCTATGCATTCAAGGTGATTTGAACCCACAACTTCACCCTCACATGTAACCTCCTCTACCACTCTAACCACAAGTCACTTGTGTTTAGATTTGTTCCCCACATATTATACTAAACCGAGTGTAAATTGATTGTTTGAGACCCTAAACGAATTCAAATCAAAACGTTTTCTACTACAAAGTTTTATAACTTTTTGAGATTTACATCTTTTATTTAGGAAGATTTTCTATCTGAGGTCCTTCACAAAAATTTTAATTTCAAATTTGACAATTTCGAACGTAGTTTCGATGACAAGATGATTTAAAATGAAAAAAAAAAATCAACTATAATGTTTCATATTTTTTTGAGATCTACAACTTTTATTTCGGTCGTTTTCCCATCCGATGTCGTTTAAAAAACTAAAAAACATTAGTGGTCAATTATTTTTAGAGGCGGATTCCTTAAGGAACCGCATGTAGAAATTATGTTTTTTTATATGCGGTTTTTTAAGAAAACCGTCTATAAAAATTGATTTTTAGTTGCGATTCTTTGATTTCTACTTAGTGCACGTTAACAAAAACCGTATGTAAAAATCATTGCATACCACCGACGCAGAACTTTTTGTTATTAGTGTTGGCTTAATCGTAAATTCCTAATCATCCAATTAATCGGACATTGTAGGAAACACTGAGATTTAATTTAGATACTTCTATTTGCAAGCACGGAAGCACCAATCTTGAACGGACGCCCACCGACTCCAAGAAGGAGGTTCATTGTATTATATACATCACTAGCTGAGTGTTCGTGCGTTACGACGGGAGAAAAACATAAAATTATATGAATCATTATACAAAGCTAATATCTATTTGATATTTCTTTGATGTGACTAATTTTAAGGTACGTGTTAGCTAACTTAACCGGTTGTGTAGTTGTCAACATTACTTAATTTTTATACCAGTCTTAATAGAGAGTTTCATCTCCCAGTTTCCAACACATAAAACTTCGATATGAAATGAATCTCTTTCATAGTGCAAAGTTTCATGACACAATTTCATAGGTTATTTTACTATTTATGGGTCCCACATGTCCCTAAAATCTCTCTCTCCCCGCATCCTTCTCGTCACCACGGCCAAGCATGGGGTGGAGGCCGAGCATGGTGGGCTGGTGGCGGACAGGCAGAGTCCTCACGCTCGCGGCGCTCGCGTACTGCAGCGACCGCGTGCGGTAGAGACCTGGCGCCCGCGACCGGCAGCGACCCCGCGCGACGGAGACCTGGCGCCCGCGACCAGCAGCGACTGCGCACGGCGGTAGCGCCCATGACCAAACGAGCTCGTGGCGGCGGGCGACCTCGCCACGGACGCGGAGGAGCTGCGGGCTGCGGCGAGGAGGAGCTGCGACGCGGAGAAGCTACAGCGAGGCCTGGCAGAGAGCTCGCGGCGGACTCCGCTGGCGGAGTTGCTTGGCCGTGGCGACGGCAGACTTGCCCGCAGAACCCGTGGCCGCGACGGACTCCGTAGCTGCGGCGGAGGTGCTCGGCCGCGCCCGCGGCAGTCTCGCCCGTGGTGGAGGTGCTCGGCCGCGGCGGACTCCGTGGCCGCGGCGATGGTGGACTTGCCCGCGGAATCCGTGGCCACAGCGGACTCCGTGGCTACGGCGAGGGACTTTAGGACGTAGCGCAGGGATGCCGGACCGTGTCAGTCATCCAATGAGACCGCCGCCGGATCGCAGGTCGCGGCGGACGAAGGCTCGACCACGCAGGAGAAGGCCGTGTGCAGCGTGGGAGTCGGCGCGTCCGTGCGCTAGGGACAGCTGGCGGAGATGTGGGGTCGTGGGGAGGCTACTGCGAGGGTCATATGCTGATTGGGCACGTCCGTTTTGTTTTTACGGGGGACAGAGTGCGGGGCGACGCAATTGTTAGTCGGGCGGACCGATTAGTTTTGCGGAGATGATGACATCCGGATGTATTTAGCTGTAGAGATTCGTTCTTTATACTCGTTTTCTACACATTCGGTACGAAGAAACGTGATAAGCATACTATATAGTTAGATCATTAGAGATTTCTAATTAAAAAAGAACACATCACTAAATAGGTCATCACATGTCACTTTTGACTTGACACTAATAACATATCTGGAATATGAGAAAGTAGCCGTCATTTACCCGAGTTGAACATTGTGATTACCATAAAACATCATTATTACAGCCATACTACTATGCACAGAGTACTTTGTTCCAAAGTGAAGTCTTTAAGTTATTTTGAGTTTGACTAACTGGAACAGTAGTATTTGAATATGTAAACAGTTAACAGCAAGCGACACTACTAGAAAAATAGATTTTTTTTGGTGTTTTCAAGTAGTAGTAAAACATTATCACCAGCACATAAAAATTATCATTAGAAGATATTTAGTACAAAAATAGTAAAACACTAGATAAATTTTTAGATTTTAGTAGTGTAGCCTTGCGGCAAGCTTGGTGACTTCCTTTCTTGAGAACTTGAGACACATAGATGTTGTGAAGCAAGTGTGTCATCATCGGCTCTAGTTGATGCTCCCGGGGGGAGCGGCGGTGGCCGGGACACTCTGCGCCCAGGAGCGCCCTCCTGTTGGAGGGGGCGGCCCCCCGCGCGGGGTCCTCAACCCGGCGGCCGCAGCTTTCCCCATGCCGTCGCCGCCGCTCGGTGTCGGCCGATCGATCTGCTCGTTGCAAGGCGCTCCCTGGTAGTAGGACCTCACCACCAGCAGTCTCCTCGGTACTGCAATATAAACGACGTTTATTTCGATTCCTAGGTAATCAACGTTCCAGAATGACATGTATCACAGTATCAGCAACAGCAACATTTGCAGTATTGTGTGTGATCCGAGGAAACGATGTTCGATGGGCTCCGATCCTAATGTGAACCATGCAATTGTAGCATATAACAAACTAGCAATAGATGCAGTCAATATAATCAGTTCAAACGTGGAACTATAGTACGTACTGCAATTAGAGGAAGAGGCCTCCAAGCAGCTCATGAGCACGAGAGCCGCGAGTAGCAGAGCTTGAGCTTTGTCCCTCCCTGGGCTCATCATCCTCAATCTCAAACGTGCTTTTGCTTCGTCGTCTTGCTAGTGCGATCTTGGTGAGTGGGAGCTACAGAGAGGTCACGAGGGCCTGTTATAGAAGTGCACGTACGAAACAAGCTAAAGGTCAACGGCTGCCTTGCGTTAGGGCTGGCCTTCTTTTTAGGAGCTTTTGACAGCCACGGCTAATTTTTGCGCTCCTGCTTTCAAATTGTGAGTCAATTTGTTTTATCCTAAATTAAACTGAATTAGCTTGGGTTAAGTTTATAGGAAAAATATATTTACATTTATTCTATTAAATGAATCCACACCACACTCAAAATATATTTTGTAGTCATGCGGATAGTCCAACCACGACCACATATGAGCTCACATGCGTAAGCCATATACGTTAACAATTATTACTCACTCCATTATAAATTATAAGAAGTTTAACTTTTCTAGATATATTAATTTTAGTATATATCTATACATAATATATATTTAAATGCATAACAAAACTATGTATTTAAAAAAGCCAAAATGTCTTATAATATAAAATATTGAAAGAAGTAGTCATACATGTGAGATGAATTCAATATTTTTATGATCAACATAGCTATTCTATTCTTCCATCAAACATAGCTCTTCTATCATATCGAGGCTAGATATTTAGATACTCTTTTGGTCCCTTTGACACTATAGGATACATGTAGATCAAACTTTTTTAATTTTAATTAGCTTTATATAAAATACGTGCATTATTTGTATCTTTAAATAAATTTATTATAATGGTATATTTAAAGATCTATCAATGGTACAACACTAGTTTTGTATCATAAATATTAATATCTCTTATATATTTGGTTAAAGTTAAAGATAGTTCACTTTTTGGGAAGCAAGAATTACTCTTTTTTAAACAGGAGTGTATATTAGCAAATCTGCATGTATATTGAAATGAGATGTACAATTTATTTATTTCATGATGCTTGTGTTAAGATAATGAGCTGTATACTGATTTTTGTGGGATTTAATTAATTGGGCTGAACATAAACCTTAAATGAAATAAATTCAAAGACACGAAATAAGAACTAGTGCAATCAATAATGAACCCGTATCAGAAATATATAGGAAAGTTCGCTGCGCCCATTCCAACGGACGATGTGCACAACTTGCTACTATCAAGATAGTGGTTTGCTTCAGCGATGGACATTGACCTCGAACGAGCTGCAGAGCGAGACAGTGCGAGTGTTCGATCATTAGCTGGCAGCAGTTGTTTCCGATGGTCAACCGTTGTCAGGCCTAGCTATAATGGAAATAGTAGCAGCTTCAGCTAGCTTAGCTAGATCTTAGGTCCACGTTATTACTAATTATTATTTACATGGGGGGAGCGAAGCCAACATTTTGCTCGCGGCTCGCTCCTTTTGGTGTTCGATCATTAGCTGGCGGCAGTTCTTTCAGCTTAAATGTACCCTTTAGGTGGGTTTTCAGCGTTTAAATAATAGACTGCTAAAGACACTCACAGTGCAAGACTCTATTATAGAATCAAATACTATTTGTTACTACCGTTTATTTATGGTACTTTGTTGATGTAGCAGTATATTTATTAAAGAGAGAGGGTGAAAAAAATAATGCTCCAAGTCTTATTTAGACTCTAAGTCGACAATATTGGAGGTAATAAATATGTTTAAACTCTATGATAAAGTCTACATTGTTAGTGCCCTAAGTTTGAACAACTTCTAATTTTAATTTGTATTATGAAACTTGAACCGAAGCCATCTGGTCTAGGGGCACTATTCCGGCTCATGCTTTTGATTGCTTCCTTTGCCTCTTGAGTTGTGGAAAGAGCTGTAATGGTATCCATTTCTGTCGGGCAGCCTTGATAGAGTGTCCAATAGTCAAAATACCACATTGAGCTTCAAGGGGTGCCAATAATGGACCTGAAGTGGCTAGTGAAGACCAAAAACGGTGACTCAAGGAGAGGTAAATGGGAATTTCAAATTTATTGTGAAAATATTTGACCACTATCTCAAATCACCACCAGACATAGAAAACAAGCACCGTGATGCTCACGAATCAAATGAGTGGATGTTTTCTAAGAACAAAATAGGAAACCACAAGCGGCATGAGACACTTCCTGAACCGAACAACTAAGAATAGGATACTCCACTCCTATAGAGAAGAAGGAAGTGTATGAATCTATAATAGCCAAGCCAACTGGTGACGATAGTACCTAAATTGATTCCTTGGAAAGATAGAAGTCCAATGCAAAAGACGGGACTAGAAATGGAGCTTAAACGCACATGAACGGAAGAAAACAACACAGCTTGGAGGGTGGCGGACAATCTGTTGCAGTACAACAGAATCCGCAGTACAAAAATTAAAATCTAACCGTGAGAAAGGTATTTGTTCCTGGTTCGAGCAGCAAGGGCGGACAGTCCATGTCAGGGCCGGACACAATCGTGACGAAAACGAGTCCAATGGCCAAACTGTTGGGTTGAATCCCGAACTGTACGCAGATTGTGATGCAGACAAAGATTCACCTGATTTGCGGCCAAATCAAAATCAACTGCCAACCAATTTGGACCAGAGGATCACAAGGCATTAGTTGAGCTATCGCTAAAAGATCATCACACAAAGTTTAGCCAATCAATGGAAAACTTAGATCACATGATGAACGTCGTTTTTTCCTCTCTAAAACTTGAATCACCTCAATCTACTGACTCACAAGGATTTAGATGAATTCGTTTGGTGGAAGGGATCAACTCATGTCCTAGTTCATCTCAAAGCATCGTTTGATCCAAAATGACAACGAAACAATGAAAACCAGGCAAAACGAGGAGAGAGAAAAAATAAGAACGAAGAACACAAGAACGCGAATCACAAAGGAACACTCACAATCTTGACCCCGGAGGACAAGAGAAGGTAAGAGCCTCCAATCCCATCCAAATCATAGGTTTCCACAATTCGATTACATAGGTGAAGTGGCTAGATCATCTGTGGACATCTCAGCAAGACTAAGGAGAGGGGGGAAACCTAGAGAGTGGAAATGAAAATGCCTAAGAGGTAAGCTCTATTTGGGGCAGCTCTCCCTTATTTAAAGAACCTATACATAGTCCTAAATTTCCCCGAGATATTTTGAGCCAGCCCTCTAACCCTATAGGTATTATGGTCCAACTCACAGATTACTGATACGATGGCCACACGTCTTTCATGACTTAGCTTCGCCTCGACGCAAGCCTCACGATGATGCCACGTGCCGCCCCGTTCCTCCTTGAAACTTTTGCATGGGTTTTGAGGCCCAAACCCGACAACCGACCACCATTGGTTTTTGCGGCTCAAACCACCAGACCCCGGCACCCCGCTCAACAAGTCTCACCTCGTCCTCGACCGCCCGGTTGTCTTCCAGAGCCTTCGCTTTGCTTGCAGGTCCGTCATCTTGAGTTGGTCAACACGGTCACTGCTCCATGCATACTTGCACTTGTCGATATCTCCACGTGTCACCCACCATGTTTGGTTACCAGACTTCTCTTGTCCCTTAGTGCAAACCTTTGAATTTGTCCTTCACTGCTCCCAATCCATTGGCATGAACCCGCTTGACCTTCACCTATGCCATCGACCATCATCTCTAAGCTGCACACATGTGCACCATAAGTCAAGAGACATGTTGCACAAAACCACTCACACCATGGTTAGTTTAAAAACTCAACCCAAAGTACAACTCACGTTGACCATCACTCATCACACAACGAACCACAAGGGCACATATAAACATTGTGTTCATAGTTAGGAGTGTTTGGCCGGAAGCTTGATAGTGAAGACCAACTGGGAGTGGTCCGAGAGGCGCTTGTCTTAAGCCACATCAAAGACACACATGCATGTGGGGAAGGTCTGAGGATATATATATATCCATGGAGTTACCCAATCGAGAACTTGGCTCTTGCATTGCAAGACGCTCCAATATGGACTAGGGGACAACTTACATGCTTCTTGATACCACGTTAATGAAAGGACCTTGATGTTGCCTAGAGGGGGGTGAATAGGCCTATAAAATTTTAGCTCGAACGGATATTAAAATCTCGTGTGGTAGTGCTGCTCTGGAGAGCGGCACTACTGCTCTAGAGAGCGGCACTGCTGCTCTGGCAGACCCCTGTTGGTATTTCTTATGACTATTGGATAAATCCGCAAGCGCACAGATTATACCGTTGTAGCACTTCACCTAGGACTATTCTAAGGTATCATAATTTATATTTTCCCAAGGAAAATCTGGGCTAGAAATGATAATTAGATAGAGATCCTAGAGAGTACCTCAACTTAGTATCAACTAGTATAGGGGGGTAAACGATAAATGTGATAGGAAGGGGTTGATGAATGAACAAGCCAAGGTAAATGATACTTAGAACGGACTTGATAGAATAGCTAGGTGGGAGGACAACGAGAGAGTACAAGGGACTCCTATGCAATTCACTCTACTTCAATATACTTAGCTAATTAACTAGTCTAAACACTATAGTTTGCCTCCTCAATACAAGTATGCTAGGCGAGGGGATAGATCAGTAGAAGGACAAAACTCCTACTGGACCGCGTCCTCGTTTTACGGGGGCCTTACCTTTTAAGAACTTTCCTAAAAACATGTGGTGGAATACAACGACTAGACAAGGCTGTCACCTCTTGCTAGCTACCACAAACAATCTGTGCAGCAAGCGGTAACCAAGGGTAAGATGATGTATAAGCACCACGCTTACACACAACTTACTACTTTGACTACGATCTATAATCAAAGCACCCTATGACAGGCAATGATCGCATACAGGAAAGGTCACAAGGATCACAGACTATGAATGTAAAGGCTATTAAAGAGCAAAAGCATATAACAATACTATATCTAGTATATTAATGCTCAAAGTAATACTAAGTAAAGTAGAGAGAAAGATATATATTGAATAAGATAAAGTCTTACAAAGAAGGAAAGATACAAGAGCTATACCAGATTTTTCAGAAGACAACTCCAGAAATCCCGAGCGCAGCTCGACTCAACTCTAACTCTCACTCTAGACTAAACTACTAGAACAATATAAGGAATAGAGCTTGTAGGCTTCTTCACCATGTGTAGAGAGGGGGGTGTGACCCTCTATTTATAGTGGGGGATGGAGTAGGGGCTACTCCATCGCCACATCAGCGATCCAGGGCCTTCCATCCTCCACCATTGGATCCAACTGACCCTTGAACCGACCAAGGGTGGATGACTGTGATTTCCACCATGTGTAGAGTGGTATGGCGGTTGGAGGGGCCAAACCGACCTAGGAGGTCGGTCGGCCGACCACCCCTTATGGCAGGTGGGCCCTCCTCTGGCCCCACTGGTCAGGGGACCAGGTAGGAGCCACTGGTCAGGGGACCAGGTAGGAGCCAGGTGGGCCCAGGGGGTGGTCGACCGACCCCCCCCCTTGGGGTGTATGGCCCACTTCGTCCTCCCTGCTGCTGGTCCCACTTGTCACTGAGGTTGGTTGTTGGTTCTGAAGTGGTTGTCACGTTTATCTCCTTGGTGTGGGCCCATGAATCCATGTGCTATCCTTGTGAGCCGTTGAGAGGAAACACAGAGTGATCCAATGGTTGGATTTCACTCTAGAGTGCCTCTCTTGGATCATGGCCGAGAGGGGAGCCAGGTGGGCCCATAGGTGGTCGGCCGACCCCCTATATGGGTCCTACTGGCTCTCCTTTTCTCTATTTACTTATTCCTGCATTCAAACAATCATGGACATGTGAAACTAGTTATTTGATAAAATATGCTCATGATGTGTTTGTTTATCCTTGATCTTGAGGTTGGTGGCAGCATTTTGGTTATGAAAAAGTGTACCGTAATTTGTGCCAACAACCCCCGAGGCTGCAGTTCAAAATCCACCCAACAAAATTTAGATCGGGAAATTTCCTGAGCTTCCTTGGGTAGAATAGAACCTATTCCACCACTTAGAATAGGTAGGAGCAGCACCACCATGTAGATCGTGACCAAACCATAGAAATTACCTTGAGAACAAATGAAAGTAAAGCAAATAACGCAAACACAAGTGACATAAAATTTATCCTGTGGTTCAGCTCACCACTAAGGTTTGCCTAAGTCCACGTTGTTGAGGTTCGTCACATAAGGCTTGCCTTTCCCTCATTCTCAAATCAAGAGAGCAAACTCTTGAAGTGAGGGGTGATTTACTAGATCCAAGAGATGGTTATAAACCTCTCGGGGCTGCCACACAAGTTGGCAAGCACCACGGGCGACGCTCTAGCCGGCTAGGAGCAAGCTCCAAGAGTAACAAATGCAATCCACCGGCTTGAACGTGAACCAAGTGCTCTAGGCATTGAAGAACAGTTTGGGCTGCTCTCTAATGCTGTTTGGAGGCTCAATCTCTCAAAGAGTTGGAAAGGAATGGAAGGGAGAAGCTTAAGGGGCTCCAATGGAGTTAGAGAGAGGGAGAGAGCTGCTGTGTGAGCACTAGATAAGGGAATGGTCGAGACGACCATTGGGGGCAGCAGGAAGGGGATAGAAATACCCTCTGCTATCCAACAGACACTTTAAGTCATGACACTGCTGCTCTAAGGCGCGGCAATGCTGGAGCGCAGCACTGTCGCTCTAGAGCACGACAGTGCCGCTTTGCCAAAAAAATACTCCGAATGCAAAATTGTTTCATAAGGAGACTTGGCAAGGTATGAGAGGGTGTTTGATGGAATTTGAGCTCTTGGTTGCATATTTAAGCTTGCACATTGCATCTCCCTTTGTAATATGACTTTTCCTAAACTCAAATTCAAAACATCAAATAATTTAAATGCCTCTGAGTTGGTCACCATATCCTTTGATAATTTGGGGCTGCACTATTGAATGTATTGTCCTCATTCTTATTATACCTTGAGCATGTGTTGACGGTTGTTAGCGTCAACTTTTAATACAATTATAAATATGATAAATGGATCAATCATATATAAAATATAGAAGTATAGGGTTTTATCTAACAATTTACGAGTTTTGGTATTCTATTATTTTCTAGGGGCTATTCCAGAAAAGAGTAAATAAGGGAATCAAATCAGAATAAATATTGAAGAAATCCTGTGGAGATATAGTTACCATTCAACTCACGGAGGATCCTGAAGACACCAGAGCGAAGCAAAGCGAAGCCCGAGGCGCCGCTAGGTCAGGCTGACCAGCCCCACCCCTGGTCGGCCGGCCTAGCCCTGGGCCCACTAGCCGCCGTCTTCTAGAAGGTTCCTCCACCGCCTCTAAGGAGTCATCTCAGCCCTACATTAAGTCGGCTTAATCCAACAGACGTCGTGTACCTCCACTAGGCTATAAATAGAGGGCAGACCCCCCGAATGCAACTCAGTTCAGTTTAGTTCAACTGGAGTTCCATTCAATTTAAGTCATTTGAGATCTAATCATCTAGAGCTACAAACCCTAGTTTATCTAGAGCCTCTCTAGTTCATAGGATAGCTTAGTTAGATCAAGAGTAGAGGAAGTCAAGATACGTCAATCGATCTTGGACTCCCGACGTTATCAAGATATTGGAGTCTGGTATAGTTCTTATTCTCTTCTCTCTCATTGTGTTTATCTGTAGTTGTATGATATTTACTGGCAACATTATTCTTCATTATTATGTTCTTGTTTACTTTGTTCATCGCTTACGTTAATATATCTAGTGTAGTTAGTTTGCTATTGAGTTCATGCACATGTTCGTATAGCGCTTGTCTACTCGATCGTGTGGTGAGTGGTAGGCAGTATGTAGGCCTGGTGCTTAGATACATTGCTTATCTGCGGATTCCCCCATCTGTGTCGGGTCATGGGGCAGATCATGGACGTAACAGGTCCATTGAGTCCTTTGTAGGCCTCCCCCCGTGCAGTGGTTTGATAGGGAGGGATTGTCAGGTTGAGGATATCTTGTTATATCTGAGGTTTCTAAACTCAAATCATCATATTCATGGCCCCATTGTGGTTGGGAACATTGGTAGTATTACTTAACAATGATTGCTAGATGTACTTGCACTAACTAGCGTAGCTTTGACGGTAGCTAGAATACTTAGGAGTTATTTCTTTATTACTTGTATTGGACGATGCTTGTGTAGTGACTAGAGTGCTCTAAGAACTTTATCTTTATTATTATGATGATGACTGATCTATTTACCCTTATCATATATATATTTATCATGTGACTTACCCCTATTTTAGAGTAGAGTTCATTGATGGTTAAATCCCTTCATTCATTTCATATGCTTGTTATCAATACTATAGATTATCAGTTTAACTAGACCTTCCCAGTGGTAGAATATAAATGAAAAACTGGTAATACTCTAGGTAAATTCTACAATGGTATATTAATCTATCCGCTTGCAGAATCATTTGTTCTTTATAATTTCATATCCATTATTATTTATTTCTACCTAGTCACATATAAAATAGAATATTTCATAAGTACCATTAAATATTCCTAGTTGTATAATTGGGGATGACAATCTAGTTCCATGCTTAGGAGTATAAGGTAAAAGATAGTGGCTAGTTACTAAAGATAAGTTAATTACATACCATACATTTTTGGCGCCATTGCTAAGAACCCATGTTCTTGGTGGTGACGTTAAAATTGTCAACAAACATTTTTTGGCACCGTTGTCGGGGAAGGTATCTAAACTTAGGAAGTATTGATAACGATGTGCAAATGAATAAAGATCGATTAACCAATCAACCTCTTACTCAAACAGGTTTACCCTTATTTCTATCTATCTGTGTATCTTATGCAGGGTAAATGAGTGCATGGTTTTTCTCTTCCAGATAATTTCACTTCAAATCGAGAGAAACTCCTTTGAAGAAAGCCAAAGTTTGCACAAGTGAGGGATAATATCAAATCAGAATCAGAAACACCCTCAACTGAAGCTCACTCTTCGGGAGAGGACGCTCAAACATTGGAAGAAGAACAACCAGAATCAAATTTAGCAATTGCTTTTGAAGCTATGGCCGAGAAGACATTGCAAGAGTTCTCTACCCTAACTGCTGCCAACATCTGTACTGGACCTCCAGTTAATGTTGGAGATAATGGATTTGAGCTCAAGATTCTCTCATCACCATGGTTTAAGCAAATTAATCTGTGGAAAGGCTCATGAAGATGCAAGTGCATACTTACAAAACTTTGTAGAGATCTGCAACACCTTCACGATCAAAGGAGTATCGAGAGATGCTACTCTACTCCGTCTTTTCCCATTTTCACTTTTGAGGAAACTAAAACAGTGGTTCTACACAAACAAAGATATCAACACAACATGGGATAAGTGTACCACTACTTTCATGGCCAAATTCTTTCCTATAGGCAAGACCAATGCTCTGCGTGGGAAAATTTCAAGCTTTCAACAATAACATGATGAATCGTTTGTCGAAGCATGGGAACGTTTTCAAGATTATATCACAAGCTATCCTCATCATGGAATGGAGGATTGGTTATTGATGCAGAATTTCTACCACAGACTAGTTTCTAGTTCTCGTGAATCTATGGATGCCGCAGCTGGAGGAGCATTCCTGTCACTTAAGCTCTCGGATGCAACATCACTATGTGAGAAGATGACCTCTAATCAAAGCTGGAACGAAGAACGTAATCAACCTCGCAAGAGAGGAGGAGGTATACATCAACTCAAGGAAGCTGACCTGGTCACCGCCAAGCTAGACCTTATAATGAAGAAGCTTGAAAGTCAAGACATTGAGAAGAGAGACGTCATGCACATCAATGACTCTCGCATGACTTGCGAAGAATGTAGAGATATTGGGCATTTAGGAAACAATTGTCCTTAATTGCAAGAGGATATGATGTGAACTTCATCAATAACAAACAACAACTATCGTCCTCAGCAAGGCCAAGGATGGAATCAGCCGAACCCAGGATGGAATCAGCAACCTCGACAAGATAATTACCAAGGTAACAACAATAGCAATTACAATTTTCCACCTTTAAGAGATCTAGTTGCTGGTCAGTCCAAACTACTCGATCAAATGTTTAAAAAGGTAGCATCCAATGATAAAGCTCTAGAAAATATAAATACTAGGATGGATACCTTTGCTTCTGCTATCAAAAATCAAAACAACTTCAACAAAATGCTAGAAATTCAATTAGCTCAACTGGCAGCTGTTGTTCTCCTAATGAAGAAAGGTAAGATTCCGGGCCAGCCGGAAAATTTAGAAACTACAAAATCTTGTTGACATTTTCAATGCCGTCAACTACTACACTCAGCCCGCTGATGTGAAGTGGATTGACTATTCACTTCTCGAGAAGAAAGATGATCCAGGAAGGCCGTGTCATTCCTATCTCTATAGGATGTCACACCTTCCCAGAAGCTATCTGCGATTTTGGTGCAAGTGTCAACATCATGCCTAAGGTAATATATGAAAAGATATTGGGAGATCCCCTATTGTACACAAACATACGTTTGCAGCTTGCATATCAGTCCATCTATTACCCCAAGGGAGTTCTAGAAGAAGTCATCATTCGAGTGGGACAATCATATGTTCCCATTGACTTTGTGGTTGTTGATACTTCTTAACGTCATTACCAAAAGTAGAATAAATTCTATTTCTAATAACGGCGCCAAAAAGGGTTAACCACCTCTCATGACACTTAAGCCAGGTTGTCATCCCCAGCATGCCAGAGAGATGCGGTACTGAAATATGCATTTGGTCTTCTAATAAATAATAAATGTATTTCTGCAAGCGCACAGATTATACCGAAGTAGCATTTTAACCAGGAGTATTCCAGGTATCGTTATTTATGTTTTTACCACTGGGAAGGGATACTAAGGAATAAATGAGAAATGAGTATTGATGATCAATGAGTATCACTGCATATGTAATGGAGAGTTTTCATCTATCTCACTTAGTACAAAATAAGTGTCACATAAGATATAGATAATGAATGAATAGTGACAAAAGATAAATACTGATCAACATATGTGTAGCCACATAAGATAATAATAAGCACCTCAACAAATATTCTAGCAAGTCATTAGCATGGAATTAGGATGAACTACAAAGATATTTCGTAAGTCATTCTTAACTATACAGTCTAGCATACTATGATTAGTGCAATTACACTTGGCAATCATGGCGAGATAAGAGATATTCATGTGTAGTGAGTATTACTAAGGAAGATGAAGAACATAGCAATCACTTCCCCGTAATAGTACTGCTCTGCCTGCTCTACAAACGGGAGGAGGACTACAAAGGACTCAATAGGACTGTCACTCCCACGATCTACCTCATGATCCGGAATGTAGGGTACAATCGCAGATAAATACGGTCTAGGCACCACGCCTACACAATATCTATCATTTACCCATAGTACTGATGGATAAACGCTATACGATCCTAAACATGGATATGATTCAGATCTAACTAAGCCAAGTATATAATCATAATAGACTAAGAACAATATAACTAAGAACATAAACAAATAGAGTAAAGTCATAAACAATATAATGAAGTAGAGCAAAGTCATTCATAATATTGAAGAACAAATAATGAACAATGAAGAACTAGAGAGAGAATTACCAATAATCCTCTTGACAGATCCGGAAACCAATCAAAGATTGACTCCTTCTAGTTCTAATCCTATATAACTATGCTAAACTAGAGATCTAGTTGATGTGGTGGCTCTAGGGCTTGATCGGGGGCTTCTCCTCTTGAGATGGATGATGAATAATGAATTAGGTCAGAGAGGCTCTCCTCCTCTGGGTCAGGGGGCCTTCCTTATATAGGCTCCTCAAATGAACGTCGGTCGTCGGATCAAACCGACCTTAATGGAAGACTTAGATGTGATCTCAAAGGCGGTGGAGAGGTGGTCCCACAAGACAGACCCTATTGGGCCTTGCCCTAGGGCGGCCGCCCTGCCCCTGGGCCAACTCGGCCTCTGGTTCCTTCCCGCGCCTTCTTGACTCTTCTAGAGTATTCTTGTTTCTATGGATGATGTTTATCTCTATGTAATCATGACATGTGGGCCTTTCCTCCATATTTCCTGATATCCCCCCTGTAGAAATAGACATTCACCAAAACTCGTAGAATTCTGTCAGTATAAACCCTATTTCTAAGTGTTGGTTTCATATAGATCCTTTTCCTTGTCTAGTTAACGGTTGATTTTGATACTTAAGGACCGTCAACAAGCTCCCCCAAGCTTACCTTTTGCTCGTCCCTGAGCAAAGATAGACTCAGTGATGGATCAGGAGTTGCTGCAATGCTTTCACGCCTTACTGGTACACATGCTTTCAAATAAGATCTCGTCTCTAGGTTAGATCAATTATTAAGATAAAAAACTTACTCATTTTACCTTCCACCATGGGGCTTGTAACTGTCAACTTTGTCTTGGGTAGTTGAAAGATAGAACGGTCCGGTCAAGCGCCATGTACCTGCTCTTTGATCAACTATAGCTCTAGAGTTTTGCAGATTTTCAAAATAAAACTCAGAGATTCCTTGTATGACTCTCTCAGTCGCTCCTTTGTGGTATTTCTGGATCCTTACCAAGGCATTGATGGTGTATGCCTTTCTCTCAAATATGTGGTATTTTTGGTATAAGGCATTATGGTATTGCCTTCTCTCTCTCACCCTACTTCTAATAGGCTGATATCTGGAGCTCATAGGTGAGAGATAGTGTATACATACTTACAAGACATATGTTGCATAGTCAAACCGTGGATCCAAAGGAACAGGTCAATAAGTCAAATCAAGATGTGCATGTGTGGCGAATGAATGGTGTGTGATGATGATGGTGATGGTGATGATGGTAATGGTAATGATGATGATAGCAGAGGAGAAAGTCTAATTCTACTTTTGCTCCCTTTTGATGGATATACCTTTCTTGCATTTGAAACCTTTCGAAGGGAATGAGATGCTCGATATAATTTTTTTTGAAGTGGGTATCTTGTACCCCTAATTCTACTGTCGGACACTTGTCTATTTTTACATCTCTTCTCACTTTTTATTTTTCGAGGTTGGCGGACATTTTCCCTTTTTATTTCCTCGTATCTCTCTCTTTTTTTTTCAAGAGCACTCATCCTTGTAGAGCTATAAAGCGAACACTGACTGAAGCCTTTATTTCACAGGGATAAAACGTGAATAGGAGAATATTTATGTGTTTCTATTCTCTCCCGGATTAGGAGTAGAATGTTTTTGGTGGGTGGATCTGGAGATGGGAATGAGTGGATATATGTGGATGCGCACTTCTGGGATAGAAGTAGCTTATATGGATGGAAGGTATATGGATGCATACTTCCAGGATAGAAATAGCATATGTGAGTGTAGTGTAATTGGATGCGTACTTCTGAGGCAGAAGCAGCATGTATGGATGTGTGTGGATCTTGATTCAAACCGCATGACTAGTTCTCGAGGGTCGCACAGCTTGACCACACTCAATGCTCATAAGCAGTATGTAAATATGTGTGGTTTCCTAATCTAGTAAGCATGTATATATGGCTGTGGTAGGAATTTTAATCTCTCGTCATACAAGAACTCATCATGTAGTGTTTTTAAAGTTTTTAAAAGATAAAATTCTCCAGAATTCTAGTATCTCTAGGAACAGATAAATAGCAACTCAAACCTTTCCATATCATATCTGTCAACAATTTAGACTTTAGATCAGGTACTCTTTCCACAAGTTTTAGGTTCAGAGCAAATTTCAAATCATAACAATTATGCCTAAACTTGAGAGAGAGATCAAATTTGAAAACTAGGTACTTGAAAGGTATTACGACAGAGCGACTATTCATCATTTCCATATTAAGAGTTTATTATTGGGATTCATTTTAGCATAGCTATTTTATTTCATTCTCTCTATTTATTTATTTATTAGCAAACTCTTAACTAATCAAAAACATATATATAAATAAGTGGGAAAATATTTATTGGGTTTCTATGATTATGCATCTTTTTATTTTTATCAAAGTATAGATATAAAAATACTTAGCTGAGTAGTGGTGGTGCTCTCCCCCAAGCTGGATCTTGACATAATTTCTTTTGATGTAGTTGACAGGTAGCAGAGGTGTCTTCTTGTTACTGTTCTCCTTTGATCCTTGAATTCTGTGAAAGCTCAAATAGACAACAAAGCTCGTGGAACTGATTAAGTGTTAGTTATAAATCTTCTAGCTTTGATCATGTCGAGCTTTCTCTAATGGATGTTATTATTTAGCAGGATCATAAACTTATTATTTTTATATTTTCATTTTATAAAACAAATTTATTTATTTTTTATGCCACCACAGCGAGTACACTTATGGGTTTTATGCCACGAGTCTATTCACATGGGGCTTAACAGTTTTAAACATTTTTATTTTCTTTTTAAAGATGGTGTAAACATGATTAACTAATTTGGAAAAGTAAATAATTAAGGGAAAAGATAACTACCAAGTCTTGCCTCTTGGCACGACGTTCGGTGGTTTAAGTCCTCCGAACAGGACTCCTTACGTCCTTAGTTGTACTGGACGACGTAGCTAGCGCCTCCGGCTGCGCTTCTTCTTCTGATATGATTTCTTTTTATCTCCATACTTGTGTTGGTGTAGTAGCCTTCCTAAGACAAACTCTTGTTTCTGGATATTCATTATGATTGAAAGGACATACCTTTGTTTCTTCCCATGATTCTCCGCTCTCGTGCCTGGGTAGTCGTAGAATGATCTTTCATTTTCCAACCTTGGGGTTGGTGGTGTGTTTGGCCTCGAGAGTGGAGTTGCATATATTGACTCTTCTTCTTCTTCTTCGGGGTATCTCTCTTCATATCTTGATACTTCTCCTTTATAGTCTGCCTATCCATCCTTGGTGTTTTGCTTCTTCTGGTTGCGGTAGCGATGTCTTCTTCTCGTTCTATTTTGCTTAGATTCTTCAATAATGTAGTTAGCATTAAAGTAATGTCGTACATTCTCAAGGGGAAGTGTAGGTGCACTTCTCCTGTCCCGATATAGATGATAGCTTTGGTGGTGCACTTCTCCACCCTTGGATCCAACCGCCTCTAAACCGACTTAGAGTGGATGGTTGTGATCTTCAACATGTGCTAAACAGGTATGGCGGTTACCAGGACCTGCACAGACCTAGGGGGAGGTCGGCCGACCCCCCTATGGCCTGTGGGCCATGTCTTGGTCTTCTAGAGGCAGCCCCACTGGTCAGGGACCAAGTGAGGGGCTGGTGGGCCCTTTGGGAGGTCTTCCAACCCCCCCTTGGGGTCTCTGGCCCACCTCGGCCTTATAGATGCTGGTCCCACCTGTCATCTGGCTTGGTTGGTTCTTCTGAGTTGTTTTGTCACGTTGTTCTCATCGATGTGGGCCCATGGATCCATGTGAGTTGCATGAGAGCCGTTGGGAGAAAGCACAGAGTGATCCAAGGGTTGAGATCCACTCTGAAGTGCTTCTCCTGGATCCTGGCCAGAGGGGAGAGCTGGTGGGCCCCATAGGAGGTCGGTAGACCCCCTATGTGGGTCCCACTGGCTCTCCTTTGCTCCATTTCCTTATTCCTGCAATCAAATACTCATGGACATGTGGAACTTGTTATTTTATAAAAAATGCTCATGATATGATTGTTTTGTCCTTGATCCTGAGTTTGTTGGCAGCATCTTAGTTATATAAAAGTATGTCATTCTTGGTGCCAACAAGATCCCCAAGCTTAACCCTTGCTCGTCCCGAGCAAACAATTAAACTTAGCTTTGGTGGATCAAGAGTTGCTACTATGCTTCATATTTCAAGAGTACTAAATCTACAACAATATACTTCTATTTTGAATGGAGAAATTAGCAATAAAGACTCACCCATATTACCTTAGTCCTCCATGGGGCGTATAGCTTTATCCTTTGTCTTGGGCGGTTGAGAGATAGAACAACTTGACTTGAGCACTATTTTTCTCATTCTTTCACAAGTTTCATATCGGAGGTTTTGTAAGGTTTTGTAAAAGAAAGACTTAGTGTTCCTCAAATGGTACTCTCGAGTCGCTCATATGGTGTATGATTCCTCACCAAGGCACATATCAAAGTTTGCCTTCTTTTCATCCTATCTCTAAGGCTTATGTGGAGCTGTAGGTAGGGATGAAAGATGTAGCAAACTTACCTTGCATATATTGTAAAGTCAAATTCTGGATCCAAGGAGAGAAATGTCATACTCTTAGATCAAGATGTGCAAGTGTATGGAAACATAATAATTGATCAATACTCCTCTATATGATCTCTCTTTCCTAACTTATAAATTCGAGACATAACTATCTTTATTTATTTTTCTATGAGCTTTGAATTGCTCATCATTTCTCTAAGAATTGGGACCTTCATGTGCCCCTATTTTTTTCATGATTTTTCATAGTCTATGTCTCATTTAATAGCAGCATACTAGATAGAATTTTTATTGGAACATGGAGCATGAACTATGTGGAAAATGTATGGCATGTTTCTGCGTACTTCCAGTG
Organism: Microstegium vimineum; assembly: GCA_022036555.1. NCBI lineage: Eukaryota > Viridiplantae > Streptophyta > Magnoliopsida > Poales > Poaceae > Microstegium > Microstegium vimineum. The sequence goes on from CM039121.1 coordinate 30,421,539, forward strand.
TAGAAGCAGCATGTATATCTGGCGTGTACATGATCTTGATCTTGGGAGCATGATAAATCTCTCAACAAGGGTCACAAAACTTGACAAAACTCAACACAAAGCAAGCAACCTATGTAGAAAGCTTATATCATGAAAAAGCATATATGGCTTTGGTAGGAATTTTCACCATTGAGGAACAAAAAGTGTTTTTATCATTTTAATAAATAAAACTCCGATAGTCATTCTTGCCTAGAATAATATTATAGTAGCTCTTATCTTGTCATATCATGTCTCACAACAACTTAGACTTAGTTACAACATTTGCAACCCACAAAAGTTTTAGGCTCATGATGGTTTTCTTTTAAGCCAAGCAATCCATACTTAGAGAAATATCAAGTTGTAAACTAAGCATTAGAGAAACATTTAGCAGATCAACTACTCATCATTTCCACAAGGGAGATAGATATTTATGGAGCAAATTTAATCTAAGAGAAATAAAACATAATTAACTAATGGGAAAATATTTTTGTTATTTTTAACAATTTTTTAAAGAAAATGAAATACAAAAATGCTGGAAATAAAATTACGAAAAGTAAATTGCAAAATTAAAATATAAAAAATTAAAACTTACCTTAGTGGGGGAGGGGACCTCCCCCAAGCTTGTTCTTTTCATGGTCCAGGTGGAGGAACTGCATTTGATGCATTCCTTGCTACGCGTAGAACATAGCCCATTGTTGGGCATTGTGGTCTCTGATTTCTTGGACCTGTTGCTGATTTTGGACCGCATTTTGGTGGAGAGCTTCATGCTCCACTCGTAGCTCACTCACTTTATTAGTGAGTAGAGTCATGTCATGACGAAAGTCACGATACTCTCTTTCCTGTGAAGAAGCAAAAGAGAATCGTGCACTTTGGGCACGTGATGATGATCTCTGAAATCCTCCGCTTGAGCTGGAGAATTGTGTGGCACTAGTGGATTCATCTTCCTCGTAATCTGGTCCCAAGGATGTGCCTTATTCTTGTGCAACATATGTCATGCTACGTGTCACCCGTTGACCTGCAACACTCCTATGTCCTTCTTGGGTGTCTGTATTAAAGGTTAGTCGCCTATACAGTTTAAGTCTTTCACATGGAACTGGAATCCTGAGTGTAGGGTCACTAGACATATAAATAATAAAATTATTTGGTCCATTAGCCACCATGTGACCTTGCACAAAGTAAGCCATGGCTAGAACAACCCTAGGTGTGTCTAGGAAAAACTGATAATCATCAAGTTGAGCCATGTTGCGCATAAATTTGGTGATCATGGATGTAAACTCAAAGGGTCCTTTTCTTTTAATGGCTGAACACCAGTGATCTACCATGGCTCTAACAGGGATAATAGGAATCTTGTTTACCATGGCAAAAAGTATTCTTAACTCATTCTCCGTTACGATTCTCACATCATCTCTAGGAACAAGGTTATTCCTATCCAACGATGCATGAAACGTAACGTGGGATTATGAATATCATTTGTTTGAGGGTATCTAGCACTATCTTTTCCAGAAATTTGTTTCCAAAACTCACGTCTATTATACCCCTAGGTAGCATGTTCAAGATTAATAGCACATTTTTCTCTACACCCAAGAACAAGACCAAATTATTTCTAGGTAAAAGTAAGTGGATGATTAAGCAACCGGAAAGTAAGCCTTTGCGCATTTGTGTTAACTGTGCTTAGGAATTCTAGAGTTAAAAGTCTACTTCCTGGGTCTCTAGATATATCCCAAAATTCACTAGTCCACCCCATAGCATTAAAGACTTCATCAAATTCTATTTCTAAGCCCATTTTTGCTAAGAGGTTAGGATCAATTACCTTGGTGTGCTCGTAGTCACGTACCTTCAATTTGTTGAATGTGGTCATCTCATGAAGTGTAAGAATGATGCCGGTATCTGGATTAATGACCCGTGATGATTGATCTTCCGAAATATCGGCTGGTTCGTAATGACCGGCACTAGGATGTTCTTGCTCGTACTCACCATGGCTAGCACTGCTAGCCATGATTTCGGTGGCGCCCGAACTGTGCACTGAATCGTGCCTTGAATCAATTGACATGATCTCCGTATCTTGAGATGAGCTTCCTCCCCGGGAGTTTTTGGACGAACTCCAACTAACTGAACTACACGCCTTCTTAAGTGCTTTCTTGAGGGACTTCATCTTATGACAAAGGGACACTACCACTCTGACAAAGCTTGATGGCTAATGATCGTACCTCTTCTCTTGATTAGCGGCCAGGCTTATCAGAGAGAGATGGCAAGGATTTTTAGCTTGTGAACTTGTTGGCCGAGTGTGTGTGCTTGAAAGAGTCTCTCTGCATGTGTACATATAGCCAAGAGGGGGAGTAGTGTTGAGTGCACTAATGGCCGGCGATCGTCCGACGCCCTACCACTGCTCTCTGAGTGCATTATTTGCAGGTAGTGGAGTGTAGAAGATGCTCGATAAGGATTGAAAGGAGGGTCCTCACGCATCGCCGACCACCCTTCAAGTGCTTTTGGTGATGGAAATTGCACCATGCCAACGTGAATGGTAATGGGGAGCAAGGAAATGACAGGACCATTTGGTCATGTCGGCTAATTAAGCAAAAGATGCTCCATCCTTTGGCGTGAGTGATTAGAGAAAAAGGATGATGACATGGTCATATTGCTGATGTCTCGTGATCTAGGAATCAAGGAGATGATAGAAGAGTCTGACTCCTAGTGATTAGTGATATGCCTCGTGACATTCGATGGTGGTAAGAAAGTATGTGAGTGTAATAAAAGAGGCATGGTTATTGTGGTCTGCTGATGTTTGGAGAAATGAGTGGTGGAGTGGATCATAGTGATGAGAGATAGCTTTGCAAGGTGTGGTGAATTCTCATGAGAATCTTTGCACAGCATATTTTGTAGGTAGTGAGTGAGAAGAAAGAGAACAAGGAAAGGATGGGAGTGTCAAGGCCTATGTCGGCCGACCACCCTATGTTCCCTAGACAACTGTTTTCTACTCTATTATCAAGGAATCTCTAGGAAAGAGAAAAAGGGAGAGAAAGGAGTGGTGGCCAGGTCAGCCGACCCCCTATTGTGTGGTCTTGGCTGCCGGCTGCACAAACACTCATGCAAAGCATCTCGAGGCAGGAGAAAACAGAGGGGATGGGCCAAGGCCAGGTCGGCCGACCCCACTCTGGCCTCTAAAGGCCCTAGCTAATTACACATTTTAATATGTAACGCAAATTTCATGGATGAAGGAAGATTCAAAGTTTTAACATTTTATTTTGCTAAGCAGGAACATGTTTTGGAACTAACAAGAAAACGAAGACATGATGAAGAGAATTTTAGAAATTTAAAGAAAGTGAAAAGTTACTTACCTTTTTACAGAAGCCGTGCTTTCAGTGGTTTGGAGAAAGATCATCCTCCTCCCTTGCCCGTCGAATTTGCTTGCGCGGTTTTGGAGGTGGAGTGGTGCATGGCTTGGTCACATTCTTTTGCCCGACCCGTTTGGGTTTCACCTGAGGTTGTTGCTTCACTTTTGTCAAGTATAATTAATGTAAGAATCAATTTCAAATACCTTGACTATGGAGCATTGCTCAATTTTTGGCTTGAAGTGGAATATCTCCTTGGTTCCATTGATGTTGAATTGAATCTCTCTGGCTCCTATGTCGATGTGTGCATTCGCGATGCTGAGGAATGGCCTTCCTAGGATGAGTGGAGTCTTCTTGTCTACCTCCATATCCAACACCACGAAATCCACGGGGATGAAAAATTCTCGTATCTTGACGGGAATATTTTCAGCAATCCTCGCGGGTAGCGAATCGATTGATCCACTAGCTACAAACAATTGGTGTAAGGGACAAAGTAGTATGACTTAATTTATCAAATACTACCTTTGGCATGACACTGATGCTTGCTCCCAAGTCGCAGAGTGCATGCTCGAATTGCTGGGTCCTGATGGAGCAATCAATGGTAGGACACCCTGGGTCCTTCCTCTTCAATGGCAGTTGGTTGAGTATAGCCGCGCTACACTCTTCCGTTCGCTTGATGACTTCAGTGGTGGGCAACGGCCTTTTGTTGTTGAGGATGTCCCACAAATACTTGGCATAGGTTGGAACCTGCATTGCATCAAGTAGGGCAATATGGACATAGAATTGACGAATTACCTCAATGAATTTCCCGAAGCGTTCATCTGAGGATTGTCTTCTTGGCTTGTTTGGGAATGGTAGTAGTACATTTGTGTCGTAGTATTCGTGTGGGGCCATTTCCCATGGAACTTGACAGGGTCCTGGAGTGGTGCAAGTTCTTCTTCGTCTTCGTGTTGTTCTTCTGCTCCGGCTTCTTTCTCCTTTCTTGTTGATTTGCCTAAAGTGTTAGGATGTGGTGGATCGCGAGTGGACTTACCCCCTCTCATGGTCACCGAATTTATACTAGAGACTTTTCAGGTTTACCAAGATTTGGAGCAGAAGATATCAATTGAGACAGTTTTGTTTCTAACATGTTATTGAGATTCAATTGATTCTTTACAATAGAAGCAAATTCATCCATTTTATTATTTAAACTCTCAAGGGTCTTATAATTAGCAGCTAGTTTCTTATTTATACTTTCATTAATTCTAGCTTGGCTTAAGGCAAGATCTTTAAATGAAGGATGATTAAAATTATTAAAGCTTTTACCTCTATTACCTTGATAGAAGGATCGTGACTTAAATCTAGATTGTTGAGGTCGACCTTCATTGTTGTTGATGAAGCTCACACCTTCATTTGTTTTAGGGCAATTATTTCCCGAATGATTTCCGCCACATACCTCACACCACTGCTCTGCCTTGTTAGCTCGTGTGGAGGCATAGTGTTGGATGGCTTCTCTATCCCTCTTGAAATTTGCTCGTTCTTCGAGTTTCTTTAGCAAGAGATCCATCCTTGTGGATAGTGCATTTACTTCATGAATAGTTTCTGCACTCTTCTTCTTGACTTGGAGCTTTTCCTCTTTCCACCCTTGATTCGTCACCATCTTTTCAATGAGATCTTTTGCTTGTGTGACGTTGAGTGAAATGAATGCTCCTCTTACGACAGCATCAAGGTGACTATGGGCTATTCTTGTTAGCCCATAGTAGAAGCCTTGAATTAGGAGCTAATCTTGAATTCCATGATGAGGACATCCCCAAATGTACTCCTGGAGACGTTCCCATGCTTCGGGAATCGTCTCGTATGCTTATTGTTGGAAGCTTGAAATTCTTTCACGAAGGGTGGTGGTTTTGCCCATCGGAAAGAACTTCTTGAGAAAAGCATTGGCACAGTTCTCCCAAGTGGCAACTTCCTCAGAATGAGCATAGAATCATTGCTTCGCCTTCTCGAGTAATGAGAACGGGAAAAGTCGGAGACGAATGATATCTGATGCAACATTCTTAATGGAAATGGTACCACTTACCTCCAAGAAGTGTTGGATATGTGCATTAGCATCCTCATGGGACTTCCCACTAAAAGGGTTGGCTTGCACTAGGTTGATCAAAGCTGGCTACAGCTCGAAGGTAGCACCCCCTATATTAACGTCTGGTCCTAGGGCCAAGGGAGCGACTAGAAGAGCCGAGAAGTCGGAAATAGCCTCTTGAGTCATAGCTTGCTTGATGAACGAAGTGGAGCCTCCTTCCTTGAGTGGATCCGAGTTTGAGGTGAACTTCTGAGGAGACACTAGACGATGTCTAGAGTTTCTTCGAAAGCTCTTAGGATTTTCAAATGTGGTTGCTCGAAACAGGAACTCACTCATACAATGCCTTGCTTTACAATTAAGAGAAACAAAGGCAAGGGGTAATCCCCTACAACTAATTGATAACTAGATTGATAGTAAACTCTGGATTCAATTCTATTAAAATTTCTAGGCTATGCTTTCATCTGGCAACGGCGCTAGAAATGCTTGTTGGTATTTCTTATGACTATTGGATAAATCCGCAAGCGCACAGATTATACTGTTGTAGCACTTCACCCAGGAGTATTCTGGGGTATCGTAATTTATACTCTCCCAAGGGAAAGCGGAGCTAGAAATAATAATAAAAGAGAGATCCTAGAGATCACCTCAATTTAGTATCAACTAGTGTAAGGGGGTAATCGAATAATGATAGGAAGGTGATGATGTAACAAACCGAGATAAAGATAAGTAAGAGATGACTAGTGGGTATAACTATGTGGGAGGACAACGAGAGAGTAAAAGGACTCCTATGATTCCAACTCTACCTTTGGGGATTTAACTATGGCACACAATTGGTATGAACATCGATTGATTCCTCAATACAAGTATGCTAGGCGAGAGGATAGATCAGTAGGAGGACCACGCTCTCTTTTTATGGGGGCCTTATCTTTTAAGAACTTGCCTAAGAACACGTGGTGGAATACAAAGACTAGACAAGACTGTCACTCTCTTGCTAGCTACCACAAACAATCCGTGCAACAAGCGATAACCAAAGGCTAGATTAAGTATAAGCACCACGCTTACACCTATTCTCTCTACTCTAATCGTGTATACGACAACTAGAGCACCCTATAATAGGCGATGATCGCATACAGGAAAGGCCACAAGGATCTCAATCTAGTGTATAACAATTAAATGACAAGATAAACGACAACAATACTATAACAAGTATAATATTGCACAAAGTAAAGACTAAGTAAAGTAAAGAAGGAATATTGCATTAAATAAGTAAAGTCTTACAAAAGAGAAAAGATACAAGAGTTTATACCAGATTCTCCAGGAAGACAACTCCGGAAAGCCCGAGCAAAGCTCAAATCAACTCTAACTCCCACACTACAGAACACCACTAGACTAATCTCCACTTGAGAACAAGAGCGGCTTGTATGGATTACATCATGACTAGAGAGGGGGTATGAGCCTCTATTTATAGTGGGAGGTGGAGTAGGGGCTACTCCATCACCACGTCATCGATCCAGGAGGCTTCAAATCTCCACCCTTGAATCCAACCGCCTCTAAACCAACTTAGAGTGGATGGTTGTGATCTTCAACATGTGCTAAACAGGTATGGCGGTTACCAGGACCTGCACCGACCTAGGGGGAGGTCGGCCGACCCCCCCCCTATGGCCTGTGGGCCATGTCTTGGTCTTCTAGAGGTAGCCCCACTGGTCAGGGACCAAGTGAGGGGCTGGTGGGCCCTTTGGGAGGTCTTCCAACCCCCCCTTGGGGTCTCTGGCCCACCTCGGCCTTATAGATGTTGGTCCCACCTGTCATCTGGCTTGGTTGGTTCTTCTGAGTTGTTTTGTCACGTTGTTCTCATCGATGTGGGCCCATGGATCCATGTGAGTTACATGAGAGCCGTTGGAAGAAAGCATAGAGTGATCCAAGGGTTGTGATCCACTCTGAAGTGCTTCTCCTGGATCATGGCTAGAGGGGAGAGCTAGTGGGCCCCATAGGAGGTCGACCAACCCCCTATGTGGGTCCCACTGGCTCTCCTTTGCTCCATTTCCTTATTCCTGCAATCAAATACTCATGGACATGTGGAACTTGTTATTTTTATAAAAAATGCTCATTATATGATTGTTTTGTCCTTGATCCTGAGTTTGTTGGCAGCATCTTAGTTATATAAAAGTATGTCATTCTTGGTGCCAACAAGGAGCAATTGCATATTTCAATATCGCATCTCTCTGCCATGCTAGGGATGACAACTTGGCTTAAGTGGCATGAGAGGTGGTTAACCATTTTTGGCACCATTATCAGGAATAGAAATTAATCTACTTTTGGTAACAATGTTGGAAATGTCAACAACCATTATATCCAACCTACATGTAGTTGCAGATGGCGGACCTGACATACAGATTTCTCAAAGGCGTAGCAAAGAACGTGGTTGTAAAAATTCAAGATTCATATATTCCTGTAGACTTTGTAGTACTTGACATGCAGGATGAAGAAGACATGACTATCATCCTGGGAGAGACCGTTCCTCAACACCACCGGAGCCGTCATCTTCATCAGATCTGGACAAATCCACCTCAACTTACCCAATGGAAAGGTATGTTGTAAATTCAATAGTTACACTAATCATATGCAGCCCAAGAAGCAACATAACAGAAGGAGACGCCATACCCGCCGTCAAGCAACCCAACCGTTAAAGGATGGATGGGAAGATTATCCTGGCAAAGTTTCTAGGTATGAAGACCGATTCAATGATCAGGATCAAGAAGCAATAACAGAACCCCGCTGGGGAAAAAGAAGCTGAAAGCATGGATCAACTTGCGAAATAAGAAGCAGAAGAAACACGAGCACGTGTACAACAATGGTGGGAGGAGAACAAAGATGCACCACAGAATAAGGAGGAATCGTCTGAGTCTAACTCAGATGATAAATCAAACAAGTAAGTACTCTCTCCTATCTAGTCTTATCGGTAGACTATAAATCCCGTTAATTTGCCACAAGGTAAAAATGGTAGTTACCTAATTAATTAGCACTAGTAATTTTATCACCTTTATTTTTTGCATGAAAAAAATAAATAGTTATTTATCATTACTTCATAAGACTCTAAGCCCCATATGAGAGAACTTATGGTACTACCATAAGAAAACTTACTATGCTGGCATAAAAATATTTTTATTTCTTTTGCATGATAAAATAGAAAATCCTAAAAATAAATAAGATATTAAATTCCTGCTAGAATCTATCAAAAGTTTAAATTAGCTCATGAGAATATTCAATTACTCTTTTGGCTGACCGCTAACCTATTGTCATAATGGAGCTTCGAGTTTTGTTTGTTCTTGTCGGAGTATAGCCATGCATGATTAAAAGCACAAAGGAGAAGTGAACCAGGAGGCTACTCCCAAAGATCATTCAACTAAACCATAGCAAAATCAAGCTTGGTGGAGGGCACCCCCAGTTATCAGGTAAGTATACCTATGCAATTATCAAGTCTATCTTATAGTCATAAAATATTAAAAATTTGTGAGCACATGAAGGTTCACCATAGTATCATAAGAAAACTTAAAATTGCCAAAAATATATGGGCATATGAAGGTCCATAGTTGTCGAGTCTTAAGAGTCATAAATAAAGATATGTTTAGTTAGGGTGTGTGTTTAATTTGTTTAGAGTCAATAAAAGCTATGAACAATAATTTTGTCTTGGAGATGATGAATAGTTGCTCTACTGTAATCCCTTTTAAGTACCTAGTTTTCAACCTTGAATTCTCTTGCGTTTTGGTTTAAACTATTTTGATTTAAGAATTTACCCTAAACCTGAAACTTGTGGAGGCATATATGAAGAATCATGGCCCTATTGGTTTCGGTGATTAACGGCAATTAGCGATTATTATGGCTAATGTGTGTTTTGCAGAGGCTATGCGTAGCTTAGCCATAGTGATCAACATGAATGGGCATCAATGGTTATCACTTAGCCCCCAAGATGGATATCGTTTCGGATTTCAAAGAGACATGATGAAGACCCTAGAATAATAGGCTAACTGCCATAAGAAGACGAAGGGCACTGAGAAATAGATAGGGCTTCTATTTAATCTTTGACCCTACTATTAAGAGGGGTTGAGACTAGTAGCTTGACTTAGGAGAGTTTCATGACTTAGGTGTGGTGCACACTTGACAACCTCAGCTCTAAGCAAGCCTATGGTGACCGTAAGATATCCTAGAACAACTTCCATATTCATCGCGACGAAAACTGAAGTTGAGAGAGAGCTTCTGTGGGCGTCAGACGCTGAGGTAAGCTTGTCCGAGCGTCCGGCGGCGTAACAGAGAGCTCCAGAGACGCCCATTTTGCGACGGACGCGTCTGTCGCATGGGCGTCGGACGCTATGGAGCGTCCAGGAATATTTTCCTAGAAACCTGAGAGCAGCGAGTTAGCGCCGGACGCTAAGGCGCAGCTTCCGTCGCCAAGCGTCGGAGCGTCCGGCGCCTGCTGATGTACACAGTAACTAGCCATTGGGGCAAGAGACAGAGCGTCCATCCCCTAGCGACGGAGCGTCCGTCGCCAACTTAAAAATAGACAGTTTTTCAGCCCGAGACAGTTTTGTGTGAGGGCTATTTATAGCTCCTCCCCTTCTCTCCCACCTTGCCTTTGCTCATTTGAGTTGCTGAGTTCTTTGAGAAGGTTGGGAAGAGAGCAAGAGCCCTAGAGAGAGAGTGATTTGCGAATCCATCCATCTTTATCTCCTCTAGTTCATCCAAGAGTTCAAGTGTGCATCCACTCTAGTTGTGAAGCTTGAGTGAGTCAAGTGAAGATCAAGGCTTGTTACTCTTGGTGATCGACATCACCTAGACGGTCCAGTGGTGCTTGGGAGGAAGGTGATCGCCAGAGGATTGTGGCGGCCCTTCTCTATCAACTTGTGATCGGTTGTGGGTGGTTCACCGAGCCAGAGTGGCGAAGAACCAGCCCGTAGAGAGCACTCATCCCTTGCGTGGGATTGAGGGGGAGCTATACCTTGCGAGGTGCTCCAACGAGGACTAGGGGGAGTGTCGACTCCTCGATACCTTGGCAAACATCGTCATGTCAAGCATCTCTTTCCCTAGCTCTTTCATACTGCATTACTTTCCGCACTTGTTCTTCAATTCATACTAGAATTATGTAGGGTGTTTTCGCTTTCCTTGGCTTGCTACCGCTTTCATAGTCTAAGGCACACAAATCGTTAGGCACGGGGTGATTGGCACTTGATAGGATTTCATATTTGCTTTATAAATTTGAAATAAGCCCAATTCACCCCCCCCCCCCTGTTGGGCATCTTGATCCTTTCAATTGGTATCATAGCATTGTTGCTCTAAATTAGGCTTCACCGCCTAGAGCAAGATGTCCCATGGGGATGGACCGCCACCCATGTTTGATGGGGATGATTTTCCTTATTGGAAAGTGCGGATGGAGGCCTACCTTGAGGCCGTGGATATCGGTGTGCACAAAGCTACTACCATAGGTGGCACCGTGTTCGCCGAGGATCCCTTCTTTGAGAAGAACAATGCCAAGGCAAAGAACATTCTTTTCTGTGGCATTGTCAAGGATGTGTTCAACTGTGTGCGGAATTGCAAAACCGCATACGATGTTTGGACAAACATTTGTGCGCTACACGAAGGGACCAAATGTGAGCGTGAAGAATGCTACCATTTGGTCATGGCTAAGTTGAACTCCTTTGCTATGCTTGCTAATGAGAATGCAAATGAAATGTACTCACGTCTCAATATTCTTATAGAGGACTTGAATGGACTTGGGCTCACCCAAATGCAACCCGCTGATGTGGTGCGCAAGATTCTTTGTGTCTTGCCAATTGACAAGTATGGCCACATCGTCACCGTTCTTCACCAAGGGGATCTCTCCGCTTCTACACCAACACAAGTGTTGGGCAAGTTCAACGCTCATGAGATGTACATGAAGATCGGTGATGGTGGTTCTTCATCCTCCTCCAAGAAGAAAGAGAAAGAGAAAGAGGAGAAGAAAGACTTGGCCCTCAAAGCTTCCACCAAAGAGAAGTGCAAGATCCAATTGGTGGTTGAGGACTCAAGTGATGAAGATGATGAAGACAACATCGCTATCATGGTGAAGAAGACCACCAATATGTTGAAGAGGCTAAACAAGAATGGAGTCAAGTTTGACTCAAAGAAGAAGAAATTCTTCACAAGCTCTTCAAGGAAGCCAATCTCCCAAATGAAGTGCTACAATTGTAGCATTCTTGGTCATCTAGCTCATACATGGAGAAGAAAGATAAGTTCAAGAACAAGAAGTTCAAGAACTACAAGAACAAGAAGGGTGCACAAGATGATTCAAGTAAAGATGACAAGAAGGAAGATAAGCCTTACAAGAAGAAGAAGAACTTCAACTTCCACAAGAAGAAGAAGGATGACAAGGCTTATATTGTTGGTGATTGGCTCACCGACATTGAGGACTCAAGTGACTCCTCCGATGATGAGAGTGAAGAAGAGAAGGTGGCCGCATTGGTGATTGGTTCTTCTACTCCACCGCCACCTCCTCCTTCATCACCGGGCTCATCCTCTACACACCTATGCCTCATGGCTAAAGGTGACAAGAAGGTACAAAAAGAGGATGATGGTGATGTTTCCTCTAGTGATGAGAGTGATGATGAAGAAGCACCTTCCTATGATGAACTAATTAAAATTTGCAACAAATACTCGGACATCATAAGGAAGTACAAAGCTAAAAAAGACAAACTTCTTGTGATACAAGAAAACTTGTATGCTAAGCTTGATGCCTTGTCTAGTGCTAATGATGTTTTGAAGCTTGAGACTAACACTCTCACATCTAGCACTAAGGAGCTCAAAGCCTCTCTTAAGCAAGCTAATGAGAAACATGATAAGCTTGAGAGGTCAACACAAGAGCTCCAAACAAGGTATAACTTGCTAAAAGATGACTACAACCAAGTGAAAAATGAACATGGCACACTTGTGATAGCTAATGAATTGCTTACACATGATCTTGCTACACATGTTGCTATTAACCCAGTTGTTAAGTGTGATAGTGCTACTTCTTATGAGGACTTGCTTGATGAAGTTGCTACTAAGCAAAAAGCTAAGTGCAAGGGCAAGAAGATAGTTGAAGCCTACAAGTATGATGACTATGTGAAGATGAGTGAAGAGGACTCAAAGATCAAGGAAGAGATAATCAACCTCAAGGCAAACAAGCCCTTCACTATCAAGTCAGCCAAGGAAGATGACAAGGATGCCTCTACCTTGATCAACATACTTAGAGAAGAAAATGCAAAGCTCAAGAATGAGAAGATCAATCTAGCAAGTGGTTTGAGAAGTTCACCAAGGGCCACAACCTCCAAAGTGAGCTCTTGATGAACACCGTAATGAAGAATGACAAGATGGGCATTGGGTTCAAGGAGAACCAAGTGATGAAGGCCAAGGTCAAGATTGAAGCAAAGAATTACTACAAGAACAAGTACAATGGGTACAATCAAGACAAGCCAAAGCCCAAGCCTAGAAGATGCTTTGGATGTGGACAAGTTGATCACCTAGAGTTCCAATGCAAGACACCACCTCCCAAGACCTTGCCCAAGCACACAAGGCCATTTGCTCATGATGCACACTTTGTCATCAACAAGGACTCTAAGGGTAGACCTTTAGTGGTGTTTCTTGGTCCACCCACGAAGAAAAAGCCTAAAGTGTTGTGGGTTGCTAAGGAGTTGGTTGACAAGGCTATGGGTCCCCGTAATGTGTGGGTTCCCAAACAACAAGCTTAACTCCAAGTTGCTTGTGTGTAGGTGAACTATAAAACCGGTGGTAGCCATTGGGTAATTGATAGTGGTTGCACTCAACATATGACCGGCGACCCCCAGATGTTCACCATACTTGATGAGGATTGTGCAAATCAAGACAAGATTACATTTGGGGACAATTCAAAAGGGAAAGTTCAAGGACTTGGCAAAGTGGCAATCTCCAATGATCAATCAATATCAAATGTCTTGCTAGTGCAATCTCTAAGCTTCAACTTGCTATCGGTTGGTCAATTGTGTGATCTTGGTTTCCAATGTCTCTTCACTCCAAATGAAGTGGTTGTGTCCAAGATAGATGACAATTCATTGATATTCAAAGGGTTTCGGCACAACAACCTCTACTTAGTGGATTTCACCTCAAATGAAGCTAGTTTGCAAACATGTCTATTCTCTAAGAGTTCTTTGGGTTGGCTATGGAATAGAAGATTATCACATGTGGGAATGTCAACTTTGAAAAAGTTTGTCAAGAAGGAATTGGTTACAGGAGTTAAGGATGTGGTGTTTGAGAAGGACAAACTTTGAAGTGCGTGTCAAGCCGGCAAGCAAGTGGCAAACACTCATCCAACTAAAGCTTTCATGTCTACCTCAAGAGTTCTAGAGCTACTCCACATGGACCTATTTGGACCTACCACTTATGCTAGCCTTGGAGGCAATCTTTTTTGCTTGGTGGTAGTTGATGACTACTCTAGATACACTTGGGTGTTCTTTCTTCAAGACAAGAGTGAGACACAAGGCATATTCAAGAAGTTTGCAACTAGAGCCCAAAATGAATTTGATGTGAAGATCAAGAAGATTAGAAGTGACAATGGGACCGAGTTTGTAAACACCAAGATTGAAGACTATTGTGATGAAGTTGGCATCAAACATGAAGTGTCCGCCACATATACTCCACAACAAAATGGTGTAGTTGAGGGAAGAACCGGACTCTAATCACACTTGCTAGATCCATGCTTGATGAGTACAACACCCCCGAGAAGTTTTGGGCCAAAGCAATCAATACCGCATGCTATGCGGCCAACCGGCTATTTGTCCAAAGGCTTCTCAAGAAGACCCCTTATGAGCTTGTGAATGGGAAGAAATCGGATATCTCTTTCTTCTGGGTGTTTGGATGCAAAGTCTAAATCTACAAGAAGCGTCAACACTTCGGGAAGTTTCAAAGGCGTTGTGACATTAGTTTCCTTGTTGGTTATTCGCTTAAATCCAAGGCATACCATGTATTTAACAAAGCCACCGGCTTAGTTGAAGAAATGTATGATTTGGAGTTTGATGAAACTAATGGCTCCTCTCCCAAGGAGAGCTTGAGAATCTTGATGATGTAGGTGATGAACCCTTGAGGAGGCTATGAAAAATATGCCCGTTAGTGCTATCAACCCACAAGAGGTGGAGGAAGGAGAAGATGGTGCAAATCAAGAACCTTCTCCACCCCGCACACCTCAAGTTGAAGAAGATCAAGTGAGGGAAGCATATGAAGATACTTTCATTCCTCAAGATCAAGCCGAGGCGAAGACTCAAAATGTTGAAGCACCACATCCCCCTCTTCAAGAGACTACAAGAAGATCTACACCTATTCTTCAAGCTCATCCACAAGAACTCATAATAGGGAGTCCATCAAGGGGGGTAACAACTCGATCTAAACTTGCTTCTTATGTTGAGCATCACTCTTTTGTTTCCTTTGTTGAGCCTACTAGTGTGGAAGAAGCACATGCGGATTCGGATTGGGTGAATGCCATGCATGAAGAGTTGAACAACTTCACCCGGAACGAAGTATGGACACTAGTGGAGAAGTCCAAAGGAGCAAGAATCATTGGCACCAAGTGGGTGTTTCGGAACAAGCAAGATGATCAAGGCTTGGTTGTGAGGAACAAGGCAAGATTGGTGGCAAAGGGGTTCTCCCAAGTTGAAGGCTTGGATTTTGGGGAGACCTTTGCACCGGTTGCAAGACTAGAAGCCATTCATATCCTTTTGGCGTATCCTTCACATCACAAAATGAAACTCTTTCAAATGGATGTGAAGAGCGCCTTCTTAAATGGTTTTATTAATGAACTTGTCTTTGTCTCACAACCTCCCGGGTTTGAAGACCCAACTTGTCCTAATCATGTGTATAGGTTGTCCAAGGCACTCTATGGATTGAAGCAAGCTCCAAGAGATTGGTATGAGAGGCTAAGGGACTTCCTACTCAAGAAGGGCTTCAAGATCGGGAAAGTGGAGCAATTGAGGGAGGGCACCTTCATATCTCAAGAGAAGTACACTCATGATGTGCTCAAGAAATTCAAGATGGAGGATTGCAAGCCAATCAAGACCCCCATGCCTACAAATGGGCATCTCGATCTCGATGAGGGAGGTAAACCGATTGACCAAACTCTTTATCGCTCTATGATCGGTAGTTTACTTTACCTCACCGCATCTAGGCTGGATATCATGTTTAGTGTGTGTATGTGTGCTAGGTTTCAAGCAAACCCTAAGGAGTCGCATCTATGTGCGGTTAAAAGAATCCTTAGGTACATAAGGCACACCCCTAGCATTGGCCTTTGGTATCCCGAAGGATCTCCCTTCCTACTTGTTGGCTATTCCGATTCGGATTATGCCGGGTGTAAAGTTGATAGGAAGAGTACCTCCGGCGGTTGCCATTTGCTAGGAAGATCACTTGTCTCTTGGTCCTCCAAGAAGCAAAATAGTGTGGCATTGTCTACCGCCGAGGTGGAATACATAGCCATGGGAGCAAGTTGTGCACAAATCTTATACATGACCCAAACACTTCTTGATTACGACGTGTTTTTAAAAGATGTTCCACTCTTGTATGATAATGAAAGCGCCGTAAAGTTTGCTAACAACCGGTTCAACACTCTCGCACCAAGCACATAGATATTCGCCATAACTTTCTTAGAGATCATGTGGCTAGGAAAGACATCACACTAGTTGGAGTTAAGAGCGAAGAGCAATTGGCGGATATCTTCACAAAACCACTCGATGAAGCAACCTTTTGTAGGTTGAGAAGCGAGCTAAATGTGCTTGATCACTCTAACTTCACTAAAAATGAGTTTGTGTGAACCATGCATCATGTGTAATATAACATGTTAATCTTGTAATGCACATAGGCTTGGCTAACGCGGTTAAGATAATCGCCCTCAAAGCGTGTGAAGAAGCTTAACCGTGGTTCAAACTTGCAAGCAACCTAGATTCAAATTCTTGTATTGCATAGCATATGCATGTGTTGTTTGTCGTTTTCTTTTCAGTTTAGTTTGACCATCTGCTAGGTTTGCCATTTACGGGAGCATTCCAAGCTCAAGATGTTTCTATACCCCTCTTGTGGCCCTATGATGTCTCCTTGGAGCTTCCATTCGAATATTTTGAACTAAAAACCTAAGTTAAAGCCTATGGAAAATTATTTGGAAATGAGAGTTTGAGACATGGTTCTCATACCAAGTCCAATCAGGTGTTATTTGGATCTTATTGGGATTGGGACTTGGTTGGGAGAAAGGCGCAAAAATCAGATTTGAAAAACTCTATTTGAAAAGGTGTCGGACGCTGCCGACGGACGCTCGGCCTCCCATGCCTCAGCGTCCGTCGTGATCGTCCGCAGAGTGAAAGCCGCTCGCCTAAGGGGCGTCGGACGCTTGTTAGCGTCCGTCGCAGAGGCGTCAGACACATCTGGCGCATCCAGGAGCTCTCTGGTCCTCTCTATTCGAGCGATAGACGCTTTACAGCGTCCGTTGCGTTGGCGCCAGATGCGTCTGTCGCGTTGGCGCCGAATGCGTCCGTCGCCAACTGGAGCTCTCTAGTCCCTTATTGCATAAGCGCCGGTTGCTGTGACCTAGCGTCTGTCGGTCCCGACATAGCGTCCGTCGTGAACTTGCAGAGCGCATATGATTTTGAAAACTACTTCACTCTCGATTAGTTACTCAGTCCAATCCGTACACCGCCGCCACTGTCTCTCGCTCAGCGCCGCTGCACTCTCCAGCGCACCGCCCTATCCACCAAAGCGTCGCGCCACCGCTCGTCGGAGGGATCTCGCCGCCGGTGTGGCTTGCACTTGCCCCGCAGCAGCACCTCGTCCTCCTCTGGACCATGCGTTTCTAGCCGGTCTGAGCCGCCTGGAGGAGCTCTTCTTCCTCTGGCAACATTTTTCTTCCCTGCTGCAGATCCTTGCCCAAGGTGATTCAACCCTGTGTTTGCTTGATCTCTATGTCAAATCTCCCTTCCAAGCTATTCAATTCATCCTTACAATCCACCTAATTCTCCCTTAACCCTAAATTCCTATCTTCACCTTTTAGGTTGTGGATTGTGTTGAGAATTTGACCGAGGTTTCTTATCCTCTTCTTTTGTGTCACCGTGGTCAGAGGTATGGCATTGGCAGTCACGATCTATCTCTTACCCGATTCATGCTTCTTGATAGATTTACTTATCTCTAGATATATACTTATATGGTTATATATTCTTCCTATCTATCGTGCAGCGAGTCAGTGAGTTGCTTGAGCAGTGGCAGTGAACTCGGGGCAAAGCCCATGAGTACGGAACAAGGCAAAGCCTCGAGAGGACAGTCCAGGGCCGTCGAGCCATTCTCTATCAGTTGGTCAGTGGATTGTCAGGGTTTGATCAGTGGCAGTGTTTGTTTGGGTATTCTTTTAGTAGTTGATCTTTGACAGTGAAAGTGGTTCTTCTCGTTGCCGGCAATGCCACGCACGAAGAATGCCGGCCCGGTCCCTGGTAGTGGTGGTGACCCTCCACCTCCACTGCGTCCATCCTCTAACTAGGGAAAGGGCAAGAAGAAGCTTGTTGTGAAGAAGAGGAAGCAGCCACTAATGGATCCAGATTCAGTGGCAGCTCTTGCAGCGGCAGAGGCAGCAGAGATTGCCGAGCAGGGAGGACGTCGCGTAGGTTTGAGGATCTCTCCTCGCCATGGAGCGTGTCGTGAGTCCCTCTCTCGAGCAGAGGCAGAGCCTGAGGATGAGTCCCCAGAGACTCCAGAGGCTGAGGAGACAGAGCAGGTAGACCCTTCAGGGCATTCGTCAGTCCAGGAGCTGATGTCCAGACAAGTGACACGCGCTCATAGCTCGCAGCTCCCTCCTAGGCCCGACGGTCCATGGTGCAACGACAGACCTCCGCCTCGCTCCAGCTTGCCAGATCCAGTGAGGCACCAGGTGACAGCTCTATCAGCAAAGCAAATCCAGCAGATGAGGTTTGCAGACTTCTAGACCTGGTTTCCACCAGCACGAGACCCCCGTGCCAGTCTGGATTTCTACACGACAATACACAAGGACTTCTACCGAGGGTATGTCAACACTCGTGCTCCACTTCGTGCTCACCGGGTGTGCCCTCTTCAGTCTATCATTGAGGTCGGTGGTCGAGAGATAGCCCAGCATCTTGAGTATGTTCAGGGGCTGACAGGATTGATAGGCAGAGTTGGGAATTACCAGGAGGATTGGGTGCGACAGTTCTATGCATCTCATTGTGTATCTCCAGATCATAATTTCATTCACTTCGCCTTCAAGGGCAAGGATGTGAGGATCTACGACACTCGCTTCCAAGAGATCTTCCACCTAGAGGAGTCAACTACGAGGATCCATAGTCTGTGCTATGGGGATCAGGAGGCTCCTCGATGTCCTCACGAGGGCAATGTACCATCAGTGGACTTTGTGAGTCCCTGCTTCAGACAGCCGTTCGGAGAGGGCTCCAGTCGTAGTGTACGTGACCTAACGGCGACTGCCCGGATTCTGAATGAGGTCATCAGGAGCACTATACTTCCCAGAGTAGGAGCCCGTGAGACTCTGACACACCTACAGCTTTGGCTCCTACCTCACCTAGTCCGGATGGACAAGTTTGACCTTTGGGACTTGATTATCAACGAGATGGAGGACATTATAGCCTCAAGGTTCAGAGGTCACTGGCAGTTGCAGTACGCTCATTGGATCTCTTTCCTGCTAGTGTCTCGTGGAGGGTTTCCAGGCCAGTTACTCACTCTTACTCGCTCAGACACCCTGTTTCCTGAGTACAACATGAGTCAGCTGGTTAGTCACAGTGGCAGAGGTCGTCTGAGGTATCAGGGTCCTCACACTCGTCAGACAGGCCTTGCACTAGAGTCCGAGGAGCAGCAGGAGGCCACAGTTCAGGGCCTTGTAGAGGCCGAGCTCGTAGATATTGATGCGCAGATAGATGCAGCAGCTGATGAGGCCTATGATATACTGTCAGATAGCTCAGATGAGGACTACAGGCCGATTCCAGAGTACACACCCCGGTCTCATGACCACGAGGCCGGTGGGTCAGGCTCAGCTCTAGCTCCAGCCTTAGGTTCTTCAGAGGCCACTCTGCTCACCATCCTTACGAGGATGTAGGAGGGGCAGTCTCGACAGGCAGAGGAGCAGAGGAGACAGGCTGAGGAGGTCAGGAGACTCGCAGCTCAGCAGCTCGCAGCTCAGGCAGAGTCTCAGGCCAGGCAGGACGAGTTCCAGCGTCAGTTTCTCTCTTATCAGATTCAGCAGGACGAGATTCAGAAGACTCAGACACTACTACTTGAGCGTCTTCTCAGTTCGAGCTCCGGACCGTCCGTCACTCCACAGCTTCAATTGCCCAGAGTCTCCCAGCGGCAGCAGTAGTATACTTCACAGCAACAGACACCTCCAGTGGTTGTGGTGCCTACTCCAGCGTTACCGTCCGGAGGACTTTAGAGTCAGGCACCGACTTCCCCTGTTGTTCAAACGCTGATGACCCGGGGTCATCTTGGTTGGCTTCCCCCGGTGAGTTTCAGACCGGATTCACACCTACCCGGGGGACCACACTTGCCGAGGCGACTCGAGACCTCACGGCTTCTTACAGAGAGATCACTGGTGAGGATTCTCAAGTGCCAGCAATTCAGTGTGACACTCAGCCAGCAGAGGTTGCGGTTGATCTTCCAGCGACGGGCACTCACCTTTCCTCAGTTGCCTCGTCGGAGATCGCACCGGATCAGTCAGCTCAGACGGTCACCACTCCTCCTGCTGCAATTCAGACCGATGCCACCTCAGTTGCAGCAGAGGCAGTTGAGTCTGCGACACCAGCCCAGTCAGAGGGTCTGCTAGCTGAGTTAGTGGCAAAAGTTTCACTTGTTGAGCTTGCTGTGACTCCTTCTCCTCAGCCTCGTGTTTTCACTCGTCGGGCTCATAGACCTGCCACCACAGAGGCAGGACCGTCAACGACACCAGTTGAGCCTCAAGGGGAGATTGTAGAGATAGCAGTTGCTCCAGAGTCAGCCAAGCCTGTCACCGAGTCAGCGTCAGTTGAGCCTACCCAGATCGCTACACAGACAGCGCCAGCTTCAGAGGGTCAGGCAGCAGATGGTGATAGTGACTCGAGCCCTGACTACTCTCAGTTCGACCTCCGCGCTCGTCAGCCAGGTGCTTCAGCTCCAGATGCTCCAGACGCTTCAGATGCTTAGAGCTTTTTGGTGCTTGGCGCCAAAGGGGGAGAGAGGGTAGTCGAGTATCAGAGATAGGGGGAGGGATTTGAATTTACTTGTGTGCTTATTTCCCCATTCTCATGCATTATGTCTACTTTTATGCATTATATATGTGTGTGATGTATGATGGTTGATGCTTGTGTGATATGTGATGTGTGTGACAAACTCGTGTTTTATCGCTAATATATCTTGTGAGTTGTCACCCTTCATGATATATCTCTTT
The DNA here is from genome assembly GCA_022036555.1 of Microstegium vimineum. Lineage (NCBI taxonomy): Eukaryota > Viridiplantae > Streptophyta > Magnoliopsida > Poales > Poaceae > Microstegium > Microstegium vimineum. The sequence goes on from CM039121.1 coordinate 30,442,381, forward strand.
ATCTAATGTTATTGAGCTTCCACGTCATACTCCGACATATATGTTTGAGAATATCATGAGGTACTCCAATTCTATTTCATATTCTTTGAGTACCATGTTTGTGGCTTGGCTTGGATGAGCAAGTATTGTTCACTCTTATTCTCTAACCCTTGCTCGTTCCAACTAAGTCACTTGAAATCCTAACCATTCATCTCTTATATCTTATACTCGAGGAGTTATTGTCGTCAATCACCAAAAAGGGGGAGATTGAAGAATCATGGCCCTATTGGTTTTGGTGATTAACGGCAATTAGCGATTATTATGGCTAATGTGTGTTTTGCAGAGGCTATGCGTAGCTTAGCCATAGTGATCAACATGAATGGGCATCAATGGTTATCACTTAGCCCCCAAGATGGATATCGTTTCGGATTTCAAAGAGACATGATGAAGACCCTAGAATGATAGGCTAAGTGCCATAAGGAGATGAAGGGCACTTAGAAATAGATAGGGCTTCTATTTAATCTTTGACCGTACTATTAAGAGGGGTTGAGACTAGTAGCTTGACTTAGGAGAGTTTCATGACTTAGGTGTGGTGCACACTTGACAACCTCAGCTCTAAGCAAGCCTATGGTGACCGTAAGATAGCCTAGAACAACTTCCATATTCATCGCGACGAAAACCGAAGTTGAGAGAGAGCTTCTGTGGGCGTCGGATGCTGAGGTCCAGGCGCCGGACGCTGAGGTAAGCTCATCCGAGCGTCCGGCGGCGTAACAGAGAGCTATAGAGACGCCCATTTCGCGACAAACGCGTCTGTCGCATGGGCGTCGGACGCTATGGAGCGTCCGGGAATATTTTCCCAGAAACCCGAGAGCAGCGAGTTGGCACCGGACGCTAAGGCGCAGCGTCAGTCGCCAAGTGTCGGAGCGTCCGGCGCCTGCTGACGTACACAGTAACTAGCTGTTGGGGCAAGCGACAGAGCGTCCGTCGCCTAGCGACGGAGCGTCCGTCACCAACTTAAAAATAGACAGTTTTTCAGCCCGAGACAGTTTTGTGTGAGGGCTATTTATAGCTCCTCCCCTTCTCTCCCACCTTGCCTTTGCTCATTTGAGTTGTTGAGTTCTTTGAGAAGGTTGGGAAGAGAGCAAGAGCCCTAGAGAGAGAGTGATTTGCGAATCCATCCATCTTTCTCTCCTCTAGTTCATCCAAGAGTTCAAGTGTGCATCCACTCTAGTTCTGAAGCTTGAGTGAGTCAAGTGAAGATCAAGGCTTGTTACTCTTGGTGATCGACATCACCTAGACGGTCCGGTGGTGCTTGGGAGGAAGGTGATCGCAGGAGGATTGTCGGCGGCCCTTCTCCATCGACTTGTGATCGGTTTGGGCGGTTCACCAAGCCGAAGTGGTGAAGAAACAGCCCGTAGAGAGCACTCATCCCTTGCGCGGGATTGAGGGGGAGCTATACCTTGCGAGGTGCTCCAACGAGGACTAGGGGGAGTGTCGACTCCTTGATACCTCGGCAAAACATCGTCGTGTCAAGCATCTCTTTCCCTAGCTCTTTCATACCGCATTACTTTCCGCACTTGTTCTTCAATCCATACTAGAATTGTGTAGGGTGTTTTCGCTTTCCTTGGCTTGCTATCGCTTTCATAGTCTAAGGCACACAAATCGTTAGGCACGGGGTGATTGGCACTTGATAGGATTTCATATTTGCTTTAGAAATTTGAAATAAGCCAAATTCACCCCCCCCCCCCTCTTGGGCATCTTGATCCTTTCAATATACTTAAACTAAGTCTAGGTGGTTGGGAGATATGACATGAAAGTCTAAGCTGCTATTTATCTTACTCCTAGCAATACTAAGTTCTGGTGATTTATCTTTTCAAAATTTAAAATCTTACATGATGAGCTCTTGTATGACATAGTTTAAATTCCTACCAAAGCCATATATTTATACATTTAGATTAGAAAGACTCATTCATGCTACTTGACTTTGTATTGAGTGTTGTCAAACTTTAGACCCTGTGAAGAGTCTCGTCATGCTTTTAAATCAAGATCACGTACACACAACCCAAATATGCACTACTCTACACTAGAGTAGGCGCAACAACATGTCATTCATCCACCAGAAAAAGGTCTTACTCTTACACTGAGAGTAATTACCACCAAAAATATCCATTCCATTTCCATTCATTCATAAATGCTCCAAATTTTCGTTATATTCTCTCAATAATTTTTTTGGTAATAGAGATATGAGTTATGCAAAAGCTATTCGAAAAAAGTAGAAAGAGAGGGATTAAAAATAGACAAGTGTCCGACACACCTCTCAGGAAAATAAATAAATAAAGAATAAGATAGCTCATATTCTCTAGCCATGTGTTCAAAATTTCAAAATTCCAAAAGAGGGATTCATTTCAAGGAGCAAAGTAGAATTAGGTTTCCACCATATATCCACCACATCCATACACATGCACATCTTGACTTGATTGTATGACTTGACTCTTTGTGGATCTATTGTTTGACTTTACAATATATACAAGGTAAGTATGCTAAACCTTGTTAAGCCATTCCTATGAACTCCACTATATTTACTAGTATAGGAAGGCATGACATTATTAATGCCTTAGTAAGATCCACAAATACCACATATATAAGAGACTTGAGCGTGTCATACAATTAAGATCTGAGTTTTATTTTGAAAACTTTACAAAACCCAGAATTTTGGTAGAGTGAAGAGTTTAAGACATAGTGCCTGATTCGATTACTCTGTCTTTCGATTGCTCAAGACCTAAGTAATAGTTAAAGTCCCATAATTAAAGGTAATACGGGTTAGTTCGAAAGTTAGAACAGTTTTTTTTCTAATCCTTAGAAAAATTTCTGTTTGGAAGCATGTGAACTTTTGAGGTGTGAAAGCATTGCAACAACTCCTGATCCAAGTTTGTTAGATAGGCTTTGCTAGGGACTAGCAAAGGGTAAGCTTGGGGGAGCTTGTTGACGGTCATTAGCGTCAACTTTTCATACAATTATAAGCATGATAAATGGATCAATCACATATAAAATATAAAAGTATATGGTTTTATCTAACATTTTCCATGAGTTTTGGTATTCTATTATTTTCCAGGAGCTATTCTAGAAAAGATTAAATAAGGGAATCAAATCAGAATAAATATCGAAGAAATCCCACGGAGATATAGTTACCATTCAACTCATGGAGGATCCCGAAGACACCAGAGCGAAGCGGTGCCCGAGGCACCGCCAGGTGGGGCCGGTCGGCCCCACCCCTGGCCCTGGGCCCACTGGCCGCCGTCTTCTGGAAGGTTCCTCCACTGCCTATAAGGAGTCATCTCGGCCCTACATTAAGTTGGTTTAATCCAACGGACGTCGTGCACCCCAGCGGGCTATAAATAGATGGCAGATCCCCCCGGAGGCAACTCAGTTCAATTCAGTTCAACTAGAGTTCCATTTAGTTTAAGTCATTTGACATCTAGTCATCCAGAGCTACAAACCCTAGTTCATCTAGAGCCTCTCGAGTTCATAGCATAGCTTAGTTAGATCAAGAGTAGAGGAAGTCAAGATACGTCAATCGATCTTGGACTCCCAATGTTGTCAAGAGATTGGAATCTATATAGTTCTTATTCTCTTCTCTCTGTGTTTACATGCAGTTGTATGATATTTACTGGCAACACTATTCTTCATTATGTTCTTGTTTACTTTGTTCATTGCTTACGTTAATTTTCTAGTATAGTTAGTTTGCTATTGAGTTGCACATGTTCGTATAACGCTCGTCTACTCGATCGTGTGGCGAGTGGTAGGCAGTATGTAGGCGTGGTGCTTAGATACATTGCTTATCTACGGATTCCCCCATCATGGACGTGACAGGTCCATTGAGTCCTTTGTAGGCCTCCCCCCATGCAGTGGTTTGGTAGGGAGGGATTGTCAGGTTGGCGATATCTTGTTATATCTGAGGTTTTTGAACTCAACTCATCTTATTCATGGTCCCATTGTGGTTGGAAACATTGGTAGTATTACTTAACAATGATTGCTAGATATAATTGCACTAACTAGCATAGTTTTTGATGGTAGCTAGAATACTTAGGAGTTTTTTCTTTATTACTTGTATTGGACGACGCTTGTGTAGTGACTAGAGTGCTCTAAGAAATTTATCTTTATTATTATGATGATGACTGATCTATTTACCCTTATCATATATATATTATCATGTGACTTACCCCTGTTTAAGAGTAGAGTTCATTGATGGTTAAATCCCTTCATTCATTTTATATGCTTGTTATCAATACTATAGATTATCAGTTTAACTAGACCTTCCCAGTGGTAGAATATAAATGACAACCTGGTAATACTCTAGGTAAAATGCTACAATGGTATATTAATCTGTCCGCTTGCAAAATCATTTGTTCTTTATAATTTCATATCCATTATTATTTATTTCTGCCTAGTCACACATAAAATAGAATATTTCATAAGTACCATTAAATATTCCTAGCTCTATAATTAGGGATGACAATCTAGTTTCATGCTTAGGAGTATAAGGTAAAAGATAGTGGCTAGTTGTTAAAGACAAGTTAATTATATACCATACATTTTTGACACCATTGCTTAGAACCCATGTTCTTGGTGGTGACGTTAGAAATGTCAACAACATGTGACTTGAACTATTTTCACACATGTGAGTTTAATCCATAGCTTCAAGTAACTTCCACTAATGATTTAATCCTCAACATAATATGACTCCTCATGGCTCGATTAGTACATCGACTCAATTCAAGTACTCTCTTCTTCGCCTTAGCCATGGTACCTCGGTCCTTAAGCCTTTGCTTGACTTTCACCTCCGCTTAGTCCCTCAAAGCCCTTTCCTTTCTATCTTCACTTGATCAAACCATACTCAAGTCACATCATATTAAACATCCATTGAAAACCACTTATTCAATATTGTGATCCTTGCTTGAATGTCTTCTTGGTAAGGATGTTGAGATCAATCAAGCTTTCATTTGATTCAAATAGAAACATATATGGATCAACATCAATATGATCAAGCCAATTCACAATTCCTTATGTCCTCCATATTTTTGCTTGACACTTCTATCACTCACTTCAATCTCTATCTTCATACTTCTAGCTTGATCATTTTAATGCAAAGTGATTCTCCAAATCTTTGTCCATATAAGCAAACCAAAGTAGATACCATCTTATATCCATTATACATTGTCTCCTTTGTCATTTGACCTTTGTTTGGTGTTTTCTCACTAATGCACTATTGATTCATTATTCAATCCTTGATCAACACTAGTCCACTATCCAACTCTTCTTGTTCATGCAAAGGAAGCCAATATAGAGAGCAATCCATAACTATCAACTCATGTCTCATTTACCATTTGTCAAACATGCTTGCTTTTACATGATAGTATGATATCCCACAACATAGAGCCATTTCATCAACTCTATTTGCTATCGTTGTCTTTTTCTTTAACTAGATTGTTTCCATGATCTTCCAACACAACAATAGTCAATTTGGCATTCATTTGAACATTATGTGGAATACCATCAAGTTTGCTTTCTTGTTTAACTTTGGTGCGCATCTTATTATGAAATTCATGTGTATGCAATAAACTCAATTCCCTGTTCAACACTTAGCAAACTTGTTAGACCTTTAGTTGTGTTGTCATTCATTTCACCAAAACGCACTTAAGGGCTAGATGCACTTACAGTTAAAATTCTGAAGTCATTGACCGAAGTTTGCAATCTATCCTAATAAAGCTTCCATATTTATAGGCACATGTCTTCTCAGCTACTAGTAAAACATTTCCAACAAGGATCTAGAATCATTTATCCACAGACTAACCAAATTTTGCGGAGAGCATGGAAAAGCAAGGATATACCTCCTCTCATCAAGGCCTTTGCTTGGAGACTTATAAGAAGAGCCCTCGCCATAGCCGACTTAGCAACAAGTTATCCACTTACATTGACAAACACTGTGCCTCCTGTGGGTATAGTGGAAGATGATGCTCAAGACTTCTTCCAATGCGACCTCCCTCGAGCAGTTTGGTTTTCGACTAATCCTTCTTTAAGAACCAATAGTCTCCCACAAGAACATGATGGAGTGTAAATAACTCTACAAGCTTTTATTTCCAATTCAACATCTGACTCTTTGTTTCACAAGATCCTAACCACCATGTGGTATCTATCAAAGGCGAGGAATGGTAATCTCTTCCAAAGGAAAACATGGACTCCTTGACAGATTCGCCATGTTGTTGTTGCCCAGGTCACCGATCAACAACGACTTCACAATGTGAAACCAGACAACACAGCCTCTCAGGCTATGCGGTTGGCGGATACGGAACCCCAGGCTCCTTCGACTGCCCGCTGCAAGACCAACAACCTACACCCAACAACCATCTAGAGCAAGGTATGACTACACCCAATGGAGGAACAGGCACAGGGATGGACAGAGCACCCAGCAGCACGGCGTCTCCACTTTGCCATGGACAACTGGCAGCCACAAATCCAAATATTTTAACAAGCCTAAGACTATCCGCACTCATCGTACTCTAAATTCATCCTCTATCTGTCCTAGTTATCAAGATTATTTCCTCTATATATCTTTCTTCCGCACCCATCATCTCTATATCTCATATTCTATATCAACTACCAATAGTAAGATCCATTTATGACTTTATCAAAATATATCCATGCGAGATCTTGTTTTAAAGGATTTATTGAAATGAATTTAATAGTACAAACAGAATTTAATTTGATTTTTTGGTTGGTGAGTTATAAGATTTTTTTAGTTAGTTGAAATACTATCAACATGTGGATCGAGATGCGCAGGCCCGCAACGCGCATAGCGCACATCCTCCAGGAATAGCACGGGAGCATATAGCGTATGGGTAGCGTACCCGCTGCGCTATTTTTTCCGATAAAAAACTCCTGCAGGAATGCTAAGAGCATATCTGGTGCATTAGTCTAAGCGCAAGAGTATAAGTGAGCCCAGCCCATGACACTAGCATTATTATATTGTAGTGTATATGCATAGTTATTGATTTATTTTTATTGTTTTTTAAGCATAAATGACATCTAATGAATTGTATGTTCATAAAAAAACAATATGTAAGCACATATTATCCGACTTAAAAAGTCCGCTTCCACTTCGAAACCGGTCGAACCCATACCATCTCCGATATCTAAAAAATCCGCTTTTGTATACGAAACCGTATAATATCCAACCCGCTCCGAATCCGATTAAAAAAAATAGGATTAGATACGGGGAAGCTATTATCCTCTCCAATCCGATCTATCCTCATAAACTAAAGTGGACTAAACTTTAGTCATTTTAGGTACTAAAGTGTCAAACAAACTGACTCAAATGTGACTAAAACACTTTAGTTCCACTAGTCACTCAAGCGATACTAAAAAATGACAAAAATATTTTAATCAACTTTAATTTAAGAAGTGGGAACCAAACAAACCCATATAAGTTGGATGAGAGGGGGTCTTGCATTTTGGCGGTCACAGAGACAAGAGCTCGGCACGCACCGTAGTCCGTAGATGCCCTAGCCGGTAAGTACACTGGTTGATCTTTATATTGTGAGCAAGCAAATTGATTTGTGCGATGCTATAAACAATAAAGACACTTTTAAAGATGGCATTTTGTGTCATATATATATATACACTTTTCAAAATACACTTACTACATGTTTATGTAATTCGACTGGAACATGAATGTTTGAATATGGGTGTGTTTGGTTTCTAGTCACAGAACGTGACGGATGATTTGAACGCCACACTTGTGGGTAAACCTGTATGTAGAAAAGTTGTGACAGTCTGAAGTAAATCAGTAATCAAACACTAGTACTAGCAAAAATTGTGGCAGTGTGGTGGTGGCGGATGGTGATTGAGAACGCTTATATGTTGTCTATGCATGCATTATGATTGTTATTATCCATAAAAATATATGGACAAACTAAAGTAGAACCAGAAGTGGATCCTGTACAGACTTGGTTAGCTCTCAATGTCTGGAGCATCAACTGGACGGCACGGCAGGTCGGCATCGTCGGCACCTAATGAAGTCTGAACAAACAGGCGCGCACGTAACAGACACCCGTTCCGTTCCGTTCCGTTGGATTCCCCTGTCGTCCTCATGCCGTGCTCCTTGCCGTCACAGCTCACCCCGCCGTAGCAGGCAACCGTCGCCGGCGTCGCCATCGCCATCGGCATCGCCGTCACTCCGCGGTCGACTTGTCGTACGGTGGTCGCTATCCCTTCCCGTCCCTTGAAACGAAAGCCAAATCGATCCCCCCACCTTTCGGCCGCTTTACGCTACGCCTTTTTTATTCCCTTCCGCCCTCCGCTTCCCGTTCCCTCCACCCAGCCCCAACCCCTACCTAGCCTTGTTCCGTTCCCTCGGTCCGGCGGCCATGGCGGAGGAGCAGCAGCAGCAGAGGTGGCAGGAGGGCCACCGCCTGTGCGCCAACAACTGCGGCTTCTTCGGCAGCCCCGCGACGCTGGACCTCTGCTCCAAGTGCTACCGCGACCTGTACCAGCAGCAGCCAGCAGGCCCCTCCGCTCCCGCCACGTCGACCTTCCAGCCTTCCTCCTCGGCGGTCGCCGGCGCGGCCGCCGTCTCTCCGTCTCTCGAGCCCGAGCCTCCGGCAACGGCAGCCTCCGCAGGAGCCAAGGCCGGCAGGTGCGCCAGCTGCCGGAAGCGCGTGGGCCTGACGGGGTTCGCGTGCCGATGCGGCGCCACCTTCTGCGGCGTGCATCGGTACCCGGAGCGGCACGCGTGCGCCTTCGACTTCCGGGCCGCCGGCCGCGACGCCATCGCGCGCGCCAACCCCGTCGTCAAGGGCGACAAGCTCAAGGACAAGATCTGAGGAGCAGGAACGACGATGGGGCTCCGGAAAAGGAGGGACGAACGACGGACGGGTCGTCGGACTGTACGAAGTACGAACTACTACTCCCGTGTACTCTACGATTGGTGTAACTGTAGCCCATGCTCGATTCGGTTGTGTAAGCTAAGCTGGCGGTGAAATCGCTGGCCGTTGATTGAATGAAAAATCCAAATGGGAATCGAAACCCATTGGTTTCGAAAAAAAATCTTCAGGATTCCGGACTGGGAGTGATCCGAGACGGTTGTGTACCCGAACAAGTTTCAGAGTAGTAGATTTCAGGTTTGTTGTCGTCGCGAACCAAAGCCAAGGGTAGCGTGGGCGTGGGTGCTCGATTTCTTCTTCTTTTCCAAATTCCAATCCTCGTCCTCGGCTGCGACAGGACCCATCTTTCTTTTCTTTCAGGAGCTCTACAATTGCTGACGTTTGGTGCAGGGAGGAAAAAAAGAATTGGGTCCGGGCAACCGATGGATGGAAAGGTTTGGGATAAGCACGGGCGGATCCGGATGGTGTGGCGTCCGGTCCCCATGACACCAACGTCTGAGCTGCTCTCGAGCTCGTGCTGTCGCTGCTCCCCGCCCATGCTGATCGACAATACCACCACGGCCTAAAAACTTCGGCGATTAGATGGCCAATAGCGACAGGGCCATAGGGCCTTCCAGACTTCATTTTAATTTATTGCATTAGCGTCGTTTGTAAAGCTTGATTAATTAGTAGGTTGGAAGTTGGCACCGTGCGGACGAGTTGCAGTTGAGCGCTTCAGGCCGCCCGTGCTGCAAAAGTAAGCGTGTTGTAATGTTCACGGCCAACGCAACGAGTTTTTTTCTCTTTCATTCAATGACGAGAGGAGACTGCTAGTGGAGGAATAAGGTGTCCCGGACAAGGAGGAGAGGTGTTTTGACGTCGATTGCAGTCACCCACTTATGGCTAGATCGGCTAGATCGTCCATATGTTGTGCATGGTTTAGCACGTAGTAAGAGAAGGTTCTAACGGAGAGTCTGATTAGACGCTCGTTCTTCGTTCAATAAACCCACAAATAATTTTGTGGTTCTATTGAGAAGTTACAAGGTGAAGGTGTTCTAAGATCAGTAAGGCCACCTACAACGTCAGTGAACTTCGTTGAGAGATACTTTGGACAACAAGAGATGTGTTTTTTTTTACGATTGGGTGGTAGATCCTTCAATTGATCGAGATCCTCTCGTATATATATAGAGAGGGTGGTCTATCTTATCTTGATAAGAAACATGTCCAGATCGTGATCTCTAAGTTTTCTATGTAAAAATATATCCAAAATCCCAATGAAAAAGAGTTTGGGTTGGACTTGTACAGGGAAACCAGCCTAGCTGATTTTTGTGGGGCTAGGCAGCCACCTGTGCCTGTTCTGGTGTAGTTTGTTGCAAAAAAATCTTGAAAAATTCTAATTGATGATTTATTCGGACTCTAAATGAGATAAATTATATATGTTTTTCTATTAGATCGATGAGAGGAACATAATAATATAATCTAATCTTGCATTTGAGAAACTTGTCTAAACCGGCCGGCTTGGCCGGTTCTCAGCACCCTTGAAACGCTGTTTTTTGAGTTCAGGTTCCAAATAGGATTATTCAAATATGTTTTTGGATTGTCCTGACTATAGAAATATGACGACGGAATCCATTATATATTTTGACTACTTTTATTATCAACATTTTGTTTTGTGAATGCTTTTTCTCCGATGCCTGCTACAATCAATGCTTCATTCATCCGTGCTTCACCCGTGTGACCGTGTCTTGATATGAGTTTGGACAGGAATTACGGATCACTCAAGATTTCAAGTGCTAAGTTTACAAGAAAATTAAAGTGTAGAACTAAGACCCTGTTTGGTATAGCTCACAACAGTTTCTTTTTTTTCTCGAATACGTAAAAGATTTACGTATCATTTTAATTAAGAAGAAGAGTTTAAACATACAAACGACGCACTTCTAATGAGCGCTCTAGGTGATCATACAACTAAAGCTGGACCACCATAGAAGACTGCTTCGAACCTCGATATTACATAACTCGTAAACATCTAAACTATGAGCACCCCTAAACAACTTTACGAAGCAAGGTGTCTCCGCTCCTGGGCGTGCGACCCTACTCCGCAGTCCGATAAGAGCATTCTTCTACCAACCTTGTTATTGGTCGCCGGAAACAATTCATCCAGAGCTGCCACATGGCTCGGTGTCAAATTCCCTGCGAATAAGGCATCATATGTCCCCTTGGACGCAGAAGAGACCGGAGCTGCCGGCGGCGCGATGTCCATCCTCTGCATGAGGAGGACCTCACCCTGCTTGGCGGTCGGTATGTGTGCCAATGGCTGAGCCGCAATCCTCCTGCTCCTGATTGGCATGGTCCTCTTGGTTGCCGCCTTCTGTCTTGATGGAGTGGCGAGTAAGGGCGACATTGGCTTGAGCTGCACCTCGTCAGTAAACCGTGCGAGCCGTCGAGCAGCCTCGCGCGGCGTGGGTGCCGTGTTGCCAGGAACGGGCGTGGCCTCACCATCCTCCCCTGATGCCACTACACCCGCTCCAGCGCCCTGTCCTGCCTGTGGAGGCGTCCCATGCACAAGCGACAACGGAAGTGGACCCGTCATGCCCTGCACAGGCGACAACGGAAGTGGATCTGTCGTGCCTTGAGTTGACGTCGCTGGAGGACTGATGTCCGTTGCGAGTGTCGTAGCCTGCAGGCACCTGCTTGTGGGTGCCACCACTTGTCGGCTCGCGACAAGCTCGTCCAGCATTGGGTCGAACGAGACGACCCGAGCAGGCAGCCCTCTGCCCCCACACAGCACCTCCGCTAGCGGATCTAGCTCGGTGAAGCGACGTGGGGTGCGACGGTTGGAGTAGTGGCGTCGTCGGTGGAAGACGTCCCTGTGTTGAAGCCCTTCGTCGGCCCACCTCGAGGCCGTCGGCGTCGTCGTCTGCTTGGACGGGTGCCGTCAGCGCCCCCCACGACACGCGACACGGTCCCATCCGGGTTCGAAATGCTGATGGGTGCGTGTAGGATGGTCGTAGTGTTGTCGGCAGGAGCTGAACGGCGAGGCAAACCACCTCCCCTCGGCGCTGATCTAGGTCGCGCGCAATTCCTGGCGATGTGGCGGAAGCCGTGGCAACGCAAGCAACGTCGTGGCAACCGATAAGTCGCTACTCGATGTGAGTAGGAGAGGCAGTTGAAACACCTGTCGCGAAGTTCGGGTGTGATTCTTCGAGCGTGCGGAAGCTGCTCTGGACGAGACTCGATCAAGACGGTCATAGGTCGTGTCTCAGGCCGGGGTAGCATCTCCCTCCACCCGTCAGCATCGGGAGCGGAGACCCTCTCGCGCTGGCCGAGGCGTTGGCGGACGGGGGCATGGCCCTCCACTGGTCGAGCGGGCATGCCGCACACCAGCTGGGGACGCGGCCATCCGCGCTTCTTCCGGCACCGCCCACGTCCGTGTCGTCTGGCGTGCACGCTGCCACATCCCTGGACCACGATTGAGGAGCATGGAAGGGGCATGGTTACTGGCTTCGCAGGCCGACGAACAGCCTCCAGGTAGGTGGGGTGGTCGTCATGGGGTTCTTCATCCTCGTCATCTGCCCACCGACGACACTTCTTGTTCGGGTGGAAAGGAGCCGCAACAAGTGAGAGCGAGCTGGCGGAGCCTGTCGTCGGTGACGGCGTGGAGGAAGGAGCACTGGATCTCGCGGTCGTGGGCCCGATGCAGCAGCTGCCGGAGATGGTGGTCATGGCGGTGGTGGTAGGTGTTGCTGCCGTCAACGGCGGCACGGGCGACGCTGCCCGCGGCGATGCTGCAGTACCAGATCCAGTCGGGGCGGGATCAGAGGCGGTCGTGGTCGAAGCACCGGGCGCCGGCGGTGGCACGGGCGTAGAGGGAGCCCCGCGCCGGATCCAGTGGGGACGAGCCTGGGGGAGGCGGATTCCGGTGTCGGAGGCGGTCCGGACGGGCCGGCGGCGGGGACAAGTACACCCGGCGTCGACAGCGGCGTGGGCGAAGCAGCCGGCAATGATGCCCCGGCGGGGAGGGAGGTGGCCGCGGCCGCAGCCGCAGCTCTCGGCGCTAGCGGCAGCTCCGGCGTCGAGGAGGCCCTTGGCGACACCCCTGCACTAGATCCGGTGGGAACTGGCCAGGTTGCGGCAGCTCCCAGCGCCGCCGGCGGCCCTACGTCGGGGCTGGGGAGGATAGGAGAGGGAGAGGGGGAGGGGGAGGGGGAGGAAGGGGCGGGGGCAGCCGGCGCCGCCGGCGGCAGCGGGTGCGGGGTCGGTGTCAGGGTTGGGCACGTGAGTCGCCCCTCTGTGCTCGAATGAATCGCCTTGATCTGGCTAATCTGACCCTCACAACAGTTTCATGAGTTGTTTGTTTGTAAAACACTTATTTTCAAAACAGTTTCACCTATAAAGTTATTTTTCTTCCCCTCTCACAAAGATATGAAGTGGGATAAAGTTGAAAATAGTAGCTTATCACAGCTCTCTCCCCTCTTTCTCTCTCATATACATGCATAAAGTTGTTGGTGAAGCTGTTTTGTTAAACATTTTTTTTCAAAATAGCTCAGCTTCACCTTGAAAGTTGTTTATAAAGCTATTTTCTAAAAAAAACAGCTTCATTAATAAAGTAGAGTAGTACCAAACAAGCCCTAATTAACTAGGTCATTGCCGTGGGAGAATTTCTCCGGGGAATTTTGTTTCTACGTCGTGACACTCTTGACCATACATCCCACTTGCACATTTGTATGTGGTAGGTCAAAGAGGGAGGGAAGACCAACCAAGGGAGCTAAGCATGGCATCGCATTCACGCAGTGCAGCTTCTAGCTGCCTAGTACAGTGGCAGCTGATCGTAGTAGTAGCTTGTAGCTCCTCTGGGCCAGTGGCCAGGAAAGCATGAGTTCAGAAGGACAAAGGAACAGCGCCGAAAGAGAAGAACAATCTTTACCCCTCCTCCGCTCGTATCCGGAGCATCAGCAGAAAGGAACACCCAACATGCACGCCGTGCTGCAGGTCTGGTCAAGCCGAATCATGGCAATGCTGAAGACATGTACTCTAAATGTGAAGTGCAGTGAAGGCGATATTTACTGTGTCTGACCATCAGATGAGATCTTTTACCCTTTGTCAGTAAATTCTTCCTCCGTCGTTCCTCCCGGACAGAAATGCTTTGCGCGCGAGGGCCCACCGGATGTGTGTTGGGCTATTGCTGCATGGGCCAGAATTCACTAGCCAAAGTGATGGCCCAAACAAGATTGCGCCAATCTAAACTTAGTTCCTATACTCCAAATAAAGTCGTCCTAACGTGACAGCTTAAAGCTACGGAGGTTTTCTGACAAAATCGCGTTGCGCAAACACTGAGAAGCAGTGACGACCCGACCCCAACCGTAGCTACAATGAATCTACTCCTAGCTTCTTGTCGGTTCGTCCGAGATGAAACACAGTTCATGTGACGTGCTGAACGCGTCGTCGTTTTTGACTTTTTGTTCGTGTTCTGCCCGCCGTGCGTGCAGGTGCAGTGCAGGGCTATATTACTCCTATCCTATATGATATGATGACCGCAAGTACGAGATGAAGAGATAGATGCCCTCGATCGATCGGTCGGTCTTCCGTTCCTGGCTGCCATGATGGTAACGGCCGGGCCGGGTCGTCTGATTCGCGAGCTTGCAGAGAATCCTCTTGAATGCAACGCGATGCATCATCATCATCATAACATCATCGTTGGCTAGCTATAGTCGCATATAATGGGCTTGTATTGTAGCGACATGGAATTAGGACCTGTGTGCATGTAGATCGATCGATATTCAATATAATTTATTTCGGGGAGCCGGTTCACGTACCTCACTTACGTGCACGACTAAATTATTGCACTGATTACGTTTTGGCACCCTCTTTGTTTCATACGATGGTTAGGCCAACTAACTGACTAGCCAAAAAGAAAACATACTCGTTCCGTCTTAAAATAACTATCATTTTTAAAAAAAATTTATCATGACTAGATTTATAAAAATATATGTTTAACATTTATATCTCTAAATAAATTTATTTTAAAAATAAATTCAACGATCTACCTAATGATATTAAGTATGTACCATAAATATTAATATATTTTTATATATAAAGTTAGTCAAAATTATTTCTTAAGATGTTCGCGAAAAAAAATATTTCTTGAGAAGTGGGAACGACATTTAAGGAAGTATTATGATACTATCTTGTTCTAAATTAAACATCACACATTGAAAATCAGTGCGAGTACAAGTTTATTAGTCTCGTGGTCATAAACCCTGGTCCTTTGTGCTGTCAAATTAAATAGATATAATATAGACTTATAACGTTGTTCGTCAATACAAATTTACCATTGAAGATGGTATATATTGAAGGACCCAACATCAAACTGTTATCTAAAAACAAAAAAAAATATGAAGCGTAAAAGTTTCCAAACGCTTCTTTTTATTACTTACTAGCAAATATGATCGTGTGTTGCAATAGAACACGTTAACATGTTGTGTAGTCCTAAGGGGTTGTTTGGTTTGGCTTTCAGCTTTAGCTTTTGCTCCCAAAAGCTCAAAAGCCAACCAAAAGCCCTTTTTTGGATCAATAACTTTTGCAAAAGCTAGCTTTTACTTAGTACATTTTTCACAGGAGGGGAGGAGCTGATTTCACCAGCTGTAGGCTTCCAAAATTACCCGCAATGCCATCGGTTATGAAAGAAAAACGGTTCGATATGTTCTTTTCCCTCATCCGCGCGAGAGGCCTGATGACAAGAGGCCGCGGTGCTAGGGTTTCACGGGCGGCGCATCTCACCGGCCCCCTCCCCGGCGACCCTCCCAGCGACCATCCTTCCCTGGCCCCCTCCCCAGCGACCTCCCTCCCCCGGCGCGAGCTCCCTCCCCGACGTTCCTTCCCTGCGCGACCTCCCCACCGGCGCCCCTTCTTGGTGCGGCGTCCCATGGCCCCTCCCCGGCAACCCTCCTCCCCGTCGCGAGTTCCCTCCCCTCCCCGGTGAGCCGCCTCCCCGGCGCGAGCTCCCTTTCCGGTGCCTCCTCTGCGCGAGCTCCTGTCCGCCCCTCCCAGGCGGGCCCACGTACCTGCGCGGCGGCGCCGGTGAGCCGCCTCCCTGCGCGCGGCCGGCCCCTCCCCGCCGCGAGCTGCCTCCCAAGCGGGCCGGTGAGTACGCACGGGAGGAAGAAGAGAGAGAAGAAGGTGGTGTGTAAGGAAGAAGAGGATGACAGACGGGGCCCGCATGTCAGTGACCGTGGCGTTTCAGAAGCCACCTCCGCCGAACCAAAGGGGCTTCTAACTTTTTCACAGTTGCTTTCTCAAAGCGGATTTTACTAAAGTCACAGTTCACAGCTGATTTTCCTAAAGCTACAGTCCAACCAAAAAGGGTCTAAGGCCCATAATTAACTAGCTATCTTTTTAGATTGGGCTTTTGTTCGGCTATTGGAAAAACCGGTTGATTGAATAGTGTTATATGAGATGGAATAAGATAATTGAATAGTATTTCGTGAGAGGGAGCAAGCTGAAATAAGGTAAGAGTAGTTCAAGCGAATAAAGCAATATTAATTGAAACCTAAGGTGCATAATAAATGCTAGTTGCAATAAAAAATTAATCTTGTATGAAAAATCCACTAGAGCGATGGACTCTGCTTACACAAGTGGCCGTCCTGTTCGTTTGGTTTATCAACCAATGAAACAGTGTTTTTGTCTCAAAAAAAAACAGCAAAAAACAGAGCAGCCGGCTTATCAGCCACCGAAAACGATAGAAACAAACAGGGTGAGATCAGTTATGGGGTTAAAAAAGATCAAAGGCTAGACACACATGTGTGTGCCAAGTAACGACACGCATGGGCTTAAACATGGAATCTAGGTCTAAACATGTGCGGTGCAATGTTTGTAAGGTTTTACAATTCTAAACTAAAGTTAACTGATTTCAACTAATTAAATAGTGTTCTGTGAAAAAGAATAAGCTGAAACAAAACTGAAAGTTGTTCAAGCAAACCCATGTACTTCTCGGCTTGCCGGCCTCCGTCGCCTGAACAAGAAAGATAACCCTGTAAAACTAAAAGAACATATGTCCACGAAATACAGTGGAGACTCAAGAGCTTTTTTGTGCTGCGAATAATGACGACACAACTTTTCTGGACTATGTATTCAGGTACCAATAGATGTTACAAAGTACTAAGCAAGTGGTCACTAATATATAGTCACGACGTTGCGGTGATCTTCATGCTCCGCCATGCCGTGCCATCCCACGACTTGGAGTGTGTGCTGACGGCCACCACACTACTAGCACTACGATTCAGCAAAACAAAAGAGAAAACAAAGGACAGCCACTGCATGAACTGAATGCATGCATCTGGCTTGGTACAAACCTGCTCGGGCAGAGATGACCAAGCTTTCTTATTGACTGAAACAACAGCTAAAATTAGGAGCAATGACCGAGCCTGGGTTATCCAACAATGAGCCAAGGGACACAAGAATTAAGAGAGGTAAGAGCAAGAAGAATCGAGTAAGTGACGGAAGAAGAGTGGTGTGATTGAGGGTTTGATGGACCGAGGAGCAGAGGAAGAAATTTTCATAGTTTACTATTAGGTATAGATAGCGATTAATCTTAATTCTTACGGATGCTACAAATCAAAGTGCATGCATCTCAAGCAACGAAAACCTAATATTTTGCTACGACTTCTTTTAGGATAAAGATACATATAACTAATTATGGGCCTAAACTTGTGAAAATACATCTTTTTACTTAAATTGGACGCAGGGGATATTGTCTTAGAAGCATGACCATCAGCATAAATGAATTGCTGAAAGTAATGTCGTCTAAGGACTTGCTTGGGTCATGAACTAGTTTCTAGCTAGTCTAATTAATAAAGTTTAGGTGGCTAAATTTTAGATGACTTAGTTTGATAATGTGTTCTTTGGATACATGGACCACTAGGAGAGACTAACAACTAATTGGACTGGAGTAAACATTAGTCCATCTTTTAGTCAATCCGTTTAGATAGTCTAGTATACTATCTTCAGTCGCCTAAAATTTGCATGGTATAGTATAGTATAGTGGCCCAAATAGGCCGGCCCTTATTAATTAATAGACTACTTACCTTCAAGGCATCAACATATATTTGAAATTTATTACAATATACAGTAATCTTTTAAAAACATACGAATTAAAATCAGGTCAAAGGTGTGATAATGAAGTGCATGCTCCGTCGGAGTATTAACATCAAGTATATTCAAGTGGTGTAGCAGAAGAGTTCAGTGCTACATCGGCTACACCAGGAAGCTCCCCTTGACTAGGGGCACCAAGCATCGTAGTACTATAGTTTAGTACTGGCGTGCAGAGCTCATTACACGACTTGACCATGCATTGGAGCTAGCTGCTCGTTCGGCTTGCGCAGCATCATGATCATGGCGCCTTTATATAATTGGTGGTCTAGGATCTGCTCCATGATAATTCTTCCTGCATGATATCTGACAAGGGCCTCATGCACGCACGCTGTGATTTTTCTCGATCGCTCGTTCGATCGAGCTGGTGCTCCGCTGCCAATGCAATGCATGCACACAGGACCGAAGGCGATCCATGGAAAAAAGTTTTCCACGGAACAAATCGATGCATCGCATTGACCACACCTGCGCCATCTTGAGCGCGGGCACGTACTATGGCAGCAGCAGCAGCTGCTTCTGCTTCTTCTTCTTCTCCTTCCTTTTGCAGCTGGACCATTAGCTTTCTGCCCATGAACTTCATTGCACCTGCGCAAGTTCCATCATGCCTCTCGAGAAACAATGCAGCTCATTAGTGTTCTGCATGCCCTAATATTTGCAGGCGATCCTCTCTCTCTCTCTCTCTCTCTCTCTCTCTCTCTCTCTCTCTCTCTCTCTCTCTCTCTCTCTGAAAAAGGGATAATATATTCCTTTTGCCGGAGCTCCTTAACTGCTAGTAGTATACAGCAGTAGTACTATGCATATATACAGTGCATGAAAATATCATGGTGCTACTACTAACAATTACTACTAAAACTGAAGATATAATGCGGCTTAGAACTGAACATGCATGGGACTATCAGATCGAGCATGAAAACAGTTGAGCCCCTCTGCTGCAGCTAGCTGCTTGCTGACGGAGCATGCATGCACGAAGCTACTATAGGTAGCTAGGTACTAGCTGTAGCTGATGATGATCTCTATTCTCTAGTGGGCTAATGGCTAGGACCATGCATGATGCACTTGCACAGAGCACCAAGTACTTGCATTGGCTTCTGCACTGTTGCATCATAGCCGCATCGACCATAGCTATATGGTACAGAAGATATCCCTTCCGCTTTCTGCTGCTCACACTTGATCCATCCCCAAAGCAAAAAAAAAAAGGCAACGAGGAAGAATCCAACACCCGCCGAATCGAGTAACAAGGCCTTTCGATTTCCGCTGCTCGCGATCGAGTGCCCGCTGCCCGCCTGCCGTGGTAGACTGGTAGGCCAGCAGGCCAGCAGTATATTCTCCCAGCCACGTACTCCTACTGCCAGCGGGCAGCGGCACCGTCACCGAGAAAGCTCCGCTCCAGACCTCCGGTAGTGGCTACCACCTGCAGCGAAGCGATGGCGCCCATCGGAGGTTCGGATCTGCAAAGACATGCATGGACCCATTGCGTTGGCGAAGAAGCAATCACTACGTACTAGAGCTACTACTAACAGCGTACAATGATGGCCTAGCTTTTAATCCGTAATCATGTTAGCGCTCCCTTTGGAGATGGATCATGTTTGCAGCTACTAGAGCTCTGCCATGCTCATACCTGCAAACCTGCAGGAATAGGAGCCTACAGATGCGCGATGATGCACGACCTGTCCTCACAGTCACACTAGCGTTTGTTTCGGGGTCAAGATTGCAGTGCGTTCTGTTCTGTTCTGTTCCGCCAGGTCCTTTCTTAGGGGGGGAAAAAAAGGGAAGGGCGACTGTGAGTTTAGTGGCGAAATATGAAGCATGGTCAGGAATTCAGATCAAGATCCTCTCTTTTCAATTCCAAAATAAAAAGATTTTGAACCGTGGCTCAGTTCAAGGTTTCATTCATGATCCACGGTCGAATCTTCAGGTCAAGATCGCAATCCGGATTGGATCTCGGCCTGTAACAGCAAAGAGGCCAGAGTTTTATGCCTCTTCATTACTACTAGTAGTACGTAGTAGCTACTAGCAACTAAAACGATCACTGTTAGTAGGGAAACGTACCTACAAAAATATTGCTAATGAACTTCCATTACCTGCGAAAAAATAAATCAGTGAGTAGAAAATTCAAAATTCTTAGTAGTTCATCATCTCGGATTCGACGGTGTTGATCATCAGTTCATCATGCATGTTGTATGAAGGGAGGCTAAAGCAGCCATGACTGGTTGAAAAGATGAGAAGGGGATCATCAGGAGTGGCAACTGGCAAGAAAGAAGCAGGGCACAAGACAACACAGGGATGCGATGATGAGCCATGGATGACCCGGGAAGAGCCATCATTACGAATCTTGGGCCGGCTAAGGCCCATAATCATCATCATCATTTGGAGTCCTCTCTGCCGCTACCTCCTCTTTTTCCTTTATCCTCATTTTGCCCCCCTCTTATGCACTTAAATTGACTTCCCATTTTTTGGTCCGAAATTGTAAAGAATTTCTTTTTCTCGCATACAGGAACATAACATAGCACATACAGACGCGCATGTTTGTACCAATCATCGTATGAACATAGTCACACACACGATTAACATCTCCGAGAGGCTAAATAAATCGTTTTAGGATTGACATAGTCAATATAAACAACTCGTTGTCAACATGCATATTGGTGACTACTGGAAAAATCTCTTTAATTTTCTTATAAACAACTTACACTTGACTTGGTTTGTCCTTTTATCATGCAAGTATGTATACTTGGTATGGATTATGACCTAGCATTTAACGAAGAGTTTTGCTCAACGAATAGCTCGCTATACCACTATTGTAGGCTTTATAGACTCTACTTAGTACAATCATGTTGTGGCAGTAGTCAGCGCCTGTGTGAAAGCGCACATGGCACCCTAGTGGATTTTGGTGAGTTAATGACAATCAATTTAGGGACTAATAAGGTGTAATGAGCTTTATGAACAACTTAGAAAACAAATGGATGACTGTTGATGTTAATGATCCCTCAAAATGAAAAAAGAACAACGACATGGACTCAAGAATGTTTGTTGATTCACTTTATCTTGAATTTATGTTTAGGAAACCTAGAAACATCATACTATAAAGAAGGCCGTAACTTTGGAGTGAAGAAAATTGAGGATGCATTTGCTAGCCATTTCTTTTGGTCAAAGATAAGGCGTGATGTTGAGCGTTATGTGTCTCATTACACCACTTGCAACAAAGTTATGCCTTGCCTGAACCCACATAGATTATATGCCTCTTCATGTTCCTAGTGCTCCCTAAAAATGATATTTCTACGAGCTTTGTTTTAGGATTACCTAGAACAAAGACAGGGATGAGTAGATTTATGGTTGTAGATTGTTTTTTCTAAAATAGCACACATTATACCCTGTAATAAGAGTGATGATGCTACACATATAACTGTTTCATTTTTTAAGGAAGTTGTGCGCTACATGGATTGCCCAATACTATTGTCTCTTATTGTGAAGGCAAATTTCTGAATCATTTTTGGAGGACATTATGAAATAAATTGGAGACCAATCTACTAATTTCTAATACTTGTCATCCCTGAACTGGTCATCAAATAGAGATTGTTAACACACTTTATCTACTCTGTTGCGGGCTTTTCTAAAGAATAATTTGGAATTGTGGAAGATCCATTCACTCCACCACCAAGGTAAGTCTATTTCATGAGGTGTATGGCTTCAACCCGCATGCTCTACCTATTGATTTAATACCTTGAACTCTTTTTGAAACAATGAACTCAGTGTTGCACAACAAGCTAAATATATTTTGAAGAAGCATGAGACAACTAAGAGTAATATTGAGTCTATGATTGAGAATATAGTTGACGCTTATGATTGCAAGTGTATGAAATCATTTAACTGGTTCATGAATTGGTTATCTTGTTTAGGTTAATTTGCATATAGATCATTTTACAAACTGTTGAGAAAATCTAACACCATGCCTCTAGCTAATTGCCTTTTAAGTACTTGCAAATAGAATAATAATATGCATTTAAACTTGACTTTGTAACCTTTGAGTTAGTCCCATGTTTCATTTAGATTTACTTATGATGTGGAAATTACATTAAGACGATGCTAGTTCAAGAGGGAGAGGATGATTGAAAATACTACACCTAAGCACTGCAACCATTACATGACTCGATCCATACTTAAATTCGATGTGTGTTCTACGTTTCTCTTGTGTTCTTCGATTGTAGTAGGAAAAGTTCTTAGCTAGATCCGTATGCTGTCGTAACAACGAACACTAGTGTAATGGTTGCAGGATTCAAATCTACTAGTAGAAACCGAATTTGACATTGAATCTTCACCAAAGAATCAACGACTATGAAAGAAGATGACTCCATCAATGAGCTTGTTGACTCCAACTAGCGATATATAAGTAACATTGCAACATTACATTGTCTCTTGTCAATCTTGGGTTATGCAACTTACGCACTTGTGAAAGCTAACACTTTATTATCATGAGCATGTCCTTGCTAAATTACAGAGCACGGTGGACACGCGAAGGTTAACCAAGTTACGACAAAGTATACACATTGAGAAGGCGCGCCTATGATAGGAAGATAGCGCTAAATAACCACCACCCCGGCCACACCGAGCAAACAAACCATTCCCCAACTCCTCCCTTTTTGCCGTCGGCCTGCCCCCACAAACATCCGACAGTCTCATCAGCGTCTCCCTGCTTTAGGCCAAGGTCACCGGGCGGCCACCGGCTCCACCACCACCACCAGCAGCAGCAGCAGCACAAGGTCGATGCCCCTCAGGCTCAGGCACCACTCTCTAATTTTGCTAGTGTGCTCAGCTCTGCTCCATTCATTCATGCTCTGGTTCCTTGCTTGGCTTTCATGCTGTCAGTCACATTGCGCGTCACACGCTCCATCGTTCTACCGGGAGTTGAATGGATGCCCCTTCGTTCTTTTTGTTTGCTTCTACTAGTAGTTTGCTTCTCTTGTTCCCTTTATTTATGCATGCATCCGTCGATTTGCTAATGCGTCTGAGATGACACGCCGGTGATTTTGCAATTGTCATGAGCAGAGTAGCAGCATCCTTTTCTTTTCTTTTGCCCTTTTAGCCGCGTGGCATGAAATGCAGCTAGCTGAAGTGGTGTGGTGTTGTGGTGCAGACCGGCGGCTGTAGCAGCCATGGAGAGGCTGAACACGAAGCTGTACCTGCAGAACTGCTACATCATGAAGGAGAACGAGCGGCTGCGGAAGGCGGCCCTGCTGCTGAACCAGGAGAACCAGGCCCTGCTCACCGAGCTCAAGCACCGCCTCGCCAAGTCCACCGCCGGTGGTGGTGGCGGCGGCAAGAGCAACAGCAGCAACAGCAACAGCACCGTGGCAGCGGCGAACCGCGTCTCCCCCAAGCCTGGCATCGACGCCGCTGCGCCGTCGCAGCAGGCCGGCGGCGGCAAGGGCATGCCTGCTACCAAGCCCAAGCCCAAGTAGACTGCAGTCCATCACAACTCGATCACAAGCTAGCTAGATGGCTGCTGCATCCACGAGCTGCCGTTGCTGTCGTAGTGGTAATGGGTGGCCTTAGCTTCATGGTGTTGGTTTAGTGGTCACTTAATTAGCTCCGGATGTGATGTTACTTCGTTCAGGAAATGTTTGTTTAGTTTTAGAGTTGATGCAAACCTCAAAAGTCCTGGCCGATGATGGGAACTGGTGTGTGACAATGATCTTGTAACGAGGGTATAGAGAGATGTGCGTTTCTGAATTCTGGGAGCTGATCTTCGGTCTTCACAATGGTTGGTTTGAGGAGTGGCTTCTGAAATTCCTGTGATTCTCGCAGCGTTCTCTTTCTTTTTTCGGAATTGTCATCCTGCAATCTCAAACAGTGCTTCAAGATCTTGTCGGTACACGTCGTCAATCAGTACGGCAGTTGTGCATACCAAATACAGAGAGAATGATCACCATCCCTATTACTTGTCCCCGTATGGTGTGTGTTGGGGCCGTTACGATGTTTCTTATAATTGTCCCACCCTATAGAAATGATTCTACAAGTTTTTATGCATTTGTTCCTCTATTAATTATAGATCACCCAATGGGAAGCATGGTTTGGGTTGGGGGGGCTCACGGGTATCAAAACAATAATACTCCATCTCTGCATGAAAGAATCAATTTCTAAATTCGTGCGATTTTAAATTTGACTAACTTAATAGAAAAATATAATATCTATGACTTAAAATGATCATCATGTGAAAATATGTTCTATGATAAATCTAATGATACTAATTTGATACCATAAATTTTAATATTTTTTTCTAAAAATTTGGTCAAAGTTTAAAAGTTTTAACTTAAGACAAGATTTATGATATAAAAAAATATAGATGTTGAAAATTATACATATATCATTTTTAAATCAATTTTTTTACAAAAAATTTGAAGCCAAAGTCATGCTTTAGAGATTGTGCAGTTATAAAAAAAATGACTTTTACAATATAGAGTACATCTATAAAATCAGCATGGCATAGTCTACGCGCTAGATGGCATTAAACTTGTAATTGACATGAAAGCATGACATTTCAAGTAAATATATATAAACTGAAAATGGTTTTCATGCTGAATAATCTAGTGATAAGAATTAGGTAATATTCTTTTTTCTAAAAAGTGATATCAATCTTGGATTGTCCGTTTATTTCATTATTGTTGGTGGTCAAAGTAAGAAAAGTTTGACCCACAGAGATTTTCGGATCACATATATCTTGAATAGATTTGGTGCGCAGTTTCACTTTTTTGTCTTGTATATATACCTGCTGGTCTTTACCACGCTATGATTGGCTACAAATAGACAGTCCAAGACAGTACAAGGGTGCACTCAACAGGATTCCTGCGATGCACATGCCAGTATGCCACTGCCATCATCATTCGACATGGTCTACTATACCTTTCATTCATTTGTCCTACTCACTTAATACGTATACAGAAAAAAAAAAACAAGGAGCTCATTGCATTGAGAGCTAGCATGCACTTGGACCCTCTGTTCCTGCCGTGATCACTCGCCACTCTAGTACTCTACCTAGTAGTCACTGGATTTATTTATCCTTCAGTAATTACTGTACTTGGTAAACACTTACAGAACCTTCCACCTCACAGCAGTGTGATTCTTGCTAATAGGCTACATTCATCTTGGCAATGTCGACATGCCTTTCTTTAGCATGGTTCATAAACAAAAGCAGACCAGCATCAAAATGACCAGACATGCATGTGGAAACCAAAGGATGCATTTTCCTTTTTCAGTTAACTCGAACGCAGAAGAATTTCAGAAACAGCAGGAGAAGGAGATGACGAGTGAGATCACATCAGATGGAGCTCGATATATGACAACTGGTCGCAGACACACTTATGCCCTTGATCCAGCCGTCTTCAGTTATCATTGCGCAAGATATGTTTTGATCTATACTATCTAAACAGTTATTACCGTACCGATGACCCTTTCATATTTGGATTGGAGGAACAGCTGCGTACGTGCTGCAATTGAATGGGTATGGTATGGTCCAAGGGACCAGTGTCGAGAAACTATGAGTACGTCTGTACATAACCTGCCAGATGCAAAATTTGTACACATGCATCCTGTGAAAGCACCTGATCATGAATCATAATGCCAAATGCCAAAAGGTATCGAGTGCTGCTCCGGAGCACAATGATCATGGGTGATACGAACAGATGCGCGAAGCTCAGCTGCTGTGCTGCACCGAGTGTGCAGTGCGGTCAGTCCAGAGGAAATGGCGACACGAGACTTGGGAGTACGTCGTTCTGCTACTACCTAACAAGCCAGCGACCATGTGTTCTCTGGAAAAACCAACCACCAATATTTTTCCTGTCATCGTGATCAGCTAGCGCTTTCTTCGCTTCGGAAAATTCACGCCGCTGGAACATAAATTGAGATGCATACTTGCATGTTCAGTGGTAAACCAGAGTCGTGCTAACTGCTGACATGCATCTGACACGCACAAATATTTACATACTACTGTACTACAGAAGCCGCAAGCACACGGCAGTTCTTGCTGTCCATCCTTCCAAGGGCTTCCCTACTGCACTACAAACTACACAGAGACCCACGGCAATGGAGAAACCAGGAGGCAGAGGCATCCCGCCCAAAATGGGACACAGGCACCTCACATTTCCAACCAACGCATCGCCATCGCTACCCTCCACTAACCAGCTAGCAGCTACTACTACTACTACTACAACAGCACAAAAGGCAGGCATCATCACTACCAGATCACACGGCTAACACTAGAGCACTGCAAAATGAGTCTCGCACGCCCATCATCGATCTCCTGGACACGCCACGGACTTCACTCATCGTCCGGCACCACCTCCATGTTCTGCTCCTCGTACTTCACTGCAACCAGGAAGCAGATGCTCACCTGCACAACATGAACCAGGTCACGGGTCACAGCAATGGCAATCCACGAGCCACCCACACCCACCAGGGACATGAACAACACACACCTGCTTGGGGTCGTACACAGCATACTCGTTGTACTCGAGCGGGCCGTCCTTGTTCGCCGACGGCACCAGCTTGCCGCAGGGGACCGTCACGCCGTCCCTCCAGGTGAAGTGCTCCGACTCGTCGGTCGTCTTCCTCCCGACACCTTTCACGCCCATCTTATTCTCTTCAAAGACCTGTGCCTCCTGCATGTTCGGTGTTCATCAAAACAGATGGCTGGATCATATATTCAGAGCCTAGCTAGGATAGGAGTGGCTCTGCTTCAAGGTCACTGGAATGGAAGAAAGGCTCACCTCTGCCCCTGGTGTTCCGGTTATTTCTTTGATCTCTTTTCCCAGAGATGCCACCGCAAGGACCAGGTACCCTTCTGGGCGGTCCACTGCAGTGAAGCCATAGCGAGCAGCTTCGGCCGCTGCATCAGAACAGACTATGGCTTTGCCCAACTGAAAATGTAACATGACATCACTTCTTTAACATAGCTCTCGATCACATCTCTTCTGGCCTGTGAGTGCATATGACATGACCAACGGGTGGGGGTTACTTACCATGTACCCTGGCACAGGAAGATGACAGACAGCAGGTAGGAATCCTTTATGCAGGTGCCTAAGCAAGTTAGAGCTTCTAGTCCCTGTGCCAAAACAAGAGGCCACATGTATATGTTAAACTAGAATGAGAACGCATGCTTCAACATCACGGTTAGCACTGATGATTCATGATTTCGTGAATCGAGAAAGGAAACGTACCACACCAGAGAAGAATTTTGTTTGGCAGATTCTTTATTTTCTCATAAGAAGAAAATGCACTGGATTCAACAGCATATATCCTCTCAACAGACACACCATAAACCTGCACCCAAGTTTTATCATTATTGGACATGTTTCTTCGTAGAGGAATTAGGATCTACAGGCGGTGAAGTATGAGATCTTACCACATCCTCCACCTTGACAGGCTCGTATGTTTTCTCTAGGTACTTTAGAATCATCTTGTAGTCTTCTGAGTCCTCGGTAACAGGATTGATCGAACAACCTATCTTCTTGTAGCATTCAGACAGTGGGTCGTCCAAAGTCGAACCAAACACATCCCCCATGAGATGAGATGCATCATTTATATCACGTACTGTCTCAAAACCTGATGCTACCTGCATCCACATGAATTGTGAGAAATTCAACCAAGTAGTGCAGATGACCCAGAACAAAAGTATAGTGCATAACAATAACATACATTGTCAGCAATCTGCTCAAACCCCCTCATCGTGTATGGTCGAGTTGTGGGAAACAAAGTGAACCATTTGCTGCTGACTTCGGTCCAGAATGCATCTGCTTCCGGGCCAGACTCTGCCACCGACTCTGCATCTCGTCTCATCTGAAGCAGCATATCCTCCCCTGCCAGTTTGAATAATTGATGATAAACTGCTAGATAGTGGAAACCAGAAGCACTGAAGTTCTAACCTCTCTTCAGATGGAGATCAGTAAGCATCCCTATGGGAACGTCAGGCAGGTCCTGGGCCATCTCCATTAAAGCATACCTGTCACATAAGTTACTAAATCAGGTTTCCATATTGCATCTGTTGTACAGATCTTACTATTACTAATTGGAGGCCCCAACGGAGGCTCCACGTTAATTCTCACCAGACGCGCTGAGAAAAAAGATAAATGCTATAAATTCTCACATTAATCAGAAACATCTAACCATTAATCTGTAGACTCTAACAATCGGTAACCATTAGATCTATTTTATTTTTTAAAGAAATTACCCACCTCTGCCATTATTATAGATAAAGAAAGAAAAAAAAGATAATTCTATTATTTTATTTTTAAATCAACCGTTATATGACGTTTTGTTTTCTAATAACTCATCTAATCTTACCTATATATATCGTGTTTGACGTTTGTTTTTTGGAACCCATCTAATCTAACCTTCTTCCGTTCGTCTCCCTGGGGCCTGGCGTTCCAATATAATTCTCCTACCAGCGTCCATTAGCGCACGGCATGCAGATGGTGCCATGGAGGGGTAGCTTGGACGTTGTAGGCGCGGGCAAGATTGTCGATTGGTGGCTCTGCTGTGCATAAGAATCTCGCGAGCGCATCATTAGTTCTCCTGCTAGAGTTTTAAGGATCCCTGGTCGTGGAAAAGGAAAGCAAGATCGAATGGGGTCATGCACCAAACACCATCCTGAATATATGCTAAGATTGGTTCGGGCGAGCGGCGAGTCATCGGTACAGTTCAGCGCGTTGGGAGGCCACACCGCCATGCATGCAATCTGCACTGCTAGAAGAAACCTATCTTATGGGTGGTGGCAATGCCGTCATCCCCAGATGCAAGGTGCACGATCGAGAAAATTGATCCTAATGGGGTGCATGTGCATGCGCGTACTTCGTCTCTGCATGGTGGCACATGCATGCATCCAGGGGTTAGTGCTGAAACTGTAGATGCTTGATCTGAAGAATATTGCATATATCCAAGGCTACGAATGAACTACATCAAGCAAGGAAAAGTGCTGGTGGCGCGGGAACAATATCAGGCCGCCGGTGCACAGACTAATTAAAGGTGTGGCTAGATCTCATAATTACAATTTAATATTAGTCCTATGATGTACTAAATTTGGTCATCTTCCTATATATAGACCCCATGCATGATTGCAATTTATTTTTTCTCCTCCATACTTTCTTTAACTGTTTCGGTATGGTGACCCGGAAAAGAATTGTGAAAAATCAAACCAAGAGTCACTGGAGTACACGAA
Organism: Microstegium vimineum; assembly: GCA_022036555.1. NCBI lineage: Eukaryota > Viridiplantae > Streptophyta > Magnoliopsida > Poales > Poaceae > Microstegium > Microstegium vimineum. Next base: position 30,471,628 of record CM039121.1, read on the forward strand.
CAAATAAGTAATGAGATGATATGATCCTTATCAATCATTAGGTATAATTTTAGTTTTAATGTCCCTAGATTACTTCATACAAATGACATGATATAATCCTTAGGTATATTTTTTGTTCACTTTAACAACAATGTAATTAGATTAACTTCAAGTTTACATGTTAATGGTGCTGAAAAATTAGGAGATGGCCATTCATGGAGTTATCAATAAAACCTATTTGGAAAAACTCCAAATATAATTAAACTGATCCCATAATACTTTTTTAATAAAATTATCCACCTCCATCATTATGAAAGATAATTCTTTGAGCCCTAAGTTTGCACTCAAATTATGCATAACTGGCATTATGAAATATAATGTAATGTACTATATACCAATTAGTATATTCTGTACCTAAATTATCCATCTCAATAGTTATAAAAACTAACAAAAATCTCTCAAATCTGAATGTAAATGCTCATACAAGCTATTATGAAAAATAACTCAACATCTATATGTACAATATATACACAAAGCTATTTGGAATAGACACTTGTGACAATATTAAATGCTATGTGCAAAGCTATGTTCCACTGCGTTGTCTAAGGAAACATGTATATATATTTATTTTATAAGCTTATCAAGCATGGAAAAATATCCTTAATTAGCAAACCACATAGTATTGACACTTGTAGTTCACTTTAAGATATATTAATACTCATGATAATAAATTTTGTAAGTCATCATCTAAAATTTTTTATACAATTTGATTCAAACATTATATCATATGTAATTTAATTTCAAGCATTATTTGTTAATTAAAACAATACTAATAGAATACATAATAAATTGAACATCTTGAGTGTCATGGTGCATGCTGAAGCAACTATTTATGTCATTGTAAGAACTAAGAGGGTTGCCTAAGACCTACAATACTCTTTTTATAATTTTTTTTTGAATAAATGATACAATAAAGATTAGAATTTCCCCCCTTTTTTTAGATCGCAGGCTAAAAATTAAAAATATATTTTTATGATATTAGATAAAAGGATGAAATTGTAGTTTATATACTTTAATTTTATGTTTCAACAAAATACTGATAGAAATAATTACTCAAGAAACCGCTAGAAATAATTAAGATAGATCCTTAAATTCTTACAAAAATCTAAAACATATGCCATAAAAATGCTAGATTATGATCACCAAAGTAAATAATAGCCACTATATCAATTAATAGACTCAAAATTTTGAAAAAGAATCAAAATTTAGGTTCATGTCGTTATGACAAAGACTGCAGATAAAGTTATAATAGTTTAAGCAAATATTACAAAGAGGAGGTATGTAAAGAAAAAACCCGATGAATATGTGTTAAAATACACGAAAATAATAATATAGACTATAGAGTACTTATTATATAGCTATTGTTTTAAAACATTAGGAAATAGAAAAAAATAATTAACATAAGTAATTTTTGTTAGTTAGTGTCTTCTAAGATTCTAACCCGTATGAGAGCACGGGTTGATGGACTAGTTTCTCTAAAAAACACAGAACATTCTACGAAAAACCAACCAAAAGATTATAGTTTCAACTAGAACTTATAAAAAATAGTTTATGTTCATCTATAGGATACCTGTAAATCTCTTGGCCACATAACTGTTTTACAAGGAAAGAAACAGAAGGATCAAGCTTGCAATGTGCTGCTGCAGAACCCAACTGACGAAGTGCTGCACTTCCATGACGCACATCAACCCCAACATCCTGCCACAAGATTAGCATACAATACACTTCTTGAATATATGAAATCATGAGGAAGGACTAAAACAAAAAATATAAGCAACATCTTGAAATTAAATCTAGTGCAAAATCCAATTACCATGTCCAAGGGATACATCTTCATACTCTTCTTCTCAAACTTCTTCTGCCTTTCCCAAGGCTCAAACTCATTTCCAGTAACCTCCTCAAACAGCCGAACAAATTCTTTAATAGCATCATTGACACGACAACCAAAATCCTCCACTCGTTCCTCTGCCATCTGGTCATGACCAATTGGACCTTTCTTGTAGAATAGGTGTAAACGATTTTCAGGGACCATAACCAGCTGCATGATGCATAGCCTGCACATAAAGAAGTTCTGAAGTCCACGAACCAAGGTACACTCCAAGATAGCCATACCCCAATACACATGAGAAATTGAGAATACAAATACATACTCATTCATCTGGCATCCTAGATCGCATACAGCAAAAGCGCAGTTGTAGATTATGCCATCCTTCTCAAAGACACATCCACCATCTTTATCGAGTTTAGAGTCCTTGTGAACAGATCTCTTCCCAGCAAGTTTAACCTACCCAAACCAATCATTGCTATTGAGGAACTAAATAAATTTGTAATTGTAACTGACAGATGCAAAATGCACTAGATTAAGGCAAGAACCTCTGCAGCTAAGGTCTCAATGGCCTCCTCATTTGGATCAAGTTGGCCCAGTGGTAGTCCTCGGCCTTCCGGAACAAGGTCAGAAACAATATCATAGGCAGCTAAAGGCTGAACTTCCTTCTTCTCAATACTATCAATTATCCAATTCTCACTAACAACAGGAGTTCCACGCTCCCTGTGCAGTATTAGTTGTCAAATTTAGTTCAACCATGCTATCTATTTCTTTGAAAACTCAAAGCAAGGAACATGTCAAAAACAGATGTATATTAGGCAAAGGATTACAGTGCTTCAGCGAATCCTCCAGAGCCACTTTTCTCTCTCTCAGACGGAGAAGCCACTACACAGGTAACACCTGCGAAAACAAATGCACCAATATCATTAAGAATCTGTTGACATACCATCATCCAACACCATACAGTTCATACATGAGAACTGATGGGAGGAGCATATGATACACACCAAGCACGGAATTGTTGACCTTCCCTCCATGCTTCATAATCTGCTCCTTGAAGTAACCCTAGCCATTTTCAGGATTAACAGAATAAGATTCATGAAGCACAGCAGCACAGGTCTAACTGTCTAATAGATGAGGTTTTCAAAGGCCTTACATGTGAGCGTGACATCCGTCCAGACAAGGCAATCATCATGCCGGAGAAGATATGGGCCTCTTCATCAACATCACGTTTAGGGAACTTGTTTCCTTCATGTTGCTTCAGCCACTGCAAAACAATAAGCAAAATGCAGATAGGATATGAATTATGAGCATTTATTAACTAAACCATGCTCAATGCAGTGCTCAGTACTTAATACTATACAAATTGCAGTCTCATTATATTACCTTGCGGACAAAATCATCTTTTATGTCATCAGGAACTTCTATAGGACTGCCCTTCCTTGAAGGGTCGTTAGTACTGAAAATACAGCGTGCCCACTCGCTGTAGTTACCAGTGCACTTGTATTTCCACCCCTTAAATTCAAGCTGACCACCACATACTGGGCACTTCTCGAGAGGCCCATAGAACATCATATCCTCACTGCAGACATGGAGAAAATGCCGAGACATTTAGCATGTGAATGAGGAGGTTCTAGTTGCAAATAAAGAACTCCAGTTTCAAGGAGAAGTTCAGTACCATCTTGGAACGACTGCATCCTCCGATCCAGAAGCATCTTGCTCATTGGCTTCAAGGATCTTGCGCATGTCCTCCAAGGAGAGGTGTTCTCCTATGGACTTGCAAAACTCTGCAAAGTCTCTTGCGGCAGCTTCTCTCCCATTGGGCTGAGATTCATCAGCTTTGAGCTTCTTGCTCTTCGTTGGTGCGTCTGACTTCCCGTCTTGCCCTTCATTGTCGGCAGGCTTTTTGTTCTTGGACGGCACATGCTGGCCCCTTCTCTGGTCTTCATTCTCGATTTCTGCTTTTTAGAGGCGAGCTTGCCTTCTTCCTGGGCAGCTGCATGCACCCGTGATCTCGTCTCGTGCACCTCCAAGAACAGAGTTCAGACTTTAGTCAGGCAAGAATATTCAGAAACTACATGACAGAATGGGTAGAAAGAAAATAACACAGCTAAACATAACAGAATAACTAAACCGTTAGATTTCTTTGTTTCAAAAGAAGAAAACGTTAGATTTGGGGTATGTGCTACAAGGATCTTTCATGAAACAATAAGAAGGTTCGTAGTTGGTCTATTCGAGATAGATGCTTTAGACGGTAACTAACAGTTTTCCCCACCCCGAGGTGGAAATAAACGACGAGGAGTTCTAGCATAATGGGCACATCTAATCTAGCAAGTAAAAGTAGCAAAATTTACACAGATTGACGATGAGCAATTACTAAGCCATTTGTTTCATTCAAGTAATTTTTTTCTATGTACAAGTTAAAAGAATTGGAACTGCTCATGATTGGTGAGATTATCCTAGGTACAGTTACAACTAAAGGGCATTTCAGGTCAGCCGATGCTGAGCAAATGAAACAGTGAGGCGTACACAGGTCATCGATTGGCGAACCATGCTAGCGGGTTCAGTCAAATAAGGCACATTTTCGTGACATCAAATCTAGTTTTTTTGTGCAATGTAAACACCAAGAACCAGGCATCCACTGATTTCTGGATCCAAAAAAACAAAAAAGGACCAAGATAGAAGGGAGCCAGGCATGTATCAGCATAGTAGTTTACTAGTGCTATACAGAACAATGAAAAAGATCTAGATCAGAGCAATGTTCGTGGCCAAGGACGAGCAGAGCAAGGGCAACAGAGCTGACCATGGCGACCGGACGGACGAGAAGAAACTGTCAGCAAGAAGCATCAGAGTCTCGACCGTCCTCTATCGCTGGGGATAAATAGGTGCCCGGTGGCGGGACCGGGTGGTGGGGGATTGGAGGCGGAGGGGGAAAGGCGAAGAGGGTGTCTGGGTGTCGCCGCGGCTGAGCTCCAGCGGCCATGCCCGCCTGCCTCCGCGACACGTCGCCTGCCGGCTGCCGCCCCCGCTCACATGCAGAGTGCTTCGGGCTCCGTGAGCCACTGAGCCGGGAGGGACACGAAACGGGGGTATGTGGCCTCCCGCCTTGCCGCCGAGAGGAAGCGGTGGAGCGGTCGGAAGGAGCGGCCTCGAGTGCGTATGTTGGCCTAGTCAAACCTCGCAAGGTGTGCACGACACATTTGTTTGAGCTGCGATTAAGGGTGATATATAATCTACAAACACCCATCTTCCTCCGATCAGATTTAAGTATTTAGTAACAATAATGTCATCTTACATCAGGTGATATCATTAGTCCACTAACCCTCATTTATCTCCCCACTAGCTATTTCATTTTGAAATATAAAAAAAGTCATACCACCTAAACCAAGTATCATAATTAAAATTCAATTGCACCATGGTGTTTCTCGTAAGAAACTCTTCAAAATAAGACCCCACATGAATATATTTAGATAAGATATATTTCGTAATTCTCGTGCGTCTCCATGGTCGAAACCCGTGTTTCTGAGCAAAAATGTGGTAAAACTGCATATCACATGGATTTTGTGAGGTCCTCCAAAACGCCTCAAGTAACCGTACACGAAACTACCAGAACTCTTGGGAGGGGAGATGCCCCTCGGGTATATTATGCGAAGAGGGTTCGTTTGAGTGAAACCTCGGGGTGAAATGTTTCAAAAACACTAAGGTTTACGAGGATCCTCTAACTAGGCTCCACCGAAAGCCGGTCACTCCCCCGGCCACCGTAGTTGGCCCGTGGCCCGCCGTGGCTTTGGAATACCTGAAACCAGTGTTTCTGAGAAAAACGTGGCAATAGTGCATATCACATAGATTTTCTCAGGCCCTTCAAAACGCTTGAATGATCCATACACAGAACTTTTAGAACTTATGGTAGGGGAGATGCCCCTCCGGTATACTAGGAGGAGAGAGTTCGGTTGAGTGAGAGCTTTGGTGAAATACTTCAAAACCACTAAGGTTTACGATGAGCCTCTAACGAGGCTACACCGAAGATCGGTCACTTCTCCAGCCGCCGCGGTTGGCCCGTGGCCCACCATGACTCTGGAATACCCGCAGCAAGGCGCGGGGTATCCACCTAGTATAATGAAATCTTTTAGGGTAGAGCGACCGCTTGATGCAGTGGCACGGCTCTTGTTCTTCCTGTGCTGATCGATCTCCCTCGAGGTACTCCCTCCATCTCACTCACGTTGTAAACATTATAACATATTTTAAAGTTAAAACATCTCAATTTTAATTATAATTATATAAAAAATGTAAATATTTATGATATTAAATACATATAATATGAAAATATAATTAATGAAGATACTACTCGGCATCTCATGCGGTTTATCAAGGAGTACAACACAAGTGAAAGTCGCGATTAATCGTCAGTCCACCATGACAAAAGATGGCAACCACAAGGCAACCTCTGCCAATAATCAGCAGACGGATTACCGCTCAGTTACTGGCGTATGGACCGACCTCCGAGTAAGGTGTGGTACTCCTCATGTAAAAGATGGACATCGCGCCGCCAACTCGAGCATCTTCCGCGTCCCAACGAACATACGATGATTTATTCACCGGCCACATAGAATTTAATATCTAAGATGCATATGTGTGTTAACAAATTAGGCTGTTTTCAAATTAAAACCAAAATATAAATCTCAAGTATTAGATTAAGCATAGCTAGTATTTGAAGGATAATAACTAGTGTAAACTTAGTTCATACACTGTCGTAGATTAAATATCTTGAATGTAAATACTAATGTAAACATAGTTCGTATACACTAATGAAGTTAATGGTGACATGTGTAAATCTAGTACACATTGATCATGCATAGTATTAAGAACGTAGGTGGATCCTAGTAGGTTGGACAAACAAGCATACACCATTGAACATGGGGACCTCAAGTACGTACCTTAGAAGACAATGTAGCTCATGCTCTTTTCATGGCATGAAATCCCTCAATTTCTCTAATGTAGTACTAAACTGAAATGATTTTACAATGATTTTGATCTACATGACAAAGTGAATATGATCGGAACATTCATATCAGGGTAATACATGACTATTTGGGTATAAATACATAAGATAACATATTAGACTATATAGATTAGTACTTTGTAGGCACGCAGGCGCTGAGGTCCTCGTGCCGTTAGAAGAATTCCCACTTCATAATGGACTAAAGTTGACTTGGTGCCTTGGTAATATTGATGAATGTTAAAAATCATAAATTGTAGGGTTCCAATCCTGTAGCATTAATATTGGTAGTTGGTGTTACTATTGCTATTGGAGACATGTATTATAGTAGTAATGGTGCATGTTGTAACACCCTAGGTGCCACAAAAGCTTAGGATTTTACTGTCAATGTCTGATGACCGACAGCCTTGCTATGGGTAGGGTGGAATTGCTATGAACTTGGCAAGGGCGTGTCGTCCAAAGATGTCGTGATACGAGGAATCAAAGTAGACTATCTTGAACCTAATGTATTCTATAATTCTCCTCTATGCCGAACATGAAATCTAATCACAATTTTATCTAGATTATTCATCCTGCCAACAAAGTACAAGTTCTCTAAAATAGAACTGGACATAAAACATGTTCTAACCCTAAAAATGCACGCCAATAGCACTTCATAACCATAAATTAATGTAGGTCTATCCTACATGCTCAACCAATCCGCCAACATCAGGTGTGTGACATCTCCTAGCCCTAATCAAGAATGGTAAGAAAATCACAATCTCCCCAAACCAATGTAATGCCATATGCCATCGCAAAAATCAAAATGGGGGTATGACTAGCGAGTGCGGATTTGATCACCATACAACAATTCAATTACCGAAATGTCCTCCCAATCATCACCACAGCTGAAAGTTCCCTAGTGTTTTGGGTAATTGATGAAACCTAAGTACTAACCTAGCTCTAAGTTGTTGAGTAGGTTTAGTACACTAAGGTAAAGTGAGGATGACAAATGGTGGAGTAAGGAGGAGGCTAAGGAGAAAAGCAAACAAGAAGCTCACACTTGGAGAAGAAGAGAGAAGGAGGAGACCCTAAGCTAATCAAGGCAAAGGTATAAAAGGCTAGGGGTTTTCTTTTGGTGATCAAGACACCAAGTGGGTGTGATTACATTTAGGATAGTTAACCGTACTATTAAGAGAGGAAAATAGTATGTGGTTACAACTATCAAGTGCCATTAGGTGATCAAATCATGCATTGCATCTAATCCTAATAAGAAACCCTTGTAAAACTTGTTAAAATATGCCAACACACGTGCACAAGTCAGTGAAACACTTGGTGAAGGCACATGAGAACAAGGGAAGAAATCAGAGATGGATTCTGACCAAGACAGAAGCTCCGGACCAGTTGTGCATGGGAGCTCCAGACCATAGGAGGTGGTCCGACGGCTGCTCCCAGCACTGGCTGACTGACTGAGAAGCTCCGGACTAGTGGACCAGTGGTGCTCCGGACTATTGGACAAGTGTCCAGTGGCTTGGTCCCAGCCAGCAGAAGATGAAGAAGAGGCTCCGGACCAGGAGGTATAGTCCGGTGCTAGGCTCCAGGCGGGTGGTCCGGAGGCTAGGAGCTTACTGCATGATTTGATCAAAGGACAGAAGAGGCTCCGGACCAGGTGAATTGGTCCAACGGTGACCTCCAGACGAGAAGTCTGGAGCCCTGGTGCTTACTGTATTGCTTGTCGAAGTTGAGGGAAAAGCTCCGGACCAGGCCTCCGGACCATGGCAAGTGGTCCGACGGTGCTGAGTTTCTACGCGCCAACGGTCAAATTCAAATTGGCGAGACACGTGGCGATCGGAGGAGGCGTCGGACCAAAGCTCTGGACCATGTGCATTGGTCTGGAGGTCGCGCAGAGTGGTACGATGGTCGGTTTTTAAGGCTGAGATAAGGCATAACGGTTAGTTCCTTTGAGGGGGGCTATTTAAGGTGTTTGGCCGACCCAAGCTCACTCTCTTGCACACCTGAACTTTGAATACTCATTGTGAGCTTGTGACACACACTCCCACCCATCTCATCATTGATTGATCATCCATTTGAGAGATTTGAGTGCTTCAAGTGCATTGCATGAAGTGAATTCATCTAGTGGCACTTGGGAGTTGATACCGCTGCGGTTTTCTTGTTACTCTTGGTGATTGTCATCACCTAGACGGTTTGGAGCGGCGAGGTGGATTCGAGAATCTTGGTGATTGTGCTTCGTCGACCACAAGTGTGATTGTGAGGGGTTCTTGTGCCTTCCCCGCGGGAGATCGCAAAGGTAACTCTAGTGGATTGCTCGTGGCGTTTCAATAGCCTTATCTTGTGTTGGTTGTGCGGCACCCGGTGACGGGTTTGGCGTGTGATGCCAATTAGCTCGTGAACCTCCAAGTGAGTGTCTTGCCACAACGGGGACGTAGCTAGTTGGCAAACTAGTGAACCTCGGGAGAAAATCAAGTGTCAACCTTTGTCTCTTGTGATTGATTTATCTCATTGGTAATCACTTGATTGGTTCATCCCCAACACTCCTAGACGGTATATCAATCACCTCCTACCTCTTTGTTATCTCTCTCTAGTTGTTTCTTAGTAGAGATATTAGGTTGTGCTTCTCTTTAGTAGCTTGTGTAGGAGTTGTGTGTTCCTAGAGATATTAGACTAGAATTGCTTATTAGGTGGCTTGACTTCTCTAGTAGGCTAGTGCTTTCTTAGCTTCGCCTTTTGTGTATCTAACTTGTTGTTGAGTTTGTTTTAGATTTTCAAGTTAGGCTATTCACCCCCCTCTAGCCTTGGTTTAGGACCTTTCGACATCACTTGTGTTGCCAGAGGGAGAAGATGGTTCGAAGAAGACGAGGAAGTAGGTTTGAGAAGGCGGAGAGGAAGAGAGAGAGAGAGAGAGAGAGGAGGGGAAGTTAGATGTCAAGCTTGTTCACTAATGGTTTCTACATCTCATAAGCCGACTGATGCTGTTTTTGACTGTTTTACTATGAGAGAAAAATAGTATAGCTAGGCTGATAAGTTCAAGCGAACAAGTTTGTATTTATGGGCCAGCCCCACCTAACAGTTGGACCCCGCAGTCATCATATCTCCACCTTCTAAGCTATAGTGTCACGTGGCCAAAACTAGATGCGCAAACCAGTCTAAATGATAAAATGATGGGCTAGCAAAGTTTAATGTGGCAACAAACGTTGCCACCTCTGCGGCTGTACACTACCTTCACGGGTCAGATCTGTTGCTGCTGGAGTTGTGTGTGAGTACATGACCTCACAAGTGGATCAACCCATTGCCGTAGGAATTCACCGCCTTGCTCATTGTGAGCTGGCCACCATAAGCATCAGTGCCTGGGTGTCCGTCAACCATGATGACCGCTCCTCATGAAGAGGAAACATTGTTGGTGGACACCAGTTCTCCGGCGAAGGCTTGGACGACAGACCCACCTACGATGTCGCTTGTGCAGAAGCAAGAACAGGAGAGAGGGACACACCATGGATATCGTGGCGTGCTCCAACAACATACCCTTATGCGAGGATGTAACTACTCCTATCCAATCACCACAAGTGGGACAACCCCGCTGTTGTGGATGATAAGGTGCGCTCACAAAGCCCTGGTGATACTCCTAGGCCAACTGAATGCGGGAGCTTGACTACTAAAAATTTAAAGCGATTCACCAAAAAGATCCCATTTAAGGTGTCGTTGTTGCTTCTGTCTTGGCCAGATGTGGAGGCAATGGCAAAGTTACCGACCCACAATAGGAGGATTGCCACTTAGGCGCTTTCACGCATCCCGACTTCTAAGCAAGGAGAGATACTGGTGATGAAGCGGATGAGCTTCCTCGATAGGCAAATGAGGCCTTCCACGATGTCCATGGATGCCTGCGATAAAATTTTTGTTGACGAGCTCAACCCCTCGCATGCCGAGACAATATGACAACTCTTTCCAAACCCACAAGGAGAGTGTTTGAGGTGCCACGCACACACAAACATGTCTGATCGCTGATATTTACGTAGTATGATTAGTGAATAATAGTCGTATATTAGGGAGGACAAAACCCATAACCTACCATGTAAGTTCATGCGTCGTGTACCTGTATTTAAAAAAAAACAAGTGCTGAATACGTAGTTTTATAGGGCGTGAGGCACACCACTTGAGTTTTTCCTTTTTCTCCTAACGTTGGCCGGAGCCCCTCCCAGCCCGGTCTCCAGTTGGTGGCCAAGCGCACGGGGTTCTCGCTTTCGCCTCGGCCTCCGCCTCCGATTCCGCGATGATAACCCACCATCCCTCCCTGCTCCGCCCATCTATCCTCACCCTCCGGGCCGGCGTCCTCGGTCGGCGCCCGACACTGAACGCCTTCCTGTCCACCACCGTCGCCTCTGCGCCGCCTTCTACGCCGCCTCTCCGCTTGCGGTCTCTGCGCGCCACCGCCGGTGGAACTTCGCCGGTAACAACCAAATCGAAACCCCTCTCGGTTTCTCTGTTACTCCTTGGGCCATGTCTCGATTCAGTTGTAAATGCCTAGTTGCCTGAAAAAAAAGTTGTAAATGCCTACTTGCTCCTCAGGTCAGTGGCGATGGTGGCAAACGCGCAATGCCGCCTCCCACGCTTGAGGCCGCCCTGCTCGGCTTCGTGCGTAGCAACTTCCTCCCGCTTGGTGAGTTCTCGCTTGTATGCGATCCCAGCTGATGCTTAATCATCTTGGTATCTATGGCCTATGGGCGATTTTGTACTGCTGTTTCTGTATGTAATGCCAATTATGCAATGCTTGTCTTAATTGTGTAGTTGGACTTATGTACTCCACGACCCAAACTAGGCACATTTGACAATGCTTCAATGCATTATTAGCTCCAAATCCAAAATAGCCTTGGCATCGGTGTCATCTTGAAATTCTACTGTACAAAGCAGAAACAGTTGATTAGCGAGAGATGGGTTTGTTTCTCGAGTGCAGAAAATTTGAGTGTAAATCAAGTATGATCTGCTGTTAAAAAGTTGAAGGTGCTGTGTAGACTGTAGAGACTACTCCTATAGTCCTATGTCTGTAATTGCTTTATTTGACAAGAGCATGCAAATGTCTCTGGTTTTGAACTTTCATGGACTGATTTGTGTCTTTCCCTTTCATAAGCTCTCATCGGTGGGATCATATTGGGTCTCCTAGATCCTACTCTTGGATGCCTTGCTCACAAATACTCCCTGTCAAAGTACAGCACTTTTGGGATATTTGTTATCTCAGGTTCGGTTGCTTAACCTGTTTGTGTGAATCCCTGTTCTATTACTTCTGTGTGCTGCTGATAGCTTCCTCTTGGCTGCATAGGACTGAACCTGCGCACTAGGGAACTTGGTGCAGCGTTAGAAGCTTGGCCTGCTGGACTATATGGACTAGTATGATCTTATGTTTGTTCTGTGGCTGTCAGACTTGCATGTTCTAATATCATTCGGTGGCACAACTATAAGTATTTTGGAACAAAGTTCTCACTCCCATTTGATCCAAGGCATAATTCAAGGAATTTCCATGCCATTGATTTCTTACCAGGAGTACTAATTGCCTTTCTGGTTGTTTTTGGGATACCAGTTCCCATACTTCTATTGGTCATCAATGGAGCACCCTCAATAAGTTTGCTAATGTCTTCTATTATTGTATATAATCATTGCAGGGATCTATTTTACTGTTTACACCCTTTCTTGCTCAGTTTATTATGCAAGTTCAGTTCTCCCCTCGTGAATTTATCACTGGTAAATGGGTCAAACACATGCCTGCTTTTCATGATGGATTTTCTGTTCTCATCCCACCATTTTTGTTGCCATGTGATTAACTCTTACTTTTGTGCTCATTATAGCTTGTTTTGTTTTTGCATCTTACAGGGTTAGCTATATTTTGCTGCATGCCAACAACACTATCAAGTGGAGTCACACTAACACAGGTACTACTTATTACTTATCCCTATTATCTACTATCATGTAATACCACATATTTTCTCATATAGCTATACTAGCATTACAATCTAATAAAATGTTTTTACCACCATGCAGCTTGTTGGCGGTAACTCTGCACTTGCTCTTGCAATGACAGTTGCATCCAATTTACTTGGCATTATAATTGTAAGCAAAATTTTACTGTAATTTTTTTTCTTTATAGGTAACTGGCATAAGTAATTAACTAACCCAATACGAATTACAGGTTTAACTTTGTTGTTTATAGTTATGAAGCTTTATGCCAAAATTCTTGGATATAAAATGCTGATCAGCTGATTTTTTTTTTTGAAACATGGAAGTGATCTCCATTACTCAGAACTTTGTGCCAAATCATTGGCAACAAGTGCGTTAATACAAGCTGGAATACTATCCTTTATCGGATCAGTACCCGTACACAACTTGGCCCCAAGGGCAGCTAGACTGTGAGCAACCAAATTACAGGAACGTGGTTTATAGACTATATACTGCTACTACTGAAGCTGCAAAACAAACTTTCTTCCAATTCCCATAACAGCCCACTCGCCGAGCTTCAATCAAGGACATGGCCATTGACGGCTTCAACCATCTCCAGGGCATTAGTTTCCAGAACAACACTCTGAATCCCCATTTCAGTCGCTCGTTGCAACGCCTGTGAACAGAAAATGATCTCCGCATGAGATGCCTCAAACATCTTCCCCAGTCTGCCATAACCGGTACCAAGAACCACACCATCACATCCCCTCGTCACATAGCCCCAGCCACCTGTCAACAACTCCCTAGTGAAAGCGCCATCACAATTGATCTTGATGATCTCTGGCAGGGGCTTGGTCCAGACCGGCTTTCTCTGGGTTGGAATAAATTCAGTAGGCTCCAACTTCAGAAATGCCCATTCTTCAGCATAGCAGCTCACAAGCTGCGCTAATTGTTCCTGTGTTCTCGGTGTCTCCCCTTCCCGGACTCTGCATTTTTCAGCCCACCAGAGATACATGAGGGTGATCACTCTCCTCTGCACACTATCATTTAGCTTCAAAACTTCCCAGACCAATTCCATAGCAGAGATACATGAGGCTGGTAGCAAGATGTTACTTTTCTTTGTGTTTCAAGCCGACTGTGATTGCAATCATGTGGTTCTTTTTTGTTTTACATGTAAAATTAATATCGAGTTATCCACTGATATGATGGTTTACGAAATTTGAGTATGATCCACCAGTCCTCAAACATGCAAACAAAAAAACTGGTGATACATCCGGCCCAGGTAGGGTTGGCCGAGACCCGATAAATTGAGGTTGCCCGGACCCCAACAGTTCTTAGGCACACCCACTCGGAGAAAGGCCCAATCTCCCTAAAAGACTAGTCTGATAGGGGAAGGGTGGCTCTCCCTTTTAAGGTGGCTTCCTCCTCCCAAGCTAAGCAAGGTGGGATTATTCAGAGGCTCACACGGTCGCTGTCCGACTACAACTGGGCCACTTGGCCCATTATTTGTTGCATCTTTGCCAACGGGTAATAATGGAGGATGTCCTCATCATTTCCACCCCCTTAAACAAGGGCCCAGCTCTGATACCAAATGATACATCCGGCCCAGGTAGGGTTGGCCGAGACCCGATAAATTGAGGTTGCCCGGACCCCAACAGTTCTTAGGCACACCCACTCGGAGAAAGGCCCAATCTCCCTAAAAGACTAGTCTGATAGGGGAAGGGTGGCTCTCCCTTTTAAGGTGGCTTCCTCCTCCCAAGCTAAGCAAGGTGGGATTATTCAGAGGCTCACACGGTCGCTGCCCGACTACAACTGGGCCACTTGGCTCATTATTTGTTGCATCTTTGCCAACGGGTAATAATGGAGGATGTCCTCATCAACTGGATTATAGACTAAAATATTGTAAATGTTAAATATACTTTTCTGTAAACTTGGTCATAGTTAGATAAGTTTACTCAGGACAAAGCCAAAACGACTTAAATTTTGAAATTGGGTGAGCTTTTTTTCCTAATAATTTTTAATAAAGTAATTGCTGGTCAAAGGCTTGTTCTAATGAAATAGTTAGATAAGTTTGACTCAGGACAAAGTTAAACTGACTTAAAATTTGAAACTGGCTGCGTATTTTTTTACTAGTAATTTTTAACAAAGTAAGTGCTGGTCAAAGGCTTTCTTGAATGAAATGAATAATGAATTATACCTTTAATTTCCAACAGTGGATGTCTAGATTATGAGCAAGCCTCTTTTTTCTATGTATAATAATTTATTGAAAGGTGAAAAAAACATTCTATGCTGAGCAATCTTGTCATTCTTCTTGTGATCATGGAATCAGGTACCTCTTTCTCTTGCAAAATACATTGGCACTGGTGTTGGGGTTTCCTTGCCTACTGATCAATTGTTTAAAAGTCTGGTGACCAGCCTTCTAATCCCTCTTATTGTAGGGAAGGTTTGTGGTTATTCATATCTTTGTACTCCATGACGTACCTTACTATTTCATCTCAATACAATAGTACTGCACCCATTATGTCCAGATCAACTTTCAGTTTAATCTTTGGATGTAAAAACAACAGGGCTTATTCTGAGTCTTATGTAAACTACCTTTCATGATCTATATAATCTGGTAAGCCTGATTTGTTTGTCGGATGTTTAGGAACATAATTTAGGAAAGGTCTTCATTTCTTTTAGTAGAATGTGTTATCACTTATCACTCATGAATCACCTGACTACAATATGCAAAGGATAATTTGAACTCCTCTAACTTAAGTGCTTATAATGTTTTTCTGTTTAATTTTGAATTTACTCTCTCTGTTTCTTAAACAAGAAATAATTCAATTCATCATCTATCCCCATGTTTTCCTTAAAGACTATAGTGCCATCTTGAAATATCTGAAGCTTCCTGGAGACACTTATGATGGTTTGTTCTTTGTCAGGTTGCTCGAGAAACCTCAAAAGGTGTGCAAACTTTAATATATTCCAGTTTTTGACAGTCACTCCAGGTTATTAATGTTAATTATCATTCATGCATCTCTTATTTAGGTATCGCTGATTTTGTTGATGGAAATCGACAAGGCTTTTCAGTTGCAAGTGCTGTTCTCCTCAGCCTAGTATGTCTCTAATTCAAAACATATGCCAGTTGACATGTTCTTTACTTGCTCTGTAGAAAATGTTGCTTGTAGTCATGATAATTCATAATAAGTGAAGAAAACTGTTTTTTTTATATAATCAGTAACATCTGGCTCCCTTGATTTTTTTTAACATGAAATACAGCAGGGGAGGCCCCCACTGTAGGATTTTTATTAAAAAGAAGAAACTGTAGTGTCCTTCAGCATGCCATGCTTTTGGGTCCATATATGTAGTGTTTCCAGCTCAATTAACCAGCCCTTTTGGTGAAGCGAGTACAAGAGGGCAACTGATGCATGCATAAACCTATTCTGCATGAAGTTTATTATTAGTGAGTATTTGGGCTCTGTGTTGGTCCAATCATATAACAAGATCACTACAGAAATCAACTTTAAAAGTTCAAATAGAGCAGAAGTGAGAGCGTTTTGGTATGAGAGACAGATTTTTGGAGTTGCGTTTTAGTTTATGTTGGTTTTTTAGTTTGCATCAATATATTGCAAGTCATGCCTTGTGATCCATGAACTTCAGTTCTGAAACATTTCATTTGACAGGTCCCATGGATTCAAGTAAGTAGATCAAGATCACTGATCTTATCTGTTCAAGTAAAATCCTTTGCTGTCGCCGTTACTATTGGAGTGTACGTTTACCATCTAAGTTTATTACAGTGAGAATGTTTGTAAATCTTGTTATGTGGATGTGTAATCAAATGCTTAAGGGTGGATGAAGATTAATCTATTTTTTTCTTGTTCTCTATCTATGAAAAAGCTCATGTTTTTTTTTAATGTTTTGCCTTGATTACTGCACAAGTATTGTGCTTGAAGCCTTGAATTGCTATTCTTCTCAGTTACTTATCAAACTATTATTGCTGTTTCAACTTGATGATAATCTTTATGTTCTAAATTTGTCTAAGGAATCAACTTCCACCTAACATTCAGTGTGATGCATGAGTACACAACTATTTTTGTCCCAAAACACTCGACTTTACTGATAGGCATGCTTGCTAAGATGCTGATCCAGATGGCAATTTGATATATCAAGCAACCTACTGTTAATCAGTGTCATCTGTCATGTTAAAGTAGTGTTAACTGTATAATTATTCGGTTGTTGCTGTCTTGTTCTGGGTTTCACACTAGATTGTAACACTTGCTACTCCAATTCCAGTGTTACTAAATAACCATCAGTCAGGATTGAGTCAATACTCCCTATTGAGTTGCATGCACCAACCAGTTCAACCCAAAAGCTTAAGCTGATGGGGAGAGGTGGAGAATTCACTTATATTCCAACACTCCCCCTCACGTGGAGGCTCCCTCAGGCCTCAGACGTGGAATAGGAGCGAGCAACAATTATTTTATTTTAATTGTGCTAACCAGGATTCGATCTCGAGACCTCTGGCTTTGATACCATATTGAGTTGCATGCACCAACCAGTTCAACCCAAAAGCTTGTTAGAGTAAATAGGAATAGTAACACATTGTCTAGCCACATGAGGTGTTAGTCCTATGTACCCTATATAATCAGCCCATGGGGCCCAATGCAATATATCTAATATTCCACCAATTATATTACTCTCCTTCATGGTATCTTTCGCCTAGGTTTAGATCCTAACCCTAGCCGCCGCCGCTTCCGCCGCGCGCCCCCGGGGAGGGATCGATCTCCGCCGGGGGCAGCGCCCTTGTTTAGGCGCCCGATCATATTGATCCGGCTGCCATCATCGTCGTCATGCAGCGGATCGGGATCTTCCCTCGTTGTCGGGCCGCCGCCGCCTCGTCCCCGGACTCGTCATCGGGCCGCCGCCGCCTTGTCCCGGACTCGTCGTCGGGCCGCCGCCACGTCGTCCCCGGGTTCGTCGTCAGGCTGCCGTCGTCGACACCTTCCCGATCTTCGTCGCATGGATTTTTCTTTTCCCGATCAAAGATCGGATTGCGTCGCCCTGCCGTTCGTTGCTACATCGTCGTCAACACTCCTGAGGATGAGGTTGTCGCTGCGCCCTCCCAGGCTGTAGTGCCGACGCTCGTGGTCACGCCATCACCGCTGGTGTCGCCGCCCTTTTCAGGCGGTAGCGCCACCCGTTCTGCCGGTCCTCGTCACGCTGGCTCTCAATCCAAGTCTGCGCCCACTGCCGCAAGCTCGCGGACACCGCCATTGGTGTTGCTGAAGGAAGATGCCTGTGCGTTTGTTGACACGTCCAAGCTGCACCATCTACCTTCGCCATCTAGTCGGCTCATCGTCCTGCTGAACATGCCAGCAAGAAGCTGCTGATTTTGTGCACTCGTGTGCCTCCATTGACGCCTTGGATCCGCACCTCCTCCACGACTTCGACCACGTCCACCTCGACCTCGGCTACTTCGGCACTAAGGGGCTATCATCTTGCACGGGGACTCATTGGCTTCTTCTCCAGCCACAGCATACGCGACGCGTCGACTGCGGGGAGATCTTAGCTTGTCAGCTTCTTCTCCAGTCTCAGCGTCTGTAGCGCTCCCGCTGTGACTGCGGGGGGATGTTAGAGTAAATAAGAATAGTACCACATTGTCTAGCCACATGAGGTATTAGTCCTATGTACCCTATATAATCAGCCCATGGGGCCCAATGCAATATATCTAATATTCCACCAATTATATTACTCTCCTTCACTGCCTGTCCCGACAAAACAAAAAAGAAGTAAAGAACTATGGGACTACCCTTCTTCAATAGTTCTTAACTGATTCTTTGATTGCCAATGGTGTTGCTTAGTTTTTTTCTTTTCTTTGCCTCCAATATAAACTGCAGCGTTGTTGTGTCTTCAGCTACACCTGAGTACATTTCTTTTAACAGGCTTCTTCATCTTGCTCTGCTGGCTTTCAATGCTGCAATGTTGGAGATCTTGTCACGTCTTGAACAGAAAGGCAAGTCAATCTTTGCAAAGAAAGAGTACGCACGAGCTGTTATTTTGGTGGCCAGTCAGGTCAGTCTTTATCATCACTAAAAGAAATAGAAAGCCTGTGAATGATACAAATCAAATTCCTGCTGTTGACCATATGGTGGGCCTGTCTGATATTGCTATCTAGCCAAGGACCAAGGTGTTGGCAACTGTTACCGTCATGCTTTGGATTGCAGTGTAGTGTGTAGTGTGAAGTGGGTGGTCTCGAGGGGTCTTCTAACATAATCCAAACTTAATGTACAAGGCAGAGCTTAGTCAACCAGCAAGCCAAAGACAAGTGATTTTTTTGCTAGCTAACCTTTACCACACCTAGGGTGTTTTCAAAATGGTGGTGACTACTTTGGATGCTTTCTACGGGGTTTTCACGTTTCCACCGAATAGGGGTTTGCAATGAATATTTTACTGTGCTTTCTGTACATTGCTGGCCTAGTTATTGCAAGAATGGCCACCCATCTGATACTGGATTTGAAGCAGTTTGGGAAACCTTTTTGGAAGGAAGAAGTCTATTTTTGGCCATCCAACTCTAAAATCAGATATCTATGACCATTGAACAATTAAAACCAAACAACTTTTGCCATAAATCTGGTTTCAAAGGTGTTTTTTTTCCTATATACGTTTTTAAAATAATAAAAATGTGATTAAATATTAAAAAATTTATAACTTATTCATTTTAAATAAAAAATATGAAACAAGTACCATTTTTTTTCTAAGTGTAATATATATATATTGATGCTCTACTTAGAGTTATTTGGATCTTACTTGTTCCTGTTTCTAGTGTTTTATTGCTCAAGTCATGACCAGTATTTGTTATAATTATCGTTTTGCGCTATGTTAGACCAAGAGATCAACGAAAAGGATCTAATGGATTCCGAGTACATGGATCATAAAGGTGATGCCAACCTCACAGATGCATGCTCCCCCACATATAGATCCTATTTAGGCATTGCATAGCCCATAGCTACTGCTTTACATTATTTTGGTTGCATGACTAGGTAATAGGTTTCAAATAAGGCAGGGGCTCAAACATCATGCAATCAACTAATCAAGCAATCAACATAAAGTAAAACAGAAAATGACAATTTAAAGAAATAACAGTGGTAACTACGAGCAATAAAACAATAGCAACAAGAACAAGTACAAGATCCAAGTAACTCTGAATAGAGCCAATGGATAGATTGTATTTCTAGAAAGAAATTAGTACCAGTTTTGTCAATTTTCGATTTAAAATGAATTATTTATGAATTTTTAGAGATTGAACCATATTTTTATTATTTTTGGAAAATACATATGTAGGTAAAACCACGTTGAAACATGGTCGAGGGCCAAAGTTGCCCCATTCTTGATAGTTCGATGGCCACAAATATCTGTTTGAATCCAATTTGTTATTGAAGTTGTTCCAAGATACTAGTAGTTAAAGATGAAGTTGCTATTCTGCTTTCATGGCATGAAAATATTTGCTGGCTTTCTTCTTATTCCTGTAGAAAACGTTGCCAGTGTTGGTTGCTGTGGTTGAGCAACTTGGAGGAGCATTCGGGGAGTCTGGATTTCTGGTCATCCCTTGTGTTGCCGCACACATTAACCAGGTTCTCATTACAAAGACAGTATTGCTATGTCACTTGCATTCTCTTAGGATCATTTCTAATGTCTGCAACACTCTGCAGATCATTATTGATTCGATCATAGTAAATTGGTGGCACCAGAAGGATCAACAATTTAATTCTGCAAAGTAACTTCAGAATTCGATTTCGGTGTGTAACACAGGGAATTAGTCAGGTGCTCTCGTGACACTAAAGCAAAATGAGATCTACATGTTCAGTTTTTTGGAATGAAAGCAGTCATATCGAGATTGTTTTACACAGAAATGCTTTCGTGCCAGAAGAAACGATATTATGTCTTTCCTCCACGATCTTCAGATTTCTTCCTCTCAATGTTTTTGGATAGTTGAACAAAAAAATGTGAAATGCAATTGTACTTCTCATCCAGGAAGTTCAGTAAAAGGAAGAATTGCTGACTGCAAAGCTGATTTTGTGAAGATCATTATACGCTTTAATTTCATAGTATCTTTCAGCCTGATCTTCAGTTTTTCTCATTGTCCTCTGGGTGGCCATTGAGGCCTACACCATGGTACTAATTTTTCTTTATGTGGATGCTAATAAACCTTCCAAACTATAATGGATTATGGGAGCCATGGCAACAACGGCTGGCCTGTAGAGCAGCAATACTATTGTGTTTAGGAGGTGACTGGAGCAGATAACTGTGGGATGATACTCCCTCTTGTAGCCACAATTATGTTGCAATCTAACCTCCTATTAACTATCTCTTTTTTGTTCAGATCATCCAACATATCCATTTCATTTCAGAGTGCAGTATTCTGTGGTGCTGTGAGCAGAGCATAATGCTGATCCTACTCAATCTGTAATAAAGTTCGTGACCATTGAGACCGGCAATTTTTATGGACAGCCTCCAAGTCGCTGGTTTTCCGGGACTACATAACATTGGCAACGGTACATCTTTCTTTGGGCAAAAGCTGGGATGTGGTATGTCTGAGAGATTCAGCCTGCTGTTGCCTTTGACAAGATGCAGAGTGTCCTGATTGTTCACCTGGTGTACGGAACCTGAGGACACGAATCATGGATGGACAGATGGTGTGGTGCTGGTGCAATGGACGTGGACGGATCCGTGGGGCATGCGCCAGGAGCCGACATCTATGTGCTGCTGTTCTAGGCCCTGTTGGAGGAGAACAATGGCTCCAGTGCTGGTACTTGCAGTGCAGGGCAACTTGGTACCATTGACACATGGGCTTGTACACACGTATGATCATCTCCAGCTTGTACTGTTAACTGTTGTGTCCTGTGCCGACAGCTGTTGCCCACTTTCTTTTGTACAGACAGAAGTGTTAACTGGAGCAGCAAGCGCATCTGATGCTCCGATCCACGGTAACATATTCCAGCCATATCAAATATCGGCTACCATGTAAGCTCAGTACTATTGATCGAAGCCAGGAGCGAAGTAGAACTAGAAGGCGTGTGCAGTGTGCTTGGGCGGGAAGCAGTAATGCATCAGCTGATTCATCGCGGCCTCAAGAGCAGAGCTCCTTTGCAGTCCCTGAAGCATGTCCACTGGAGTGGTTGGGACTCTGGGAGATTTTGCTGTAGTGTCCACTTTGAAGAGCTCCGATGCATGCACCGGAGACTGGACTCTACTCTACCCTACGCGTCTTTCTTTGGTCCGCACATCGGAGTCCATGATGTCTGCAGCTGCAATTGACAATGGGTTCTTGCCTACTTATAAAATAGAGAAATATTATAAAGGGAGCAGGCAGATCGCATCCACCTCGTACAGACTCATGGGTGTAGACAATTCACGGATTTGCCTGTGGTGTGCTTTCCATCACCCTGTCGAGATGGGGGATGGGACGGGGGAGGCTGCCGAGATGACCTCAGGCATCGACACGTCGGTAGGCTACCGGGTTTCGCGTGGAGCTAGACTCTGAGGAATGCCCTGTGGCAAGGACCAATTTACCCTATCAAATCCGTGCCTTGTCCCGCTCCCGCCATGTTCGTCTTGCGGCCACCTTGGTTCCAGCGCCTGTGCACACTTCCTCGCCTGCAATGCTCTGTACTTGGTCTGGTACACGGACACGGCCCTCCTGGACGAAGATGAGGCTGCCAGCTGCCTCAGCGTGACAGGCTGCCTGTTCATTTTTTCACTTCTGTTTACCATGCCATCTTTCTTTTTTGAGTTTGCATTACCTTTGCATCTACCTAACCATTGTATTACGTTTCCATAGGTCCTGCTTTGCTTCACTAAAAGTACTCGTAGTGATATCCTGGCATCGGAACAGGCGAATTACCAGTTTACCACGTGAGGAGGATTTGACTGAATTTTCTAGGAACTGTTTACCGGCAATGAAATGGCCGAGCTCAGGTACGGTATTCCTACAACACGCACATTGTTGTGGAATTTGATGCCTTGCTTCCACTGATATGTGACTTGGCGTTGGCTAGTACTACCGTATTATCACTAAAGTGGGCCGGAGGCTCCTAAACTTACGCTGTTGTGTTATCTCGGTTCCTAAATTCATAAATCGATCGTCTAGATCCTTAAACTTGTTCATCTGTCATCTTGTTTTCTAAACTTGTAAATTAACCATTTAGGTTTTTAAACTTATTCAGTTGTGTCATTCCTGTCCCTAAATTTGGTTTTGAATCTCATTTAGATCCAAACAAATCGATCTAAAAACTTGTCATTAAAAAAAGGATTCATATCTTTTTCACATAAACTCGAATCTCGAATGTTGACACTTTTTATAAAAATTGTAGTCCTTAATGTGATATATAACTTTATAGTCAAAAAGTTTTTAAATTAAAACTACTTAGAGTATTGAAATAGTCTAATTAAATTTGTTTTTCAAAATTTGTACTTTTAAAATTAAATTTGGGATAATAAACAACTTTAAAAGTTCAAATAAAAACTTTTTAACTACAAAGTTATAGATCATATTTGAAAACTATAACTTTCATATAGACCATTTCAATATCCAACATTATTTAATAATTTTAAATTTTAAATTTCAAAATTAGTAAATTTATAATAATATTTTGGGACCATAAATAGTTTTAATTTAAAAAAAATTTAAACTATAAAGTTGTAGACCGTGTCGAGGGTTACAATTTTGATATAAAATTTATCTTCATTTGAGTTCATATGATAAAGTTATGAACTATTTTTTGATCTCAAGTTTTAGATCGTCCTGTATGGATGTAGACGAGACTCAAAGCTAAGTTTAGTGACCGGAATAGCCCAATTGAACAAGTTTGAGGATCAAAATAGTCAATTTACGAAGTTTAGGGACAGAGGTGACACAACTGAACAAGTTTATAGACCGAGATGACACCGATGAACAAGTTTGAGGACCAAACGACCGATTTGCGAGTTTAGGGACCGGGATGACACAACAACATAAGTTTAAGAACCGCCAATAAATTTAATTATTTTGAATTTATGCTGCACTAGATCCAGCAACTCAGGTAAACTTGTAGGATTGTCTTTGCTGCTGATGATATCATTCTTCCTATAGTAGCATAAATGACTTCTAATGTTGGCTAGAGCGCTACTAATTCTTCAATGAGTTGCCAAAGGGCCTCTAGTCTAGTTGGTTAGAGGAATCAACGGCACTCCTCATGTCTTGAGTTCCACTTCTTGTTGGAGCGAATTTCAGGCTGGGTTAAAAAAATCCCCTCGTCTGTCCCATGGCCAAAGCACAGGTCTATGGTCCGGCCCCGGTCGTGGTCGTCTCATATGGGCTACGGTGCCGCTGTGTATGAGTGGGGCAGTGGTTCGACGGTTTTCTCGACCTGCGTGAGAAGATCTTCTTCTTAATGCAATGTCCAGGGGCTATCTAACCTCTCTTAGGTCGAGTTTTTTTTATTCTTCAATGAGTTTTTTTCGACCCGTGTTTCATCAAGTTTTACAACATCAACGAACTCCGTTCGTTTCATGCACACTAGCAAGACGCTAGCGTGCATGACTAGCCAGTCGATCAACTAAAGTAAAAGCCTAGCAGGTATAACATAATATAACATAATGAAAGGAATATATGGCCATGGATACAACAAGATAAAAGAGTTGGGACCAATTAGCCTACTCGACATCCGTCGCCTTCGTCTAGAGGGTGTAAAGGAGAAATCTTTAGGTACACCTCGAAACTTTTTTAGTTTAAATATTTGTACTACTTTTCAAAATTTTTAGAGAAGTAGTATAAATATTTGAACTAAAGAGGTTTAGAGGTGCATCTAAAGATCACTCGTTTGCGATCCTATCTTTGTCACCTCCCTGGAAGAGGGCCTCCATGGCTTTCTGCCATCCAGGGAGCAGTGGCGTGGCAAGTCTTCTGAAACTCCATAAAGGACGCCCCATCTGGCTTCAACTTTTTCAAGAGCAACTTTCTTGTCTAGGTGACTGGCTTCATTGCTCTGAACTTGCTCTTAGCACCTAAACAAATTCTTTAGTGAGTGAAATGGATCTTAACTACTCCCATCCCCCCATTCCAAATTTTAAGCCGTCCTAGCTTTCCTTGAAAAGCCAGAGCAACTTGCAAATTGAAAAAAAGTATTAGGAGTATGCTATAACTAACTCCTAATATAGAAAGAAGGTTAATTTCAACATTTGCCAGACTGTTGCAACACAACCAATCCTGCCAGAGTGCCAGACATGGTTTCTTGTCATCTATTGGTTTCTTGCTTTACTAGAGAAAAACACATAACATATATAACTTTAATTAGAAGGCACGCCAAAGACCATATATATGATATTATACGAATATCTCACAAATGGAAAAGGTCATCAATATTAAAGAGGTTATCGATATTCTGATGAAAAAGACTGGGGAGATCACCACAATGCCTAAAAAAAAAATTAGAAATAAAAGATTAGAGGGTTCTTACTTGGGGTTAACTGAAAGCATCTAAACAAGCATAGAAGGCTGACCTCAGGTTTCCTTTAAACCTAATTGAATTTAAAATTTGCTAGCCAAGTATTGAAGTTTAGTTGCTTTCTATGGAAGATCCTGTCATTCCCGATTCTCCAAATTTCCCATGCCGCGATCATAACAAGATCCATGAAGAATGGGAGGTTAGCATTGACTCTTGCTTGGCGAAGCGCTAGAAGAGTCCAAGTTATTCTTCCCATTGAATTTGAAGACTTTGCTAGCAACGCCTGGCGAAGTTGCATGAGAAGAAAAGGTGCTCTAAATCTTCCACTGGTCTAAGAGGGCAAAGCACACATTGTTCACCGTCTTGTATTATGCAGTGCCTTCTCCGGAGCATATCCTTTGTGTTCAACCAATTGTTGACACCGTTTTTCGGCACGTGTCAAATGAATTAAGACTTGTGACTGTTTTCTATCGACATCGGAAAGTTATCAGTTGAATTTGCCGATAAGAAAGAATGCTTCAGGAAAGATAAGTTGTTGCCAATGGAGGCTGGACGACTCTTGCCGACAAGGGTTAATTGGTGAAGTCGAGTCGCCTGAACTGTAAAATTGCTGATGCCGATTGCCGATGAGGAGATGTTGCCGATGCTGATAGAAGGTTGCCAGTACAAGGTTGCCGATCGGAAAGTATTGCCGATGCCGATGGGCAAGGAGTGCCGATGGGTGTAGGGTGACTTAGCGGTTGATGTCAGCAAGGGATTATTGATGTCTAAAGAAGGAAATAGCGGATTGAAGTAGTCTGCCGATGAGAAGTTTTATCGAAGCAAAGATATAAGGAAACTGGAGATTTTTATTATAGTAGTTTGAGTCTGACTCTTGCATGAGTCGTTTGTTTTCCTTTAAAGTAGGCGTGTTTGTTTAGGAAAATAATATTGTTATTTTAGATCCGACTCCTGCACGAGTCAGTTTTCTTAAAGTTAGGAGTTTGTTTTAGGAAGGGTACGGGTCGTGCCTCTGTACAACTCTCCATGCGGGAGTATAAATATGTGCCCAATGGCTGTGTGTAAAAAAGAATCCAATATCAATCAAATCAATTTACTCTTATTCTACTTTTTATCGCAATTTACCTTTTTTTGCATTAGTCTTAGTTTATCAACGAGTTCTTCAAGCTTCGACGGGCTGCATCACCCTGATCTCCGTCAAACCCTTGTAAGTTCCGCGTGGGAGTATCTCTGAGCCTTGACATCCGGGCGCATCGCTGTTGTCTCGTTCAGCTCTGCTCTAGTTATCCTGATCAAGTCCCAATCTTGGCATCCGGGCGCATCGCCGTTGTCTTGATTGAATCTTGTTCTAGTTATCGTCCTTGTCGATTAACTGGTCAAATCGACTGACACGCCTCCGGATATCGAATTTCGGGTATAAACCCGAGGTGTTCGCAGATCCTGACGCTTTTTGTGTCAACATCAATCAACCAAAATTAGCCATGCAAAAAGTTTAAATCTGGGGTCCAGTTGGCTTTCCATATCCATTTTGAAAGCTGGGTGAGTGTCAACATCTCTGTTCAAGAGAACAGCTGACAGAGCTAGTTGACGTGACATTGAGTACTAGACTGATGGCTTCTGAGGTAATTAATATCTTTCTTCAAAGGAATATTTGGTCATAAACTTATTCAGATAAATGCATTTGTGATCCTAGTGGCTAGACAGCCCAACTGACATATATGCAAGATGCAATTAAGAAACCAGCATTGCGATCGTGTATTATAAAGCGACTGAAACGACCGTGTTTTCAGCTTCATATATTGGACACCCAGCTCCACCTGCGGATATGATCAATGCATGGAGCAACCTAGCTAGCGATACGGCCGGTGAGAGCAACATCACACCCAAGGTATATACACATATATGTACTAGTATATATATATGAACGTCTTGTCATTGAAAAGTGGGAATGTGGGATAATATAAAGAGAAATGGAAAATCAAATTAAACGATGGCATTACAAAAACAAGCACCAAGCTGTGTGTAGTGAGAGGATCAAACAAACAGAGGACTCTTAACACCAGCATATATGACAGAATAGTAGGCAATGTAATACAAGAGTCATGGCCGTTTCTTTCCCTTCCCCTTCATCACTCGACACGTACTCCCCCATGGACATTGCTTAAGTTCTCACACTATTGCCAGTCAACATTGCAACCCTACCAATCATATTGTCACCTTCACAAATCATCTAGAATGTGCAGCAAGTACTAGTATAGGTTGTAGCTGCTAGCTCATGGGGTCACAGGCAAGCAGCTGATTAGCTACCTTTTTATTTGAACAAACATACATTAAGACTTAAGAGGAAAAAAAGCTTGCCCAACTAATTGCAAGATCAGGTACATAGGGTCGTTGGTTGGTTTTGTTTGGTACGTTCTGCCGTACGGTTAGCGCCGGCGGGCGGCGGTCTCGCGCTGCGCGTTGAAGTAGACGGCGGCGACGGGGAGGCCGAGGTCGTTCTCCTCGGCGAACTGGCGGGTGCTGAAGCGGTCCTTGGACGACGGCGGGTTCACCGCCTGCCGGCGTTTCTGCCGGAACAGCACAAAGATGAACCTGTGGATGCCAATGTTTGGCTTTGGGATCTCGTAGCTCACCACCTCTCTCCCTGCTTGTGTATATATATGCATGGCAAGCATTAGATGGAGGAGAAACGGAGTGGCGAAGGGAAGGAGAAGACAGAACCGGTGATTGATTTGTACACCAGCCTTTTTACCCTTTTTTTTTACCCTTCTGCGGCTCTGTACTCTCCCCACCTCAAAACTAGCAAGAACTAAAGCAACATGTACAAGAAAAAGACTTACCAAAAGAAGCATCAGTAGTCCCAGGAATATCAGTAACAATCCTGCCAGTGCCAGTGTGTGGTCCAACCCAACAAAAAAACGCACCTGATTAGCTACATATATATTATTCTATAAATGCCTTGAAATAATAATATGAACATTCATAAGACCACACATTGCATGCCCGAATCTCTGAGCGCTAGCTAATCATGGCCGATCAGTCAAGCTACACTGCACTACAGTAGCTAGGTGATGATACCCACCGGGCGTATTTAGTATTCTACTATGATTACTTTATTTAGGATTGAAGATAGACTATATATCTTGCATTGACTAAATTACCAGTGAAGGTGCTCCCTCAGGTAGGGATCACTAGGTCCTGGAACATCAGGGTCAGTCATCACCAATGTGAAGAAGGACCTGAGGTCGCCCCCTTGGACCTCAACACGCGGCTTGGCGGCGACTGCCGAAGGGAAGAACTCGTGTCCGTTGAAGACCTGCTTGTTGGAGTTGTAGGTGACCACCATCTTCACCGTGGGGTTGAAATGGTCCAGCACCTCACCAATCACTTTCCCCACAATGAGAGGCTCCAACACCCTTGACATGTCTACCAGTACCGATGAAGCAAATCTCAGCTGAACCTAGCTAATAACCTACAATGATCAGAAGTTGTTGCTAAATGGTGAAGTGCAGGGAGCTTCAGTGTTTCCTATATATGTGCGCGTGTGTTGCCAAGAGGCCAGGGCGTTGGCCTCTATTTATAGACGTGAAGAGACGACCCTTATCTATCTGTTTGGCCAGCTATATTCCGAGCTGAGTGTGACGGATCATCATCATATATTACACCTTTCAAACAGAACAGAAGTTCTTAAAAAGTTCAGGTTGGAGCGTCTCTCTCGTCTTGTACGGTGGTGTTGACACAAAAAGTGTCAGGATCTGCGAACACCTCGGGCTTATACCCGAATTTGATGTCTAAAGGTGTGCCAGTCGATTTGACCAGTTAATCGACAAGGACGATAGATAGAACAAGATCTGAACGAAACAACGGCGATGCGTCCGGATGTCAATGCTCAAACTTGATCAAGATAACTAGAGTAGAGCTGAACGAGACGACAGCGATGCGTCCGGATGTCAAGGCTCAGGTTGCTCAAACGCGGAACTTGCAAGGGTTGACGGAGATCGAGGAGATGCAGCCCGTCGAAGCTTGAAGAACTCGTGGATAAGCTAGATCTAATACAATAAAAGTAGGATTGCTGGAAAAATAAATAAGAGTAATAGATTTGTTTGATATATGATTTTATTTTTCTTACGACCTCTACGCACATATTTATACTCTAGCAAAAGGAGTTGTAGACAGACACGACTCGTACATTTCCTAAACAAAAACTTCTATTTTTAAGGAAACGACTGACCCGCGCAGGAGTCGGACCCAAATAACAATAATCTTTCCCTAAAAAAAACTCCTATTTTTAAGGAAATAAATGACTCGTGCAAGAGTCAGACTCAAACGATAAAATAACACTGGTATAAAAACACCAGTTTCCATATCAAGCCCCTCCACGATGAACCCTTTCATCGGCACACTTCTAGTCTGCAATCTTCTTTCATCGTCATCGGCAATTTTCTGCTGACGTAAGTCGTCACGTCATCCTGTGCCCATCGGCAATATTTTCCTATCGGTAATCTCCTCCAATTGACAACAATTTTACTCTCACTGGCAACTTACTTTTATCAATCAACCCTTATCGGTAACAAACCTGCTTTACCGCTCAGCTTCCATCGGCAACAACCCTTACCCTTATTGGCAGTATTCATCCTCATCGGCAATTTTAACCGATGACCTTCCAATGCCGATAGAAAACGGCCACCGATCAACGCGAGTCTTAGCCCATTTGACATGTTGAAAAACGGTGTCAACATATGCCCCCCAATTTCGGAGTGTAAAATATTTTACGCGCCGAAATTCTCTCTACTGTAACCTTTTCCTCCAAGATACTTGCACGACCTCCTCGATTACCGCGCGTAAAAATCGCAAGTTACCAACAGAACCCTGCAACTGTAGCGCGAACAAATCCAACCTCAAAATCCCTCGATTGCCGCGTGAATCCATTACCATACTCTTCCATATTCCTGCTCAGTGCAAAGAGAATTCCAAAATACCCCCGACCGGGCCTATAAAAGTTACCACCATCCAATCTGTTCTTCATCCCGAGCCCGCATTCACTTTTACTCCTTCATTTCATCGGCGCCTCCGAAGAACACTTGGTGATCCTCAAGCGGCGGCGTCTCCTTCCTTCATCAAGGTGCGAACCACAAGAATCCCTCTGGCTCCAATGGCGATCAACTTCAACGTTCCTGAGGTAATTCCTCCTTCCCTCACTCTGCATCTCTCTATTTCCTTTTTCGCATTGTTCCATAATTCCCCTTTTGCTTTCTTTTCAGCTTCCAAATCTAGGAACTGCACAACAAAATAACAATCCCTATCGATCAATCACACTTTCATTGCCTGGGCCCAATGGGGAATACCGATCCTACTGCGCTCATCAATGCAGAGACCAACCGCATCCCCTTTAGATCCGAGTGTTTCAATCTAGGGTTGTGGAGGGATGCTTTCCGCTCATGGCCCAAACCCACTAAAGATTGGAAGAATTGGTACCTTAGGATGTCCAGAACACAACAAGTCTATTGGTTAGAACGCAATATAGACCAGTGCATCAAATTGTCATTGCCGACATGGCCAAGAATGAAAACATGATGGTCGCTGCATCTTATTTTTGGTCCGATACAATGAACGTGTTTCTATTCAGACACGGACCAGCCACTCCTACGCTTGCCGATGTACATATGCTCACCGGCCTTGACGTCTCTTCTGCCGATCCTTCCACCTTCTTCCATAGGAAGTCTGAACATCGGGTGAACACCCGTAACATCGGCGGTTGGACTGGATACATCTAAGAAAACCAGAAGACCGGATCGGTAGGCCAGAGGGAACACGCCATCTTCCTGAACATGTGGCTGGATAAGTATATTTTCTATGGCAGGATAGTCGGACCCACAACCACATATCTCCCTGCAGCAGAATTCTTGGTCAACGAAGGATTCCCTTTTGACCGATATCTCCTTGGTTCTGTATATCATCTTCTGCACCAAGTATCTAGAAAGCTACTTATAGGTGAACCCATCGGCAACCTTGGAGGCCCCTGGTGGTTTGTGAATATGTGGCTGAATGCACACATGCATAAGGTCCTCCAGTTTGACCTATTCAGTCAACAATTCCCAAGAGATATATCGGAGGAATATGAATTTGACGATGATGAATCGACAACCCGTCCTCCACTCAATTTTGGAGAGGCCATAATAGTGCTGCCAGGGACCGATGCTAATGAAAGTCAATTTGACCTGTTCTTTCAGAGATTTTACTGTGAAATCCCTGCTGCAGAACGGGTTTGGTGGCCTTACGTTGACCAGGACAACCAATTCTCACTCTCCTTCAACCTTACCGATGGGAATATACCACAGAATGAGATGATCATGAAAGCTACCATCATTCCACGGACCATTCCAGTTAACATCTTCGGGACCGGGAAGAATGCTCCATCTTATGAGTTCTATTATCCATCGGCAGCAGTAAGAAAACTAGCGTTTGGTCAGTTGTCGATCAAATTCAGCTACGCCAACGTGATCAAACCAAGAGAAACCATCTCCAGTGCCATAGATTGGAACAAGATTGTCAATCTCCCTCCTCATGCCGATGTATCAAACATTGACTTATCCTCTTGGGCACCAACATCCTTCATCACCGAGTCATACAAATCTTGGTGGCAAGAGTGGAAAAATCAACTGTTCGCCACATGATCACACTACTATCAACATTTAATTGACGATGGGCACGTTGTTCCTGATGACGCAGTAAGTCTTACTTTTGACTTCATTCCCTCTTATTTTCTCCCGGATTCATCGGTACTAACTTTTCTGCCAACAGGTCAACGATCCAACCCCCGAAAGAGCAAGAGCGGCAAACACTTCAATCTGCGCTTGATGAATCCCATATCGATAATCGGCAGCAAGGCTCCCTCGTTTGCTGCCTTCACACCTCAAAGGGTACCTAAGGTTACCCTCAAGCCTAAGCCGACACCAGCTAGGACCACCGCTACTCCATCGGCCACTGCCGCCATCTTGGCGCAAGCTTTCACAGTAAGTCCTTCTCGCATTTATACCGATCACAAACTCTCATCGGCAACATTCACTTTATTTAACTTGCACCAAATATCTTTTACAGGCAACGAGCTCATCGGCAGCTGCTCCAAATGTACAAACCTCCCCGACTCATGTTGCCGATGCCCCCAAGCTTCGCAGCCGAAATGCGCTGGTTCACCAAGCGTTGCGCCAAGGAAGAAGAAACGCCTGAGGCTAGTTACTCTATCTGTGCCACCAACCCCAGCTACGGCATCGGCTCCAGCCTCGTCACCAACTTCACCTGCACCATCAGCTCCATCATCGGCTCCGCCTATGCCACCGGCTCCATCTTCTCCCGCTCACACCGATGTACCACCACAGGAACTAGCACTTGCATCGGTGGAAGTTCCTGATCAGGAAACAACACCGCCTCCGAAGAGTCTATCCGCAACAACACCGACAATAGCATCGGCACTAGCATCGACTATGCCTCCCACAGAAGCAAGCTCATCAGCAACCATTGCCGATATTCAAGACACTACTGCGCCAACTGCTTTCCCGAGTCCGAGGCAAGAAATCCATTTTAAGATGGTAAGCCGACTGTCATAAAGCTTGCAATATAAACTTATGATCGGTAAACTCTTATTTTCTTCTTTTCAGGCCCAATACTCCCCTGATAGCTTATTCTTTTTTGCCGTCATCGTCCCCGATGAAGATAACGAAGAAGAAAGCTCTGCTCTAGCTCCAAGGACTACATTGGCAGACATCAAATCTAAGCTCGAAGCATTGCTACTTTCACTGCAACAAAGCACATCTCTCCTAGTTCAAGATTCCACTGCAGCGAAAGTGGCTTTCAAGGAGATTCAAGGTCATCTGCCTGCCGATATCGAAGAAACACTCTTCCAAGCAGCATTCCCTGAGAGCCGACAACTTCAATACCAACGGGCCTCATGTCGTATTGCCGATAGAGCCGCTCAATCAAAGCTCAAAGAGGAAATGCTCCAATTCAAACAAGTTGCCGATGAAAAGCACAAGGGCATCGGCCATCTAGAAGCCTCTGGCATTGATCTTGAGCAAGAAATCACCCACTTATCGGCAAGAAGGGAAGAACTGCTGGCTGAACTGAAGAAAGTCGATGAAGTCCTAGATGTGGCCAACCAAAAGAAAGCTCAACTACCTGATGCTGTCAAAGCCCTGCAACAAGAAAGAGATGCAAACGCTCGGCAAGCTATTCTGCTGAAAAGAAAGATCAAGCCAGTCCAAGGATCTGCCGATGATGACATCAGGGAGATAGAAGAAGCAGATTAGATTCGCCTGCGTGCGATAACATCCATTCAATCCCTGTTGTAATCTGTTGTAATTTATTATGTCGGCAACTGTGAACTTGACAACTGATTTTGCATGTAATATAACGTTAATACGCTTTCTACCGATGTTTCGTATGATCTTTCCATCATCGACATTTATACTTATATTGCTTTATGCATCTACCCAGATACTGGAATAATATTTCTTTAAATATTTACCGTTGATTGCTCTGGGAAACGCAACCCCTTCAAGTGTTTCCAAAATATAAGCGTTTCTAGGAACAGACTGACTTATCCGAAAAGGACCTTCCCAATTAGGAGACCACTTCCCAAACTTTGAACTCTTAGTCCCAATCGGTAAAATCAGTTTCCACACCAGATCATCATCGGCAAATTCTTTTACCTTCACCTTTTTGTCATACCACCTGGCAACCCTTTTCTTGTTCTCCTCGATGCTGATTAGAGCTCTTAGCCGATGATCTGTCAAATCTTCCAACTCATCCTTCATAAGGGTATCATATTCATCGGCTATCAACTGATCTTGAGAAAACAACCGTCTAGAACCAGTCTTAATTTCCTAGGGTAGAATAACATCATGTCCATATACCAACTGGTATGGTGAAACCTTAGTTGCACTGTGACACGCCATCCGATATGACCACAAAACTTCATTCAACACCACATGCCACCTCCTAGGGTTTTCTTCAATCTTACACTTGATAAGCTTGATAATTCCTTTGTTTGTTGCCTGGGCTTGACCATTAGCTTGAGCATAATAAGGGGAAGAGTTTAAAACCTTAAACCCCATACCGGTAGCAAATTCGTCAAACTCCTCCGATGTAAACATCGTCCCTTGATCAGTGGTAATAGTCTGAGGAATACCAAATCGGTAAACAATATGCTCTTTTACAAAGTCTATCATATTAGCCGATGTTACTTTCTTCAAAGGAATAGTCTCAACCCATTTCGTAAAGTAATCGGTGGCAACAAGTATGAATTTATGCCCCTTACTCGATGGCGGATAAATTTGTCCGATGAGATCAATAGCCCATCCTCTAAACGGCCAAGGCTTGATTATAGGATTCATTGCCGATGTAGGTACCCTCTGAACATTACCAAATTTCTAAAAATCTTGACATCCCTTGAAGTATTTGAAGCAATCCTCAAGAATTATCGGCCAGTAATACCCATTCCGTCTAATCACCCACTTCATCTTGAATGCCGATTGATGCGCTCCACATACCCCTTCATGAATCTCACCCATCAATTCTTCTGACTCTTCTCTGGCAAGGCATCTGAACAAAACTCCATCGATTGTTCGATAATACAATTCATCATCAAGGAGCACATACTTGGTAGCTTGAAACCTTATACGCCTTTCAACCTTTTTAGACGGATCTCTTAAGTAATTGACAATTTCTTTTCTCCAGTCATCGGCGACTATCACCGATGTCATGACTTCTTGAATTGGCTGATACCCTGAAACATTCTGTGCTAATCGATTAGCCTCTTTATTATGCAACCTAGGAATATGCTCAAGGCGGTATTCTTTGAATTCTTTTAATAACTGTAAACACCTCTCATGGTGTGTAATTAACACTTCACTTCGGCATTCATATACCGCAATTAATTGATTGATCACCAACATAGAGTCGCCAAAGACTTCGACGACATCGGCACACACTTCCCTGAGTAACTCCAACCCTTTTATTAAAGCCTGATACTCAGTCTGATTGTTTGTCGACGTAGCAACAATCGGCAACGAAACTTCATATTTCTATCCTCGGGGTGAAATTAAGAGAACACCGATACCTGCCCCTTCTTTACATGTAGACCCTTCAAGGAACAAAGTCCAATGAACAATATCTACAGAGCTTATCACACTGCAATGCTGAGTAACAAAATCATCCATCACCTGACCTTTAACTGACTTAGCTGATTCATACCTTAGATCAAATTCTGAAAGTGTTAGAATCCATTTGTCGATTCTCCCACTTAATATCGGCATCGACAACATATACTTAACCACATCATCTTTGCAGATAACAGTGCATTCGGCCGACAATAAATAATGCCTTAATTTTATGCAAGAGAAATATAAGCATAAACATAATCTTTCTATGGCCGAATACCTGGTTTCAGCATCTACCAGCCTTCTGCTCAAATAATAAATCACACGTTCTTTCCCTTCAAATTCTTGGATTAAGGCTGATCCGATAACGCCGTCATCGGCAGACAAATACAACCTGAAAGGCTTCCCATGTTGAGGTGGAACTAAGACTGGAGGGTTTACCAAATATTTCTTGATCTCTTCCAAGGCTAACTGCTGTTTCTCTTTCCATGTAAACTCTTGATCAACTTTCAGCTTTAACAAAGGGCTAAAAGACTTAATTTTACCAGACAAGTTGGATATGAATCTCCTGATAAAATTAATTTTGCCGATCAAAGATTACAGCTCAGTCTTATTGGTAGGGGCAACTACTTTATTTATTGCATCAATAGATTTCCTGCCGATCTCTATACCTCTCTGATGTACCATGAAACCCAGAAATTGACCTGCCGATACCCCAAACGCACACTTATTAGGATTTATCTTTAATCTATGTTTCCTTGTGCATTCCAGGATCCTTCGTAAATTGGCAAGATGCTTCTCAAAATTTCTAGACTTGACCACCACATCATCAATATAGATTTCAACTATCATGCCGATGTAATTATAAAAATAAAATTCATTGCTCTCTGGTAAGTAGCACCGGCATTCTTCAAGCCAAAAGTCATTACAACCCACTCAAATAAACCAACATGACCTGGACATCTAAAAGCAGTCTTGGATATGTCTTCTTCAGCCATGAATATTTGATTATATCCAGCATTACCATCCATGAAACTAATGATTTGATGTCCAGCAGCAGCATCAACCAGCAGATCGGCAATGGATAACCATCCATCGGCAAACACGTAGTTTTCCATTTTTCTTATACACATGAACCACATTAGAAATCCATTCGGCATATCGGCATTGCCGAATAAATCCAGCTTCAATTAACTTTGTAATCTCAGCTTTAATGTCGGGTAAGATAATAGGGTTGCATCGGCGTGCTGGTTGCTGATAAGATTGGAAATTAGACTTAATAGGTAACCGATGTTCAACTATTGATCGGTCCAAACCAGGCATCTCTGTATAATCCCAAGAAAAACAATCTTTGTATTTGTTTAATAAATCACTCAACTGTTGTTTACATTGGGAATCTAACTTAGCACTAATGAAAGTTGGCCTGGGCCTACTGCCATCACCGATATCTATCTCTAGTAAATCATCGGTGGATGTGAACCCCTGTCCCAGTTTTCCATCATCGGCGAATCAATCCATTAAAACTCTTCTTCAGGACCGACTGCTTGGATCGGTGTAATGCGGTAATCGGCAACTTTGAGGAACTCCGTGTCCCAAGCTTCACCTGATATGCACTTGGTTTGCTCATAAGTTTCTGATTCTGTCGATGCAACAATTGACGGAGTTTCACTCCGGACGACTTCAATCTTGTCTCCAACCCATTGCACGAGGCTTTGGTGCATTGTAGAAGGAATGCAACAATTAGCATGGATCCAATCCCTTCCTAGGAGCAAGTTGTAGGTGCCTTTGCCACTAATCACGAAAAACGTTTGTCGGGTACAAAGGTAAGGGGTACCCTAAACCCTTCGATAATTCAATGCTAAACATAGCAACCATTTTTAAAGACAGGAATGAACCAATCGCTCAAGTCAGCAAAGAAGGGCCCATCACACAAAGGCCCACTGCACCGGCAATACCGACAAGTCGTGGGCTGGCCCGCTTCTGGAAAGGTGACGGACGAGGGGTCGAACGAACGACCCCTCCGCCTCCACCTCGACGCCGAATGACGGACGAGGGGTCGAACGAACGACCCCTCGGCCTCTACCTCGACACCGGATGACGGACCGAGGGTCGAACAAACGACCCCTCGGCCTCTACCTCGACCTCCCCGACTCCGCCTCCGCTCTGACCCTACCTCGACGCCGAGTGACGGACCAGGGGTCGAATGAACGACCCCTCCGACCCTACCTCGACGCCGAGTGACGGAAAGAGGTCAAATGAACGACCCCTCAACGGGAAGCTCGATCAGCCCAACTGCTCCCGGTATGGGTTAAAGTAAACCCGCCTAACACCATGGGCGCCCACGACCGCAGTCAAATCCATCAGCTCACCGCCATGTCCCTGACTCCCTTCAACTGTGCTGCCACTGTAACCACGCCGCAAGTACGGACTCCAGAAGCACCCCTCGAGATGTGAACAGTACAGCCCTCGACGACGCCTTCGGGAATACAACAGGGCCACGCGAGGCTACCCCGGTCTCGACCTCACCCCTCGACCGGGGGGCTCGTCCCCTACCTCCGACCACTCCAGTATGGGGCCCGTCCCATCCGCCATGTCCTGCTTCAGCTGTGGGATTCGCGCCCGCCGGCGGAAGCTGTGCCGCGACGTGCCGCGACGACTTCCACTGTCACCACGCCTCAGAGCGCCGAAAGGACGGGAAGGCCATGCCGCCACAGTGCTCGACGTCCCTTCGCCAACACTATGCCGCGGACACGCCGCCCATGCTA
Organism: Microstegium vimineum; assembly: GCA_022036555.1. Classification (NCBI taxonomy): domain Eukaryota; kingdom Viridiplantae; phylum Streptophyta; class Magnoliopsida; order Poales; family Poaceae; genus Microstegium; species Microstegium vimineum. The sequence goes on from CM039121.1 coordinate 30,509,793, forward strand.
CAACAGTTTAGGACCCTGTACCCTCGGGCCTCCCCTTGGTCTATAAAAGGGGATGCCGAGATAGAAGAAAGGGATCTTCTTCCGATCCGACATCCGATCCTTTTTGGAGACACATCTCTGGGGATCCAACATCCCAGAGTCCCATACTCATACTCCACACACCCCGTTGCTCGATCGACCCCTCGAGCAACAGACCAACCGCCTAGGGTAACCCTGCTAGCCTTAGGCCACAACTCACTCTGAGCGACTCCGTGTAAACCAGCTTGTACCCCCTGTACGAGCACTTTGGGTGCGAGATAATACAAGTCATCCTCCCTCGCTGGACGTAGGGCCTTCTTTGCCCGAACCAGGATAAATCTTGTGTCCTTCTTGCATCACATCTGGAGAGGGAGCACGCAATATACAAATTTACTAGTTGGTGGTCTTGACCCCCGGGTCATAACACCGACAACGTTGTCGGTAAAGTTTTACTACCGATGGTTAATTCAACACATACGGCTCCCATAGCTGACGACACATTGCCTTCAAAATCTTTAAGTTTCATATCCATCTTTACTAAGTCTTGGTCACCTTTCCCAAGTTTCCTGACATGACATATGACATTATATTGATTGATGCCCCACTGTCCACCAGCATCTTCGTCACGGGCTGCCCATCTACTTTACCTTTGATAAACAGAGCTCTTAAGTGCTTCCTTTCATCATCGGCAGACTTCTCAAAGACAGCTGTCATCGGATCTAACACCAATTGTGTCATCTCAGCAGCTTCTTTCTCAGCATCGACAGGTGTCATGAATTCCATCGGCAATATGACGACCATATTGATTTCTGCCGATGGATCCCTATCCTTGCGCGTTGGCCTCCACTGCTTGACTGGAGACTTTTCCCTTGAAGGATTTTCACTGTCATATAAATCTCCTTGGTGTTCGCGCTGAATCCTTCTTTTCTGAGTCTTTGTCAGACCTTTGGGGCACCATTGAGGAAGCTTAGTTTTCCAAACAGGTTGGTACTATTTTTCACCGCTTGTATCGGCACCACGCCTTATGTTTGGATCTCTAGAGAATATCTCCTCATCGTGTACTCTTGCATTGACCATCTCCTCAAGCTCCTCTTGACCAACACGCCTGTCAAGCCTGTCATGCGCGCTGAACCATGTAAGCCTGTCATGTCACGCCGGCGAATAAGTATTTATGAAACTGCCTCTCCAAATCGGCCCAAGTGATCACAGAGTTTGGAGGCAGTGAAATGAACCATGTGAATGCCGATCCAGACAATGATGACGAGAATAATCTCACCCTTAGTTCATCTCGGCTAGCTGCTTCCCCACACTGGATAATGAAGCGGTTGATATGCTCCATCGTGGATGTACCATCTTGGCCTGAGAATTTTGTGAAATCTGGTACCTTGTACCGATTTGGGAGAGGAATCAAATCATATCCCGGAGGATATGGCGTCCGATAAGAATAGATATTAACCTTAGACTTGATGCCGAACTGTTCTTTCATCACTTCGGCAATCTTATCGCCCAATAGGCTGAATGTTGATAGGTTGAGCAGGCTGATATGCTTCTTCATATCTCTGTGGTAAGTAAGCCGGAGCAGCTGGTGCAGGCGCAACATTAGTCCGCTGAATATTATGCATCGGCTGATTAGCCGATAGACCACTTTGAACGCTTATTAGGAAATACTGTGGCATCATACTCATCCGTTGATACGCCGATGCTCCACTTTGAGCGTTTTCTAGGTACTGATACCCGGGTTGCACCACCTGTTGCTGAATCGGTGGTGGAGTAGTCCATCCAGGATTGTAAGTCATCGACATATAATTCACCGATGGCTGATGACTAACTGGAGCCTGTTGCTCCTGCATTCTGGAGTAATCAACAAATTGACCACCTTGAGGCGCCGGTACTCGAGCTTGAAGATTCGCCACCACTATAGGCTGACTTATATTTGCGGGGCCTTGCTTCATCGGTAAAGGATTTGCCGATTGTGGCATAAGAGGCACTTTGGGTATCACCACCTGAAGATCTTCTGATGGCAGTTGCACAGCTGTGGAGGATGTAGTATAATGCGTCATAGGGATCATCGGCCGCGAAGGCATTGCCGATGCTATAGGACCCTTCCACGCTGTACTGTCACCTCGGATTAGATTAGAATCAACAGATGGATTTGGAGGTATACCATATCCCCACCAGTTGACGGGAGTTGGCTGACTCTTAGTTGCAGGTCCTGACATTGCTGACGTCGCCAGATCTGTGTTCAATCGAATAATACTTGCAGGGCTCGATCTTGGCGGTGTAGCCGTATCGGCAGTCGAATCCACAGGTTGGGAAGACACCATGGGAGCCGCCGATGGGGTTATGGCAGATGCCGATCCAGGTTGATGATAAGCCGGACCAACATACTGGGTGCATGCCCTTCTTTGAAAGATTGCATAACGGCATTGTATACTGTATTGGACATCACGTTGGAATGGCTAACTAATGCATGATTTAATGCAGAATTAACCATCTCTTGTAATTTACCAGGATTGGCGTCAAACGTGATCTGCCGCAGCAACGACGGATCTTGCTTCTGGATAGCTTCGCCACTCCTGCTTAGGCTGAAGGGCTTCAGATATAACTGCTTATAATCCTCTATAGCCTGCTCCATAGCCTGCCTCTGATCATCGCTCAGATTCGCTTCAGAGACTTCTATGACGTTGCTTCGATTGACGTCGGTATTATCACCCATTGCAGATGTATAATTGGTCTCACCGGGTGTGCCAAAAGAGGTGTTGACACAAAAAGCGTCAGGATCTGCGAACACCTCGGGCTTATACCCGAATTTGATGTCCAAAGATGTGCCAGTCGATTTGACCAGTTAATCGACAAGGACGATAGATAGAACAAGATCTGAACGAGACAACGGCGATGCGCCCGGATGTCAAGGCTCAAACTTGATCAAGATAACTAGAGTAGAGCTGAACGAGACGACAACGATGCGTCCGGATGTCAAGGCTCAGGTTGCTCAAACGCGGAACTTGCAAGGGTTGACGGAGATCGAGGAGATGCAGCCCGTCGAAGCTTGAAGAACTCGTAGATAAGCTAGATCTAATACAATAAAAGTAGGATTGCTGGAAAAATAAATAAGAGTAATAGATTTGTTTGATATATGATTTTATTTTTCTTACGACCTCTACGCACATATTTATACTCCAGCAAAAGGAGTTGTAGACAGACACGACTCGTACCTTTCCTAAACAAAAACTTCTATTTTTAAGGAAACAACTGACCCGCGCAGGAGTCGGACCCAAATAACAATAATCTTTCCCTAAACAAAAACTCCTATTTTTAAGGAAATAAATGACTGTGCAAGAGTCAGACTCAAACGATAAAATAACACTGGTATAAAAACACCAGTTTCCATATCAAGCCCCTCCACGATGAACCCTTTCATCGGCACACTTCTAGTCTGCAATCTTCTTCCATCGTCATCGGCAATTTGCTGCTGACGTCAGCCGCCACGTCATCCTGTGCCCATCGGCAATATTTTCCTATCGGTAATCTCCTCCAATTGGCAACAGTTTTACTCTCACTGGCAACTTACTTTTATCAATCAACCCTTATCGGCAACAAACCTGCTTTATCGCTCAGCTTCCATCGACAACAACCCTTATCCTTTTTGGCAGTATTCATCCTCATCGGCAATCTTAACCGATGACCTTCCAATGCCGATAGAAAACGGCCACCGATCAACGCGAGTCTTAGCCCATTTGATATGTTGAAAAACGGTGTCAACAGGTGGCTACCGACAGAGAGATGAACATGTTAGATTGTTATATACTCCGATCCCAGTCATTTTCTTCCGGGTGTAATGTCGACTCTGCTGGATTATAGAATAGGGGCACTTGCGGCACACAAGTTCCTTATTATCCAATATATTCCAATTTCCACATCTATCTCAAAGATATTTATTCTCTTTTGAAGATTTATGGGCGTTCAATCAGGACGAAATAATTAAGTGCCTAGAATATAATCCACATTTGGCAAAATAGGAAAAGGCTCTTTATTACATCCATATATTAACTAAGCATTGTCGAGTTAACTGAAGACATGCATGCTTCGTAGTGTTCCAAATAATCTTCACTAAATGTGCATTTTGTTTTATTTTCTTCAGGAGATTTTAGAGACATAATGTGTGGTAGTTAATGTAGGAATGGTGTCAAAGATGGCAGCTTGATTATGCTAGTTCTTTCGGTTGTATTCTTTGCCCATCCTTTTATAAAGAAGCATACAACCAACGTTAATGCGAATTCTCTCCATTGATAATTATTTTATTTTGCGTTGAAACCCATATTTTATTTTTGCTTTTTTGCAGCTGGAGAGTGAGTTTGGGTATTCTCAAAGCTGCAGCACAACTACACCCACGAGCATCTTTTGCTCTTCAGGTAAAAAAGAGAGGCACGCTGAATCACCACTCTGCTGAGCTATGGGCTGCAAAAGAACATGCCGTAAACAGCATTGCACTTGCGCGAACTTGCCACTCCTGGTGATTATTCCTGTCAGGCAGGTGCAACAGGAGGGCATAAACTAAACTCTCAAGTGGGCTAGGCCTCCCTCCACTACTCCACAAAGTGGCCCTGTATCAAAGTGCTCTGTGCTCGTAACACTTCTTTTGAGGGAAAAGGAGATCCTCAATTATGAGCTCTTCATTAGGCAAAGGTTAGTGCTCTTGTTTCCATAAATAGCAGAACCATTTCCAAGTACATGCATGTCTTATACCTCCGTCCCTAAAAGAATAGATTTCTAGATCTGTTCTAAGTCAAACTTTTTAAACTTTGATCAAATTTTTAGAATAAAATATTAAAAATTATGGTATTAAACTAGTATCATTAGATTTATCTAATAATATATTTTTACATAGTGCTCATTTGACTAGCACGAATTCTAGAAATTGATTCTTTCAGGGACGGGGAAGGAAGTATATAATTGGCATACTCTAATCTCTGTAGCAATATACTTGCATGGCATGCTTACTGGCTATTAGTATTAAGGGTGAAGTTGACTGTGCTGTGGTTCATTCACTTGTCGTCTCATCATGAAGTCACAAGGAAATTAAGTGGCAACGTAGAGGCCATACCATCGCCAAAGAAACTGAAATAAACATTTAACTCCCAACCGAATCTGCTCTAGACAAATTGACATTATCTCATCCGTCTTATCTAGAAGAAGTTATATATAGGCTTCGAGATGGCGAGCATCGTTTTTTCGACTCAGTACAGACATAGTTAATTCATATTCATGTAGACACATTCAACCCTACGGACGCTCATATAAACTCTTCACGTTCGAAGGTTTAATATTGAAGAAGTCACTATACACACTTACCTCTCGTCAGACATGTAAATCATATAATGATTCTAGAAAAATATGAGCACTAAGAAACCTAACTAGCGGAGCTACATTTCGTTTACGTCGTGCCCATTCTTTCGGTTACCGACAAGTGATTTTCTCTATCATCTCATTGAAAGGGCCAAATTTCACAATGAATAGTGATACCAGGAAGTAGAAAGGTCAGATAGTGACAGTGTAGGATGACCATGGTCGTGGTTGCGTGACCTCGCTCGTGGCATAAATGGATTCAGTCAAGCAAAGTAGGTGATATTTTTGTATTTGGCCCTTTTTTGAAACATTTTTATAAATAGACCCCTCTATAAACTTTTTCCATGAATGGAACTGAAGCGCAGTGTCATAGGACTATGCCTCGACGCATGTTGCTAGGTATCATGTTAGTGCACGCCGAACCCTTGCCATGTGTAACAATCTTAATTTTCCACGAAGGGAAAATCCACAGATGCGAATTATAATACGATAGTCTCCGAAGATTATCCCATCGCATTATCAAATTACAGTCGATAACATCAACACACATCTGGTTCTGAAATAAAAGAGTACAATAGAGGGTCTAATTTAATTATTACATCGTCAAACTGGCGGAAACACACTAACACGCAGCATCCAGAACAACGAAGGGAAGCGTAGATCTCCAGCATCTCCGACTTGAGCGCAGCACGAAACCCTACTCCTCCGGGTCGACGTCCTCGTACCCGTCCTCCGGCTCGTCACCTGATTCCAAAATCTTTCAGTACGATTTGTATTGGCCACTGACTCCCACCCTATGCTTTGCGTTTGCTATGTGGAAGATGGTATGCAAAGGGGTAGAAAAAGGGAACCTATATCTGACTGTGGTTTTTCCTATGCAAGTTCTTTATTAAGTAGCATAAAATAACATAAGTTGTTTCTCAAGTTTTAACACATTTCCCACACATTTCAGCCCACCCACACACATCTCACCACGCACACTTACACTCTCTAGGCGATAAGGACAACTCGCTCTCATCCTTGTCTCAGCGGCTCACAGCCGGATCCTACAAACCCAGGGGGAAGAAGAGAAATGACTCATCTCTCTACAACAAGTGAGGCGTAGGTCATGAGATGTCCGTAACCGTGGACACGGCTATACGTATAGATCGATCAACTCTGCAGAGTGTGTACACCTGTACCCACAAGATCGCCATCATCGACGTTGCGCAATGCCTAGTCCGATAACGGGCTATCTCCTGATCCGAACGACACCATCCTGCCACTCAGCCCTGGGGCTCCCTGGCGCACCGGCAAACTGAGACTGGGAGACGCAGCACCTAGCCAACGTGGTACTACGCATCTAGGATGGTACGGTCCCCACGACGGCACCACCCACCCTTATCACCTAACAACTTGTCAGTAATGGTATCACCCAAACCGATCGACATCCACGCCCCGCCCATTCAGGGACGAGTGGTGTGCACGAGAGGCTCATGGTTCCGTTTTCCCTTGCTATTCCAGATCCTAGGTGGGATCAGACAAGTTATCTCCACATTCGGGGTACTCCCCCGTGCCATCACAACACCTCTATGCCGGGGCTCGCCCCGGGATCTCCTCAGAACACAAGTACCCGCTACAGGTACCTCATGTGGGGATGCCCAGGTCGCACCCCCCGGCAAGACTCGTCCTACGGACTTGTCGTAGGGCCTGTTGTTTATCATCATTTTAATGGCACACAGTGCCTAGCCACTCACAAACAAGTCCTCTACTCAGCGCAAGGTAAAAATCATGAATAGAAGCATGTGACATGGTAATATAGCGGTGTCTAGCCTATAAGAGGGTGTGCAGGGGTAAGGTTGCGACAAGGAAATGGATTTTCAAGCAATCTATCATGCAACCTATCAGCGCATTGAATGAAGTAAAGCAATAGCAATCAACTTAGATCATGATATGCCTAATAGGTGCTACGATGGTGGGTGGGACGTGGCACCTGTCCAGTCGTCGCCAAGGTCCTCCGTGTAGTCGGGGTCCTCCTCCTCAGCGGTTGTCTCCTTCGGGTCTATTTTCGTAAACGAACACGATTTAGACATTACGAAAGATAATCACGAAAATGCAAAAGAGGTGGAAAAAGATCCAACTTCACTCAACCATAAGCCTACGACGTAGAGAATGTTTTCAGGAAAATTTGGACACCAAGTTTGTAATTTTCTTAAAACATGTGCATTTTCTATGAATTTTTAAATCTCTAACTCAATTTTTAAAAGAGAAAAGGGTAGGGACAGGGGGTCTGGGCCGGCTTCTGCTATTTGGCCCGGCTGGTCGGTCTGGGTCCTACCGGCCTGCTCTCGGCTGGGCCGCACCGGCGCTGAGGCCCAAGGGCGCACGACCTATCTCCCCTCTCTCTCTTCCTTCCACCTCTCTCCCCTCCTTGGGCCTGCTTCGCGCCAGAGGCCCACTCCACTTCCTTCCCTCGCCGACCCGTGGGTGTAGCTGGTCCATGGCGGACTCCCCCTCCTCCAGGCCGACTCCTCTCTGCCTCTCCTTCTCCTTGATCCATGGTGGACCGACACTGGTGCGCGCCGGCCTCCTCTGCTCTGCCCTGGGCGCAGACGCGCCGCACACATGCGCGCGGGCACGAGCGCTCCCGGCCCTGCTCTTCCCTCTTCTCCTGCCGGCAACCAGCTCCGACCGCCGACCCTTCTCGACTACACTCTGGCCCCGGGACCTCGGCTCTACGTGGTGCGGCATGGCGACTGCAACGGCGGCGGCGCGACTCGGCGCACATAGCGGGGCGCCGGTGGCGCGGAGGCGGGCGCTTGCAGGCGGCTGCTGCGGCGGACACCCGACGGTTGCAAGACTTGACGGCTCCTCCTTGCTGAGCGAGGTGGCCGGAGCGGTGCAGAATGCGCGCGGCATGGCGGCGACGATGGTCATGGCGCTTGGCCACCGGTGGTGGGGCGGACGCGGCGCGTGCGGCTCGCCGCTCCAGCTCTGACACGGCAGTACGGTGCCTACGCGGCTCGAGCGGCTTGGTGCGCCGCGGAGTGTGCTCGCGTCGCGGTGGTGCGCGCCGTGGTTCACCGCGATGGCATGGCCGGGGTGGTCGGGCTTGCGCGGCCAGCGCCACAGGGACTCCTAGGGCTCCTACACGTGAAGCGGCTAGGTGTGCGAGGTGGCGACGCTGCTCGACGGCCCTTCCTCATCAAGAGAGGTGGCCGGAGTTAGGCAGAACGGCCGTGACGTGGTGGAACGGCGGCGGCGTGGTGCTCGGCCGCGCTAGCGAGGCGAGCGCGGCACCGAGGGTTCTGGGGGTCGTGGTGGGGTGTGCGGGGACGTTTGGGAGGTGGTGGTGCAAATGGCAAGGGCTTTCGGTTCATAGCGAGGCGGGAACGGAACTTCGCCATGGTGAAGCTCGGCCATGGCGAGAGCATGTCGCGACAGAGGAAACTCAGCGTCGAAGCTCACCACAGGTAGCAGTGAAGCTAGGCTGGTGGTGCGGTGGCGAGGCGTGGCCGTGACGAGGTGGCGCGGTGCCGTGCCGTGCAGAGCTGCAACGTCGGTGTAGTCGACGGCGCGGTCCTCTCCGGCGAGCTCGAACGGCGTCATGGCGAGGCGACTCCTTTGCAGCGGCTTGCTCCTGCTGCTCCTTCTCCCTCCTCCCTTCTACGGTGTGGTGCAGGTGAGGCCACTGGTGGCGGCTGTGGCTTAGGGAGAGGCGTGGCACGACGGGCTCTGCCCTCTTATAGCCGGCTCGGCCATGGACGCCGATGAGCCTCGACTTTTGAAATGGAGGGCGGATGGGGGATCTAGGGCTAGGGTTTGGGGGAGAGGGGGTTAGTGCGGGGGCGTCCCGGGCAAGCGGCGCCGGTCAGAGGGCGCTGCCGGCCTGCAGTGGCGCCAGGGCTACTGGCGAGCGTCAGCTCTGCTGCTGCTTGGCATCGAGCAGGGCGGACGCGAGGGGAGGCAGAGGCGGCAGACGCGTGCCTGGCGCCTGAGGCCGTCTGCCTGCGCGCGGGGCTTGGCCGGGAGCGGTGTGCGACGTTAAGGGCAGCGGGGCCTTTCCAGCCCTGCTTAGGCTAGCCTCGGCCGAGAAAGGAAAAAGGGGCAGAGGGGGATGACATGTGGGTCCTCAACCCCACATGTCGGCGAGCTCGTGAGGGAGAGGAGCGGCGCGGGGCTGTTGTGCTCCCTCGGCTGCGCTGGGCTGGCCTGCTGGGCTGTGGGCTGAGGGGAAAAGCAGGCTGGGCCTGGCTGCCGAGCTGGGCCCTGCGAGGGGGGGGGGGTTGAGGGAAGTGCGGTTTGGGGCTGCTAGGCTTGAAGCCGACTGGGCCAGCTGGCTTGCGGTTTTCCTGATTGGGGTGGTGGCTGGTTTGGGCCGGTTGGCTTTCAAGCCATCCTCTTAGTCTTATCCTTTTCTTATTTACAAACCAGGTTTTCTTAATTGTTAAATGCAAAACATGAAATCCAAAAGAAGCAAAATAAGGTTAAGCGAACTACATGCTATGCAACTATAAGTAGCACTATAGGGTTCTACTTGTGCAACTATAGGTGGGTTTCCTATCATGCAAACACCAACATGGGTCACTAAGGAAAAAGTTTTAAAAAGTTGTGATTTTTGTGTGTTTGAAAACTCGGGTTGTTACACCATGTCAGCTAGGACGCTGGGCGCGGGAGCTGGCATCGCAATTTGCTAGACTTGAGTAGGTGTGATGTTAGGATGGTAGTATTTGTGATTTAAAACACTAGAACTCTTTACAAGACACTAGGGGTGATTGACTTTTAGAATTAGGATTCAATTCTTCTTTAGAAATTTAGAAAAATCTAATTCATCACCATCTTAGATATCTTGATCCTTTCAACCTACAGGTCAAGATTGAGCTCACTATTTCTCTTTGTAACCTTTAAAAATGGGTAAAGTACATTTTTAACCTCCAATTAATACTGAAGTTCGATTTTCAACCTTCTGCTATGAAACCGGGTAATAGATATCCTTCACCGGATAAATTTGGTCCTTGAGTTGGTTTGAAAAGCGGTTTTCTATTTTAGAAAGGTGCTAAAATTTAATATTATTTTTTTTGAACATCTTAGCATTCTGAAATGAAAAAACTCAAAACTACAAAGTTGTAGATCTCATTAGGAGCTACAACTTTGTTATAAACATTATCTTCATTGGACTCCATACAAAAAATTATATAATTTCTAATGTGACAGACGCTAGTACACAATCATTATGATGCTGAAAATTTATACTATTTTTAGCATCTTAACGTCCTCAAATAAAAAAATAGAACTAGAAAGTTGTACACATCATTGGGATCTATAATTTTACATAAAATTAACCTTCACAGGATGTCATATTGAAGAGTTATGATTTTTTTTAAAAAATTGAGTCTTGTTACGTGAGAAAACAATATTATGGCATGACAAGATTCAACTTTCAAAAAACCATAATTCTTCAATACAATGTTGAATGAAAAAAATGTAGATGGTGATGAGGCGTATAACTTTCTAGCTTTATGTTTTCATTTGAGTACATTAAGATGCTAAAAAACTATTTAAAATTTAAGCATCATAATAATTGTGTACTAGCACTTGCGCCGTATCAAAAAAAATTATATATATTTTATATAGAGTTAAATGAAGATAATGTTTATACTAAAGTTGTAGTTCTTAATGAGTTCTACAACTTTGTAGTTTTGATTGTCCTCATTTGAGAATGCTAAGATGTTCAAAAAAAATAATATAAAATTTTAGCACCTTCCTACATTCTACAATACAAAACTGCTTTTAAAACTAATCAGATGATCAAATTTATCTGGTTTTAATAGTGGGAACGTGTCTGTTACTTTACCCTTAAAAATTTATATATATTATATATATAATAGTCATGTGTCCATAGTAAGCCTATGATAAAATACAAAACAAGAAAAAAAATTGTAAAAAAAACTACGGCCGAGCACATATTACAAAAGCTTACTATGCAGACGGTTTGGAACACATTTGTACAGGCGTCGGCGCTGGGGGCCAATAGGAATGGGTCATTTGTATAGGCGGTTGCTTGAGAACCGCCTGTAGAAACCCATTTTCACAGGCGGTTCTCTTAGTGAACCGTCTGTGTAAATGGCTCATTTACACAGACGGTTCACTAAGAGAACCGCCTGTGAAAATGATTTTCTAGTTTTCATTTTTTGGTATTTATATAATATTTTATTGTTTAATATATATATATATATATACATATATATTGTTATTGAAACTAGTAAAGTTTATTGGATGATGTTCAAATATAGCAACATGTAATTTAAATATTTCATACATACATCTATCATTACTTCAAAGTTTCATGCTCGCAATAAAGTTACAAGTGTATGGCACCCTATATACATTAGTCTCATGCTCGCACACATAAAGTTACAAGTGTATCACACACTATATACATCAATAGTTTGCACATGTCCTCTAAAAACCGCTCCGAGTAAGATTTATGCTATAAACCTCTGTGAGTGCTTGGTACTCTGGCTTGGCTAATTCACTGTCATGATCATGATATTTTCCAAAAGTTGAGATGACCTGTTTGATTAGGAAAAGGCTCACGTCCTCAACTATGTCGTACAACGTCTTTTCATTGATGGTCGTCGCCTTGACTTTCTTCGAAGATTTCTTCATGTATCCTGTCGTGTCTCCTCTCATGTGCTCGCACACGTAGTATCCACAGAGGACAGACCTTGGTGGTTGCTTGTGGCACTATATACAAAATATAAAAGTGGTTATTTATAGATGCTCGCACATGTGGATTTTATAAGAGTAAGTTTTCATACAACTTACCGGCCAGTCATATATAACTTCCAATGGCTCCTTTTCTTGTTTCTTCGATTCAAGCTTTCCACCGTGGATTTTATAAAACCGTCATGCCCTGCGAACTCGAATACAATCACCATGTTAATTATTCTCAAAATCTTATAATGCAAACGTATACGTGCATATCTCGACTTACAACTCTAAGTTCTCAATGAAACCTGCATAGTTTGCCGGCGGGTAATTTGCGGAGTCTAGTACCATCACCCTTTCTTTTTTAGGATAAATGATGACACAGATCCAGTGGTCCCTGCATGAATCAAATTCATGATACATTTGTGCATTGAAATTATGTAGTTTGATCACCCAAAGTTATACGGTGCCACTGCCCAAACTCATACTTACCCAAAGTTGTACGGTGCCACTATACATTTCCTATTTTGATACTTCTTCATACACTTTGCAATGTAGAAGGTGTACTTGATTCAAATTGAAACTTTAAATTTTGCTTTTTCGCGGACCGTGCTTCACCTACTAAGCCCAATAAGTCGTCGCTATTTTCCCCGATTCTGAAGGTGTGCCTTTTTTCGCATATATCAATTGAGTTTAGATAGCCAACCCTTTGCTCGGCATAATAATCGAAATCCTGGCCATAAGTCCGCTCCTCCTGATCATATAGCATTCTACAAGGCACATGCATGTCAGATATATTAAACATTTGCAACTACAATGCATGTCATATATTGAATATTGATGCAACTACAATGGATGTGTAACTCTATAACACTTACAATGCAAACGTCGTTATGATCTGTACGTCTAGCCTCTCGAAGTTCATCATCAACCAAAGGTCTTCAAAGCTAATCATGCACAAATCATAAACACTTTGAAATGTCTTATGTGGTATACGCACGTTGATGGCGTGAATGCCAGCAGAAGAGGCTCTCATATACCAGTCATTCAGCCTTTTTACATTGTTTGACACCTTTTAGAGTTTCTCCTAGCTCAGTAGAGGCTTTCCCAACATATAGTTTTTAGGCACAGACTTGTAGTCTTCAAAAGTGGACACCTTGTATGTGCAGGGAATTACCTTAGGCACCAACTGCGTTGACTTCCTGAGCTCAGACAAGTCGCGGACTTCAATTTTGTGTTTTGTCCCAAGTCCTTTCAAAAATTTGGCCGTGCCAGCTGTTTTCTTCTTTGGCTCGAAGGCGGAAATCAACTTGGGCACCGGAAACTTCTTTGGCAACGCTGGTGTTTGTTTAGGATCTTTGGGTTGTGGGGAAGGTATAGATTTTTGTTGTGGAGGCGGCGGAGGTTATGTTTGTGGTGCAGAAGGTGGTAACTGTGGTGGAGGTGAAGACTGTGGCGGAGGTGACGGAGGTGGCGGAGATGATGACTGTGGCGGAGGTGATGGAGGTGGCGGAAGTGATGACTGTGGCTGAGGTGACGGAGGTGGGCTCCAAAGAGAATGGAATGGTGATGGTGGTGGGTTTGAAAGAGGATTAGTAGGTCCTGACGACTCCTCAACTGGTATCTCTTGCGAGGACGGTGGTGGCTCCCTCAGCGGGACGTCTCGCCGAGGCCAAAGAATGAAATTGTTTAGAGTTTGTCCGAGTTTCTCAATGTTCTTGGGACCGGGGATGTCTAAAATCTCATCCTCATATCCTTGGACCACGGTCGATACTTCTACTCTGCAGTAGTCTTTAGGAATGTGAACACCGTGGTACTTGTGTCCTGGGATCGCTTGGCCCGTGGCTACTTCCCTTGTACGGTGATTGTTAATACCATATCTTATGACTAGGGAGCAAGCCACTGGAGTTACAATGTCGTCAACCGGATATTGAATCTTATTCCCGGTAGACGCGACACTGCTTGGTACCTCGGCAACGGTCTGCTGGGACACCACTGGGACTAGCTACATCTGGGTGCCTGAGTGCTCATTTGTTGATTTGACACCACACTCGCCAGTTTCTACATCAACTCTGCAGGAGGATCATCTAGCAATTTCTTCATAAACTCTGTGAACTCTTTCTTAGCTAGCCTCCTCCTTCCAATAGCTAGCTATTTCTTCTTTGTATCGATCACGTTTCCTATACTCACCTTCCCACTGAGGGCCAAATCCCTCCTTCCATCCTTCTTTGGTTGACACGCCTCGAACATGGCCAGGATGCTCAGGGTTACCCAGGCCCTCACTAAGGATGTCCCTCTCTCTTCGTGGCTTGAATTTATGTTCCTGTTGCTTGGCTGCCACCGCAAAGATATTCTTTGCTACTTCTTCAACCTGAGGGTCATCAAAGGACAAACCGCTGTCGGTTTCCTTTGGTTTTTGAGCCCGAACCAATTCGTAGACCTTTCACCAACTTGTTCGGACAACGCCAGCAACCCTTTCGCCTTCCGCACAACTGAGAGATCTCTAGTGTTTTGGGTAATTGATGAAACCTAAGTACTAACCTAGCTCTAAGTTTGAGTAGGTTGAGTACACTAAGATGAAGTGAGGATGAAAACTGATGGAGCAAGGATGGAAGCTAAGGAGAAAGAAAATCAAAAGGCTCACACTTGGAGAAGAAGAGAGGAGGAGTCCCTAAACTAAGCAGGTCAAAGGTATAAAAGGCTAGGGCTTTTCTCTTAGTGATCAAGACACCAAGTGGGTGTGATCACATTTAGGATAGGTAACCGTACTATTAAGAGGGGAAAATAGTATGTGGTTACAATTGTCAAGTGCCATTAGGTTGATCATGAATTGCATTGCATCTAAACCAACTGAGTAACCCTTGTAAAACTTGTTAAAATATGCCAACACACGAGCACAAGTCAGTGAAACACTTGGTGGTGGCACATGAGATCAAGGGAAGAAAAGAGAAGTAATTTCAGACCAAGAGAGGACCTTCGGACCAGTTGTGCATGGGAGCTTCGGACCATAGGAGGTGGTCCGACCAAACTTTAGGTCCGACGGCTGCTCCTAACACTGGTTGCTTCACTGAGAAGATCCGTACCAGTGGTCCTGTGGTGCTCCGGACCATTGGCCATGTGTCTGGTGGCCCGGTCCCAGCAAGCAGAAGATGAAGACAGGCTCCGGACTAGATGGTATGGTCCGGTGCTAGGCTCCGGACAAGTAGTCCGAAGGCCAGGAGCTTACTGTATCGACTTGGTCAAAGGTCAGCAAAGGCTTCGGACCAGGAAAATTGGTCCGACGGTGACATCCGGACCAAGAGTCCGGAGCTTGGGTGCTCACTGCATAAACTTGGTGGAAGACCTGACCGAGGCGTCGGACCAAGGCTCCGGACTATGGCAAGTGGTCCGGAGGTCAACAGGACAGCGCGCCAACTGTCATATTCAAATTTGGCGAGACACGTGGTGATCAACGGAGGCGTCGGACCAAAGCTCCGGACCATGTGCATTGGTCCGGAGGTCATGCAGAGTAGTCTGATGCTCTGTTTTCAGGCTGAGGAAAGGCATAATAGTTAGTTCCTTGTGAGGGGCTATTTAAGGTGTTTGGCCGACCCATGCTCACTCTCTTGCACACCTAGACATTGCATACTCATTGTGAGTTTGTGACACACACTCCCACTCATCTCATCATTGATTGATCATCCTTTTGTGAGATTTGAGTGAATCAAGTGCATTGCATGAAGTGAGTTCATCCTAGTGGCACTTGGGAGTTGATACCACTGCGATTTTCTTGTTACTCTTGGTGATTGCCATCACCTAGACGGTTGGAGCAGCGGTGTGGATTCGAGAAGCTTGGTGATTGTGCTTCGTCGACCACAAGTGGTGATTGTAAGGGGTTCTTGTGCCTTCCCCATGGGAGATCGCAAAGGTAACTCTAGTGGATTGCTCGTGTCTTTGAGTGCCCTCATCTTGTGATTGTTGTGCGGCACCTGGTGACGGGTTTGGCGTGTGATGCCAATTAGCTCGTGAACCTCCAAGTGAGTGAGCCGACACAACGAGGACGTAGCTAGTTGGCAAACTAGTGAACCTCGGGAGAAAAATCAAGTGTCAACCTCTTGTTCATCTTTGTGATTGATTGGGTTTCTTGGTGATCACTTGATTGGCTCACTACCTCTACACGACGGTATAATCACCCTACTCATCTCTTGCATTACTTTCTTCTTCCTTGCAAGTAGTATATTAGGTTGTGCTTAGCTCGTAGTTTAAGTTGGTAGCTCCTAGTCTTTCTAGCTTGTGTAGGAGTTGAGTGAACTAGAGCTATTAGGTTAGCATTTGTGGTTAGGAGGCTTCGCATCTCGTAGTAGGCTAGTGCAATCCTAGCTTCGCTTTATTGTTGTTTAACTTGTTGTTGAGTTATGTTTTAGAATTTCAGATTAGGCTATTCACCCCCTCTAGCCTTGGATTAGGACCTTTCAGCAGCCTCTTCTTGTTGCCATTTGGGAGCCTGACGCTGATAACCACTTTAGCCTAGACGGTGGTGGTACTTATTCTTCTTAGCGAGAGCGGAGTTGGCTTCGCTTAGAGATACGAAGTCTTTCTCTTTCCTCTGCTCTAGAAAGATCGCCCACATGCCCTTTTGAAATCTTATACGTTGTTGTAGGGTCCAACCCTTTCTTGGCAAACTTGGTATTCAAATCGGACCTCCAGTTTCGGAAACTGATCGCACACTGCTTCAATGTATAGTCCTTTACCAGTGCCTCTGGTATGGCTCGAGGAAACTGGAACCTCGTCTTCATTTTTTCCTAAATTCTTGTCTTGTCATCCTTCGACACACTGGACCATTTCTTGTTATTGATGTCAAGAAAGTCCCTAACACAGAAGCCAATTGCGTTCCGGTACTTGGCTAGGGCCTCCAAAGGAGTCGTGGATTGTCCGGTCGGGCTGACTTCTAAGATGGCATATACGCCATCTGGAAACTTGTTCAATCCTCTATCGCCTCGTTTGGCACCGCTCCACTTCCTCTTCCTTGATCTCTCAGTAGTCGTCGTCGTGGTCGGTTCGGGTGCGTCTTCGGCACGTTCCGCATCATGTTGCGAGATTAACTCTGTCATCTGAGTCAATGCCTTATGAATATAGACATTGTGAGTTTAATGGTGATGGTTTATATACAGACATCTAATTAAATAGAAACATGAAATTATATAATAATAGGCACGATATAATTACCTCCTCGGCTTCTTGATCATAATCAGGGTCATGTCATCCGTTCAACCTGTTCTCGAGCCTTCCTCGCTTCGGGACGTTCGAAGTCCTCGCTCGAAGTTGATTGATTCCCTTCTTCTTCCTCCATGGGGTCGGACGACCCTAGGCCTTGCCCCGTTTCATGGGTATCTAGTACTTGCTCCGTGGGGTCGGACGACCCCACGCCTTGACCCGTTTGGTGGGTATCTTGTACTTGCTCCGTGGGGTCGGACCCTGGTGCCTGTTCCGTGTGAATGGACCCTTGTGCTTGGTACTTGTTGCTTGGAGATGTCATCGTGGAAATCTAATAAAGGATAGACATTTATATATTATATATATGAATTTCAAGTGTATATTATAAGCATTTATAGTTTATATTATCAAGTGTATATTATAAGAATTTCAAGTGTATGTTATAAGCATTTATATAATACCTAATAAATGAATATATAATATCATCAAGTGTATGATAGATTAATAAAACAACTAATACAATATATATCCGCTCTCGGTTTTATAACAAACTTGAATGGAGACATACATATTTATACATACACATATATAAGAATTTATTATTTTTCTATTACAAATACATACAAGTTATTACAATAAAATAACTTGAATGGAGACATACACATATACTAAGAAATGAATACATAATATCATCAAGAGAATGATAGATTAATAAAACAACTACTACAAGATGCCTTTTTAATCATTTAAATATATATCCGCTCTCTGTTTTATAACAAACTTGAATGGAGACATACATATATATACATACACATTACAATAATTTATTATTTTTCTATTACAAATACATACAAGTTGTATACAAATGTCGGTGAAAACAAATGTCCGTTAATACAAATGTCTATGTTCCCCTATTTTTCTATTATTTAAATAAGCATACTTATAAACATTTAAATACACATATAAAGAAGCATTTATATAATCATTTATACATATATAAGCATTTACATCTATACCTAATAATCAAAGCATTTAAATATATAAATAATTATATAAGTATACATATAAAGAAACTAATCAAAAAAATGAAAAAGGCCCAAAGGTGGCCTCTCGGCCCAGATGGCTTTCTTCCTCGTCGCTCCGCCGCGCTCCTCCCACTGCCTAGCACCGCCACGTGCGCCCCGCTCGCCACCGCGCCCACCTTCCCGGGCCCAGCACCACCGCGCCACCTCCCCCGAGCGCCACCGTGGACACCCCCCTCCGCGCGCGCCACCGCAGCCACCACCCCAGTGCCACCGCGCGCGGCCACGACGCGGTCACAACCGCCGCAACCGCCGAAGCCAGCACGCGCCGCGCGCGACCGCTTCCTTTGAGTGCCACCGAGTGCGACCGCGCTGCTGCCACCACCGCGCGCCGCCACCGCGAGCCACCACCAAGCGGAGAGAGAGGAGGCTTACCGTCGCGGAGAGAGGAGGCAACGCCGGTGAGGTCTCCGTGGAAAATTTGGGCAGCCTGACTGCGTGGTTTCGATTTCTGGCACCTTCTGTGACTTAGAAAATTTTGGACGAGTCGCGCAGGATATATATACGGAGACGGTTTCTACAGGCGGTTGGCATGTAGAAATGATTTCTACATGCGGTTAGCCAGTAGAAACCATTTTGCAGAAATAATTCTAAATTATTTTTCAAAAACATATCTTGAGATATATTGTTCCAAAAATTATGAATTAAATTTTGTATTGTTTATCTCGATAAAATATACATGTTAAAAATATTAAATGACATATTTGAGATACTTTTGTATGTATCTATATTTATATGTCTAATATCTTGATTAATACATATGCTTCAAAAAGTCATATCTTAAGAATTATTGTTCCAAAATTAGTGAATAAAATTTGGTGGTGTTTGTCTCGGCAAGATATACATGTTTGTAATATGGAATGACATGTTTGAGATACTTTTATATATAACTATATTTATAATGACCCCAATTTAATATATGTCTCATATCTCGATTAATAAATAAGAAAAATGCTTGGGTTTGTATTTTTTAATTAAATGTTAGGGTTTAGGGTTAATTGAGATAGAGTTTATCTAGTGTACATTAGGGACTATGGAGTAGCTAGTGTTCATTCGGGTTTAGCGCATAGGGTTCAAGAAAAAGATTGCATTTATGTGAAATAAGCATAGGGTCTCACATATAGAAACAAGAATAGTCTCACAAAAATAGGGTCTCCACATGTACAAACTTAAATAGGATATCACATTGTAACAAAAATGGATTACATGACAAATAACAAAAATAATCTAGGGATTTTTGTCCATCGTGGCTATATTGTTCTTCCTTGTCCATCGTGGCACACCCAAGGTAGCGATTTTTATGGGATGCTTTGCTCAACACTCCTTATTTTTACTGGATGATCATCTACAAAGAGACACATGTTGCTGAACTCATTAAATTCATCCAGGTCAGATACACCATCAACCCCTATAGCTTGTTGCTTTCCAGTAATAACTACATGCTTCGGCTTGTCGGTAATTTTCTTCTCATTAGGACAAAGGATGTGTTCAACATAGAAGACTTGTGCAGCACGGTTAGCCATTATCCACGGATCATCTTTGTATCCTACCTTACTTAGATCAAGAACTCGGACCCCATAGTTGTCCACTGTGACATGTTTGTCCTCAACTCATCGACATTTAAACACAGGGATCTGAAATGTATCATAGTCTAGTTCCCATATGTCATCAACGAAGCCAAAGTATATAGTTTCATCATCAGTTTTAGAGTCTAAGGCATCACATCGAACTCCACTGTTTTGTGCAATGCTCTTTTGGTCCTTGGACTTGGTACAGAATGTGAAGCCACTAATGTCATAGCTTTGTCATGTTATGACCTGGCATGATGGTCCAGAAGCCAACACCTTGATGGTGCATTCCTCAATTGTTTCCTCCTCTGAAATGTCAAGCTCCCTTAGCCATGAGGTGAACTTATTCTTGTGTTCCTTCATTAACCACTCATCGGTGTGCCCATGATTATGTTTGCGAAGCTCATCAATATGTTGCTCGATGAAAGGCTCCATTATCGAGAGTTGATGTAGGATGCTGTGATGTGCCTCGAGGACTGAATTGTAGTCTTGCGGGACTAATGATTTCTTTCCCATCCTCCCTCTTCCATTCAGCCTACCATCATGTCTTGACGGAGGCAAACCTATTGCATCCTGGTCTTTTAGGACGCTATTGCAGAATGGACCACCAGACTCAATTGCCTCTTCGGTTAAGTACCCCTCTACCATGGACGCCTCAGGATGAGCACGAGTTGATACGTAGCCATTAAGTGTTAGCATGAAACGCTCATACGTCCACATCTCTTTTGCCTTTACTGTTACCTAGTGGGGTAGTAGACTAGAGTTCAACGTTATTGTCGAAGTACTTATCCATCTTCTTCTGGCAGTACCTATGTCCTTTCGATAAGAAACGTTTGTGCCTCATGTACACTATCTTCTTAGATTCAGTAAGGGACACATGAACGGTTTCATCTATGCATCCCACACAACCAACCTTTCCCTTGAACTGTCCTGATAATGTGAAGAGAGAAGGGTAATCGTTGATGGTAACAAAGATAATTGCTCTCAACGTGAATGATTCTTTGCGGTACTCGTTCCACATTTTAACACCTGTTTCCCACAATATCTTCATGTCTTCCATTAAGGGCTCCAAGAAAACATCCATATTAACTCCAGGCTATGTAGGTCCAGAGATAAGGATGGTTAGCATGAGGTACTTTTACTTCTACATCAACCATGGAGGAAGGCTGTAGATGGTGAGGATCACCGGCCATGTGTTGTGTTTGTTGCTCCTCTCAGCAAATGGATTCATTCTGTCAGTACTCAGTGCAAACCTAACATTTCTTTGTTCCTTTGCAAAGTCTTCGTGATTGTTATTGAAATCTATCCACTGCTTGGCATCGACTGGGTGCTGAAGCTTCCCATCGTCTTTGATGTGCTCATCAGAAGCATGCCAGCTCATAAGTTTGGAATCCTCTGGGTTAGCAAACAAACACCTCAGTCAATCGACTACAGGTAGGTACCATATCACCAAAGCAGGAATCTTTTTCTGCGCATAATAGTCTACTTCGTCTTTTTCTTTGCTCATGGGTTTTGAACTCTATTGGGTCTTCTTTCGCTTCTTTTCTTTACACACCGAGGCAGCACCGTGTTCCTCTTTATAGTCTTTATTCATTTTGTACCTACTTGCATTACACTTTGGACAGCTCTCCATGTCCTTATAATTATCACCTCGATATAGGATACAGTGATTTCTACAAGCATGAATCTTCTCAACACCCATCGTGAGTGGACTGATTAGCTTCTTTGCATAGTACGTGTTAGCAGACACTTTGTTTTCCTTTGGAAGCATGTCTGTGATAATACTCAAGAATGCATCAAAGCCAGCATTAGAAATACTAAACCTAGCTTTGCATACCAACAACTTTAGCACCGAAAGCAAGGTCGTGAACTTTTTGGTGCAACCCTTAGACTCATCGTACAAAGGCTCTTTTGCTGCCTTTATCAGGGCCTCCATACCTTTCTTGAAGAACATTGATGGATCTTCTGCATGACGACGCAACATTGCCTCCAGGAATTCTACATCTCCTGCAGCCATATTATTTTGCATCACATCAGTTCCGATGCTTTCAATTCCTCCAGCGAAACCATGATCAGGACCATCGGTGATAGGTTGTTGTGTCTCGTTATTAACTGAAACCCACCGTCAACAAGCATATCTGGACCATCGGCGTCGATATTTGCACGACTAACAGTTGTATAAGACACAGAGCTACCCTCTCCATGCTTTGTACAAATCAAGTGATCCTTCATAAGTCCTCAGCGGACAAGATGAGAAAGGATTTGGTGATGGTCATCAAATACAACAACATTCTTGCAGTCCATGCATGGACAATGTATGTGCATCTTCTTTATTCTCCAAGCATGGTTCTTAGCGGCATCAATAAACTTATGAACCTCGGGTATGTATGATTCATCTAGCCTTGATAACTTATACATCCAGAATGACCTCTCCATCGATCAATACCTGACTTTCAAAACGAAGAGACGACAAATATTATGTAACCATCTTAATCAACCTGACTTGAACAAAATGGAATAAAACTGATCTTTCTTAGCAATCTCCTTCCAAGAAATGAAGATCAAAACCTCCCCCCTTGTATTTTGATAAATGTGGCTCTCCAAAATCACCTCCTTCCAACAGTCCTCAAATCAAAATGACCACTTGTCTGTGTAAATGAAGTTTAGAGATGATTTACCTTGGGTCTAGGGATTATTTAGCTAAGGATTTATGATTTACCTAGTGATTATTAGCTAGGGTCTAGGGATTATTTAGCTAGTTATTAAAGTAAAAAATGTAAGTATCATAATTAAA
Organism: Microstegium vimineum; assembly: GCA_022036555.1. Taxonomy (NCBI): domain Eukaryota; kingdom Viridiplantae; phylum Streptophyta; class Magnoliopsida; order Poales; family Poaceae; genus Microstegium; species Microstegium vimineum. The sequence goes on from CM039121.1 coordinate 30,532,484, forward strand.
TTAAAAAACATAAGTATCATTATTAAAAACACAAAATTAATGGAACATAAGTGCATATAGTAGATGAAATAAATTGAGAAATAAAAAAGCATAATTAAAAACCGTAGTAGAATAATTAAAAAAACTAACAAAAAAAACTACACTTCCCTTCCCTCTATACATAAATTCTATTTAACACAACATTGATTCATGAAAACAAGTAAATATATATAGCATAAACTAAATTAAAAAGCAAACATGAAAACGGAGAGACGAGATATATTATATAATTAATTTAATCAACCTCACATGAATAAACAAAGAAAATAACCTAGGTATTCTTCTCTCTCACTCATGGTGAAACCCTAGATCCAAAATATGACTCAAATTGAGCAAATATGAGCTAAATGAGGCAAAAGAGACATAAACTAACCTTTTTTAATAACCTCCTTATAAGAAATGAAGATCAAAACCTCTCCCCTTGTATTTTGAAAATTTTGGACCTCCAAAATCTCCTTCAATGAAGATGACGGCTAGAACTGTAGCTGGTCGAGAGGAAGAAGAGAGTGGGAGTCGGGAGGGTGATATATATAGGCAGGACTTACCACTGGCGGTTGGCATAACCCAACCGCCGTAATCCATCTTCACTGGTGGTTGGCAACTCTGCTCGGGCCAAAACACGCCACAGGCGGCGTGAAACCCAAAACCGCCTGTGGTGTGTTTTGGGGGGCGCCAGTAAAGACGTGTTTTCTACTAGTGTGAAGCCAGGGTGGAGACTCACGCCATGGCGGCGCTCAAACCCGCGGCTGAGCATGTGCCCATGGTGGCGCTCGCACCCGGCGCCAAACACATGTTTGGACTACAGTATTTACTTGTTATCTTGAGGACAATTTTAGCTACCTATGTTTTTTGGGAGAATATTTATGCTAGAATGGAACACCAACCTCATAGTTAAGAAAGCCCCCTCCATGTCAGCAGTATTGACATGCCGCCCTGCCACAGCCCTCAAGATTTGGAGATGAGTGCCAGCTGGTCGTGTCATCCTTTGTGTCTATGTTCTCTGATAATTGGATTGCATGGTCTATCGTGTTCAACTGATCCCCAAAGCACATGCATCGCACTAACATGCGGCGTACAAATATATAATGTAGGTGAATTAGTCCGCGAGCCATATATAAACTTAATTTTTATAGATTCTACTACAACCCGTAAAAATTAAACTTATATACGGACTCGCGGACCAACCGGCTTGCATCAATATGCTAAATCTCCCTCTATCTTTCCTACAATATTCATCCTGCAGCGTCATGACCAGCCCCCTTCCCTGTTGCAAATACCAATGCTTTAGTGACTTTAGAGAAGCATTTTACATCTACTAAACCGAAATCACATGTATATATTACCCGGTGCAAACAAAGTTTAACTGACAAAATTAAAACCACTGATATTTTATGAAGAGTTTAGAGTTTTGGTCCAAAAATATCAAGTTGGTTTTAAAAATAGAGGCTGGACAGATTTTTTTTTTGTTGAAAATAAAGAAAAACTGTATTTAGGGCCAAGCGTGCACTAGGCCAGGATCAGTTTGAGCCAGAGGTTTGCTGAGCCCGCCCATTTATGAAAAAACAAAGGAACGAGTAGGCTTTTTGGGTCGGGCCTATTCGGGCTCTGTATAAGTTGAACTGGATCAGATTTGCCCGGGTAGTCGCAGCTCTGGCTTGCGACCCATTCTCTTCACTTTTCTCGATCGATAGTACACCTATAAAGCATTTGACCTACCACTCTATTCTTTTACATCGGATTTTAGTGTAAATATACTGAAAAATCAAAGCGATTTATAATTCAGAAGAGACGTAGTATCCTTAGAAAAGCACTTGAAGAGCTGGTGCATTTGTGAGACCACTTTCAGCTATCTTGGAGAAGGTGTGATTTTGACCTCTGCTTCTGTTTAGAATACAATCGGATAAATTTATAAGATGACGAAGATAAACCTAAATATGTTTTTTTAAGTAACAGGACTAATGTAGATGCTTACGAATACGTGCATGTTTGTCTTGTGAACGCATAGACCTATGAACATCTTATAAATACTCAGCTGTCATATCTAGATTGACAATATTATTATTATTATTATTATTAATAATTATATATATATATATATATATATATATATATATATATATATATATATGTTGTTATCACAGACATGTTACCTACCACTTCCTCAAATATAAGAATAAATCTAAAAATTATATCGAGGACTTATATTCAGATGGACATAGTCATAAGGGCAGTGGACTATTAATGGTGGTTTCTATCCTTATTAATTAATCTGTCACCTAAACAAAAAAATCTGATGTGGCAATCATATTAATGAAGAAAGAGAATAAAATGGGATGAAACCGCTCAAGGAACGATGTCGTCCCAAAACCCAAGGCAACAAGAAACCGCAAAATAACCGTAGGGGAGAAACTAGTAGTTTCAGAACTAGCTCCTCTAACTTACGAACAACTACGTCCTGGGACGTACTTCTGCCCGATGCTGTTTATTTCTCATCTAGCAGCAGAAATCAAATAGCCAAAGAATCAGCACAAACGTTGGCCTAGTCCGGCTGTTTGTGGCCCAATTCTGTAGCACGAGCGATGAAGAAAAAGGCGCGAGCCGAGGAAAAAAGCGCGGGCAGATTGCGCGGACGGTTGGGCGGCTGCAAAAAGACTGCGGTTACGAGAGGGCTGCACAAACGGAGGTGAGGAGTGATCATCAGATTATTCAATCGGGGAAGAAAGATAATTTTCTGGTTATTCAAGCTCTGGAGGGACGAGTTGCTCTGCTCTCGTATTCTACTCCACGGGGATGGAAGAAGAGGTCAACGGAAAAGAAGCTGATAAAGTGAATCATGATCCTAACAAGTGAGTAACACAAACCCCTCTGTATTCTATTAGTTGTTATTGGACGTCAAATGAATTTTGTTATTTGAATCCCATGTACAGCTACTCTCAAATTTGGAATTAGTAGTAGATTTATCTCTGAAATTGCATCAATCCCCTACTCATATTTTGTTTTTTGTTCTAGAGAAATACTACCTGGTCTGATACCTCACCTTGGCATGGAATTTGGCAATTCGACTAAAGCTTGGATATTTTGGCTTTGCTATGGTGGACAACAAGGCTTTGATGTCAGGAAAAGGTATACAAACAAAAGACCAGCTGATGGCAAGATTACATCATGCAAATTTGTTTGTGCAAATGAGGGGCATCGGCTGCCGACAAAAGAGATCATCTAACAAAATGCCCTCGAGCCGAAACTAGAACTGATTGCCAAGTTCACATGAATCTGAAAATGGATAGAGAGAATGGAAATCTGAAAGTGTCTGAGCTGGTTTTGGAACATAATCATGCACTACACTTGCCAGAAACCTTACATTTAATGGTGTCACAAACAAAAATTTCAGATTTACAGGCTTTTGAAATTGAAACAACGGATGATGCCGAAATTGGACCAAAAGCTGCCCATGAGTTGGCTACTCGCCAAGTTGGTGGTTCACTTAATATTAGCTACATCCTTCGTGATCACAACAATTATTTGCGGACAAAACGCCAAAGAGAGATGGCATATGGGCAAGCTGGTAGTATGCTTAAGTATTTTCGAGATAAAAGTGTTGATAATTCATCATTCCAATATGCATTGCAAATGAACTATGAAGAACAAATAACCAACATATTCTGGGCTGATGCTAAAATGATAGTGGATTATGCACATTTTGGTGATGTTGTTAGTTTTGACACTACTTTTGGAACAAACAATGAGAGTAGACCTTTTGGTGTATTTGTTGGATTCAATCAATTTAGAGAAACTGTAATTTTTGGTGCTGCTTTTGTTTGCTGCATATAAGTGATCTGCTCATATCCTAGGTGGATATATATATAACTTTCTTTTGGCACATATTAGTTATATGTGCTCTCAGGTCTATATATATATGTCTGCAGCTTTCTGTTACCATTTGCAAGCATCATTGGAACAAGAAAAACTCTAGTTATGTAATATATAATTTATAGCTGAAGTATTTGCACTAGCTGAATTGACAGTCTTGGGGAGCAAAATCTGAAACTCTTTTGCATTCAGAGTTTTCAAATTAGCACAATTATCAAAATGACAGTGAAGTTTCAAAATGACAAGATTCAGGCACTCAAATTGACAAACATTCCATCATCACAACCAATACAGAGCTATAATATCAATTCAGGTCATCTTACATTCTCAATACACTCAACTACTTGTCTACTGCTACTCTGAACCTTGCTTCTCTACCTGCCGCTGCTCTCCTCCACCATAGTCATGCGTCGTACCCATCGTTCTATGGTGCCGCAAGCTTGGTAGTAGCGGCCACTCTTCCTCCGTTCCCCTTGCTTTCTCAGGTGCCTGCTCACCTGCGTCAACAGCGACCAACAGCAACCGGCCGACGGCCATCTTGTAGCACATCTCCATCGCGGGGCTGATGAGTAGGAATGATGACGAGAGAGTTAGCAATGTCGGCGTAGGGCGCTTTCTCAGGCCCTGCTCACCTCGCTGAGGGTGGCGGCGAGCGAATGAATTCCCCTTTGTCCTGGAACAAAAATGCTTCACTCTGCTAGTTGGGCCATGTCCTGTAGATGGGCCGATGCGTGTGTGTAACTTCTTGCTTGTTTCGCCTGCCGCTAGATGAGAAATAAACAGCATCGGGCAGAGATACGTCTCAGAACGTAGCTGTTCGTGAGTTAGAGGAGCTGGTTTCAGTAGTTTCTACTTGGTGGGGCTCACGATAAGACTGCTCTGTACTTCTTGCCAGGCCGTGCTTGCCGTCCGCAGGCCTGCGTGTGCTTGCGCTGCCGCACTCTCGCCGGCCGCACCGCTGGTCCTGTGACGCCGCCGCTCCTGCTGCGAAGGCATGCTACTGCTGCTGCGCGTGTTCGCCGGACGCCGCCGCTGCACGCGCTCGCCTGCGTGCTCGTCGCACGCCAAACGCAGCCGCTGCGAGTGTGCTTGCTGGCCGCGTGCTCGCCCATAAGTGCGCTTGCCGCTCGCCTGCCGCCACCGCTGCCGTGTGCACTTGCTAGCCGCCTCCACTGCACGTGCGCTCGCCGGCCGCCGCTGTCGTGCGTTTGCTGGCAGTGGCGGAGCTAGAGTAAATTCAAAAGGGGTGCATTTGTCTCCATGGGTGTAAGAGTTTTTAATTTATGAGTACATATATGGTGAGAAAATAACTCTTATCATTAATTTTAAAAAATAAAAAATTTTGTGAGTGCGGCTGCACCCACTGTGCACAACATAGCTCCGCCCCTGCTTGCTGTCCGTGCCCTCACCTGCACGCCGCTGCTGCGCGCTTGCCGGCGGCCGTTGTTGCGCTCGTCGATTACAGCGGTTGCGTGCTTACAATGAGAGGAGGGAGATGGAAAAAAAGTCTAATATTTATTACGCAAAGACTCTATCATTGTGTGAGATGGTTTCTATAAATAATTTATGCTGATGTGGTATTATTGGACATTACGCATAGTTTCTATCGTTGGGACTGCCCTAAGCAATCTACTTACGTTCAGATTTGCTAAATCTAAGTATGATGTTTTTGATGTGCTTTCAAACTATAAGTTTTTAAAGTGTAATTAATTTGTCCGGGGGTATTAAGAAGGAGTATTGGTATCCGGACATAACTCAGTGATTAATAAGAAATAAAATATGAGATATGAAGATCTGATTTGTCAGTTTGTGTACTGTATGTTTTTCCTTTTATCGAGCATTGCATCGATTCCTTTTGGGTAGTTGAAGTTTGAACTGCTTCTCCAAGTTCAAAGTAGGAGTAGATGCTAAGAACTGTCACCGTAATCAGGACTATATTTACTCACCCTGCGACTTTCAGAAGGCACCGTCGAGACCGGCATCGATCCCTGCTCCTTCCTCTTCTAGAAGAACGCATGTTCAGACGGTCACCAACATCAGTCCTAAATACAAGATAAAAAGAAGGTCTACAGGACGGTCAATAGGATGATTTCCAATTTCCATGCCATCGGTCAGGTCAGTTTGAAAACGGAGAAGAGTTATTTTAAAAAGGTTATATATAATAAGCATTAGAAGCAATAGAGGACCAGAAGAAAACATTGATTCGTCTCATGTGGTTATGTAAATTTGTCGGATCAGAAGAAAATAATGCCCATCCTACAATCATGTTGAACTCTGGTGGTAATATCGGCGTGTTCTTGACTGGTACGCGGAGAGAAGTAGGGAAGCGTGAGGCATGCTTGGAAGTTGGAAATCTTCAACGAGTCTGAACTGTCGTATTTCTACTCTGAACTGAATACATAGAAGCAGTTAGACACAACAGTCAACAATTCGAGTTTACAGGACAGAGATTTTTAGAAAATGGAAAAGACTTCCCGCTTCTGTGTCTCTACATACTTCATGTTGCAATATTATTGCTGATGACTCAGGAAGAAAGAAATATAAAAATTATGCACAGTGAAGTCTATTAAGAAATTTTCAATAATGTGAAGCAAACAACTTCAATATAGTAGCCTTTAATTTATGCTTCCTATCTGAAAAGATTATTAAAAATAGCTTGTATAAAATATGTATATTTACAATTTTCAAAAATTAGATCATCATGACATCTCTAAAGTTTCCAACATAAAGCAGCTACCCAACCAAAATATATTTCTTCTACTTTAAATCCAGAACTTTTGTACCAGAAATAATAGTATATCTCCAATTATGACCCTTCTAGGATGTAAAAATATATCTCTACTAACCATCCTCATAGTGTATCCTTTGGCCTGCGGGTCTGACACAAGGTTAGAATTAGATCTCTATAGAACTAAGGTCGAAAGGATCGAAAAAGTCGGTCATTCACAACCACGGATGTAGGATTCCTCAAAAAGTTAAGAATTAATAATTTTTTAAATCCACTTGATTGAAGTTAAGTGGATGTAGTCAAAAACAAATTCAATTATACTACTATTTCAATTGATAGCAAACTCCTAGCATGTGGGATAGAAAGCTAGAAAGAGTTAAAGCTACATAAACATACCTCCAAATTGCCTTGGCATGATGACAATAAAAAAACAAGTTTAATGATTTCATATAATCACATAAACAACACTTTTGACTACCTTTTCAAGTCCTCTTAATTAGATTATATTTGTCAAAATTACCCCCTACTGGAGATACCAACAGAAAATCTTGTTTTTTAGAGAAATTTCTAGCATCCAAATCAATTTATGTACACTAACTTATCATGTGAAGATACATAGAATAGACGGTAAATTTACCATTGTTATGTAGGTTCCAAATACACAAATCTCTCCTATTAGTGAGTGATCTTGGCTACTAAATTTTTAAATTGGTACGAGTGATCTTGACTACTAAATTTTTCCATTCATCAAGTTTACCCCCACCAAAGCTCTTTAAAATGAAATAATCAGTGGTGTTGATCTTATAATATTAGCCATTATGGCGATTTGTAATATATAGTATAGGATAAAGGTCTTTAATTTGAACAGGCGGCCATTGTGGCCATACTTGTCAATTGGCAATACACAAAAAATCCTACGCACCACATCAGCCTGTGACATTTGAGTGAGTCCAAGGCCATTCAACTCCTCTACAAGCACATTCAAACGTGAATACATCTCATTAGCATTTTCATTAGCAAGCATGGAGAAAGAGTTCATCTTAGCCATAACCAAATGATAGCGCTCATCTCTCTCACACTCTTTGTGCCTTCATGAAGAGCACAAATGGATGTCCAAAGCTCATGCGCGTCCTTAGCACTATGCACACGTTTGAACACATCCTTGCATATGCCACGAAAGAGGATGTTCTTAGCTTGAGCATTGTGCTTCTCGTGCTCAAGGTCCGTTCCAAAGGGTACAGTTCCTTCAACTGCGGCCTTGAGAACATCTACATCAAATGCCTCTAAATAGGCTTCCATCCGCACTTTCCAATATGGAAAGTCATCCCCATCAAAGAAGGGTGGCGGTCCATTCTCATGGGACATCTTGCTCTAGGAGGTAAAGCCTAATTTAGAGCAACAAGGCTCCGATACCAATTGAAAGGATCAAGATGCCTAAGAGGGGGGGTGAATTGGGCTTATTTCAAATTTCTAAAGCAATTACGAAATCCTAAACAAATGTCAATTCCCCCGTGCCTACTCAAGTGTGTTCTAGTCTAGGAAAGCGGTAGCAATTCAATAGAATGTAAAGCACCCTACTCAATTCTAGTCAAACATCATGACAAGCATGTATCAAGAACAAGTATGAAAGCTAGAATGAAACTTGCAGAAAGTAAAGAGCTATGGAGAAGAAGGATGTTGACACGACGATGTTTTCCCGAGGTATCGAGGAGTCGACACTCCCCGTAGTCCTCGTTGTAGCACCTCGCAAGGTATTGCTCCCCCTCGATCCACGCAAGAACCGAGTGCTCTCTACGGGCTGATTCTTTGCCACTCCGGCTCAGTGAATCGCCCACAACCGATAACAACTCATTGGAGAAGAGCCGCCAACAATCTCCCGGCTATTCACTGAGTCGGAGCAGCGAAGAATCAGCCCTCCCGCTCTCTGCCTCCCCTCTTCCCCTCCCCACCCCCGTCATCACCGTTGCCTCTGCAGTGCTTCCCGCCGCCGATGTTGTCGCCAATGGCGCTCAGTAGTAGCCTCCTTGGCGGTCCTCAAGCTGGTAATGGCGTCTCCCTCCCTTGTGATGGCGTTGTTGGATTTTGGGCCCTGTAGAGAGTTGGAAAGGCTGACGTCCCGAGACTGCGGCTCTCTTGTTCACCATGCATACCCCAGCACACAAGGTTCGTTCCTCATGCTCGCCACCTTTCGTCGATCGCTTTTCTGGCTCACTGAGGACAGTGTGGCGTTGGTACTTCAATCGTGCCTGGGTGGTCATGCACCCTTCTTTCATGTTCTTGAAGTAAGCCAAAATCACTTCCGCTTCTCGGTTTCCTGCAAATTGGTTGGTCTGAAAGTGTATGCGCTGCGTGAAGGATTACGAGGTTGCTACGCTAGCCGGAAAACAAAACTTTTCGACCTCATAAAACAGGATCTACTGCTAGTTATAGGTTACGGGATTACCACTAGACGCGCAGGTGCAGCGGAAGACGACTTGATGTAGTCGTGCGCGTCGCAGCAGGCAGTGCAATTGCGTGGTCGTCTGTCTCAACGTCCCCTTCGCGTGGTTCGTCCTTGTGCTCCAGATGCAGCACCTCCGAGGAATCCCACACATACAGGGAGGAAGCGTTGCGCCTCCGGACTGCTAGGTCCGCGAGGAGCAAAAGGTGCGAGCGTGGGGAGGCGACGGCGGCTGCCAAAAGGCGTGGATCTTTCTCGCCCCGCGCCCACCCCTTGCTTATATAGGCGTCCTGACGAGCTCCCACGTTGGAGGCCCATTAGTAACCCTAAACCTAGTCTAATTCGGGTCCAACCCGAATTAGGCTTCCAGCCCTTTAAGCGTGCGACCCTATGGGCTCACGCATACATAGACATGGCCCAAGTACTCTTACTCGACCAATAGTTGATAGCGGCCTCTAGCAAGGCGTGTCAACTCCTATGCATATGCTATGATCATATCAGACGAACCACTATGACCATGTATAAGTTATTCCCTTTGCCACTCGATATATGGTTCAACTCGTGGGTTAACATTTAACCCAAGCACGGCCATGCATTTGTTGATCCAATCACATGAGTGATCCAGTGATATCTCTCTCACGAAGAGAGGGGCAAATTCCATCTTGATTGTCTATGTCTCATAGCATGTTTCCCGACCACCCAATGACCACCTTTATAACTACCCAATAACGGAGTAGCGTTTGATAGTCCCTAAGTAGATCGTTTCACATCTTGAGTACATACCACAATCTCAGGTCTAAGGACATAACGTACATGACATGAATAGAGACTTTCTCTTGTTGGGTCAGTCCAGCCTACATGTCTCACATGTGCCCACATTATTAGTTTGACATCTCCATGTCCATGACTTGTGAAACATAGCCATCAACTAATACATGTGCTGGTCTAATATTCAAGTGTGCTCTTACAAGAATGCCGACCAGGGATAACTTTTAGAATAACCATTCAGGTAATTGAGTTCCACAAACAATTCACATAATCGTCAATCAATACTATTTGTCTATAATGGATATTCAAAGAACACTTTATTAATCATGGATACAATCGGAATATAATCATCTACATGATTAGCTCTAGGGCATATTCCTAACACTGCGGAGGTTCATTGGTCATTTGTTTGATATTTACTTCCATCTCTGGAGCAATGGTGCCCCACACTGGGAGCGTGAGAAACGCCGCTGGGAAGATCAGGAAGCAGCGAAATGGTCTTTGGTGCTCAGTAAGAGTCAGAAGAAAGCTGCCAATTGTTCAATGGTCCTCAATAAAAAAGTTTGGTTTGCTCCCCGACCAGTTCTTCTGTCACCTCTGAAGTCTCATCCTCAGTCCCCCTCAAGGCTGCAGATCATTAGTTTTGGCTCTCTCCAGGTTTCTCCCGACCTTAGTTCAGATCATTTGCAATCGTCCTGCCTGAGTTTACAGGCATAGTGCAGCAAAAATTCAGTTTCGTTCGGCCGTGCTCCTGGTTCTGTCAGGTTCTCGTCCTTAGTTTTGTCTGATGATCTCCGCATTACGAAGCAAATTGAACTAGTTCATCTAGTTCCTACTGCTCAGTTGGAGCGTAATTAGAAGCGCAATGTCATAGTCAAGCCATGGATGCATAACGGTCCTCCTAAATCTGCTCTAAAGCTCTCGGCCCCCTTCGAAAAAGCCTGAATCTTGGCGCAGGTTTCCTGGTTAGCAATCAAGAGAGCCTTAATGCCTCTGCTGATAATACTCCCAAGAAAAGTTATTTGCAGCAGTGCTTGAGGTGCTTGCGAAAGGGACACTACAGCCGGTTCCGTAATTACTCTGTGCATTGTCACATTTGCTCCCGATATGGCCATAGGGCCAAGCTTTGCGGCCGCAAAAATTCCCTTTCGAGCGCTGGGTGTGCAAAGGCCCCTTCGCGACTAATACCAGCCCAAAACTCGAGTGGCGGCCCGCTTTCACATAGAGGATGGAAGCCCAAGAGGCGCCTGCGTCCCTTGGGACCAGAGACGACCCACCTCCCATGCGGCAGAACGCAATTCAACAAGAATCACAAACGTCAGAGGCCGAGCACGCTGACACTATTTCCTCCCCAGCCAATCGCAACCTCGCTCCAGTTCTTGGAACCTCATAAAGCCCCACCGTCACCACCTCTGTCCCAACAACTGAGCTCCCTCCAGCATCAATGGCGAATTTTGCCTGCAATCCAATCCCCTTCCTCCCCTTTGGTGCCCACATTGAGAATGGCTGGCAGCATCCGGCCCGATCAATGGTGGCGCTTGGTGGTGAAGCTCCTCACCAGCATGAAGAGTACGACATCATCTCCATAGATCCTCCTCCCCACCTGAACCACGCCAGGCAGGCACTGGATGATGTGGTGGAGTTTCTTCAGCAGCATTATCCGGTCAGGGTTTTCTCGCACTACCTATCGCCGATCGGTTTGGGTCTGTTGGAGTTTGGTTCTGCAATTCATCGTCAGAGTCTGATTGACATTAGCCCCTTCGACTTTGATGGAGTCTCTACTCTGCGGGTGGTCAAACATGATGAGGCCAATAATCTCAGAGCCTGTCCGTACACAAGAGAATGTTGGATCATGTTCCTGATGTTCCCGCTTGACTACCAGAATGAATCCTTTCTGGAAGCAGCCTTTGCCCCCTTCGGCCGTCTGTTGTACTAGCACAAGGGACCCAATAAGATTCGTAACTCTTGTCCGTTGTCTGCTACTTGCCTCGGAGTGGGTGCCTCACTCTGTGATCATCTCTAGGGGATCCTCTCTGGACGGTGCGAGTCGTTCTTGGTCGGTCCCGACTTAAATTCTCAGTGGCCACTTTCCTGATGGTTTTCCTGGGGATGAAGACCCAGTCCCAGCTAATGGCACCCCCCATCTATGGGGTGAAAACCCCTTGGCTGGGAATCCTTTCAAAAACCAGAACTTGATGCACGATCAGGCTGGTGCTGGAGCACAGGTGCATGCAGATGTGGGTCTAAATGATCAGATGATGCAAGATGTGTTGGAGGATATCAATGGATAGAATTTCAATGTTCAGTTCAACCCCTTGGCAGTGCCTGATCAAGTCATCCTCGAGGATGATGAGGTGGCCATTGAGGACTTCTGGTTCCCTCAGCACCCAGACCAACCTCAAGACACCATCACCTTCAACCTTTCTGGTAGCTCTGCAAACTATCTTCGTGCCACTGGTCCTGACATTCAGCTGAATGAGAAAGAGGTTCTTGACATTATCCGGAAGCGTCAACTGGCTGCTGTTGCTCTGAACTCTGATAGCTCTGAAGATTCTGGTGTGGTTACCTCAGGGCGGACTGTTTCCTTTCTGATCCCGGCTTCCATTGTCAGGGCTTGCCAAATCCTCCCAACGATCCACAAAAGGCCCTCCGGCGTGTCAGTCCTGTCAAAGATGTGCTGCCTCTCAGGCTGTGGGTTGCCTTATTTGGTGACGCTATTTGCCATGCTTTCGCTTCCAAGCATTTGGTTTGGCTACCTAAGGTGGTGTCTACCAGGCCGGGCTCCTTAACCCGCTTGTAGACACTCTGGTCCGCAGAAGCTCTAGACTGAACCCTACTGTGGTGGATGGCGTCCAGATCATTCAGATCAAGGAACCTACCTCAAAGCACCATCGAAAGTCTGTTTAGTCTCTCAACCTTGAATGCCTTCCGAAGAATGCAGATGAAGCTGCCCTCCCAATCCCCTTCACTACGTTTCAAGCCTGGGTTGCCAAGTGTGGAGTGTCTCTAAAGACTCCCTGATTCAGGGACTCCAGGAAGATGGTGAAAATGAAGAGTGACTTCAGCAATGGTGGTTTTGGGCGTGTGGTTGCCGCCAACGTTATCTTACTATCCGTTTTACCTTTTAGTAAAAACTTTGTCTTAATGTTGGTGGGTTTGTGTACCCCCTGTGCTACCTTTGGTTATGTTTCTATCTTATGCATGCTGTGTGGTTGGTATGTCTTGTTTGTCTGGTATTTTTCTATCTGTGATCTCCTGGTGAGTTCACCCCTGGTCTGCCTCGTTATAGTTTCCCAAATGAATAGATCATGGAGTATCTTGTGCTGGAATGTCAGGGGAATTAATAGTACGGATAAATGGCTTAGTATTAGAAACAAAATTGATGAAAACAACTGTGAAATCTTTTGTTTCCAAGAAACCAAAAAGGAATGTATGGATTTAGCTTTCTTAAAAAACTTCGCCCCTAGAAGGTTTGATAAATTTGTAGCCTCCCCTTCTAGGGGAGCTTCGGCGGGTATTCTGATTGCCTAGAATGGGAGTCTGTTTGATGGGAATATCTGTGATCTGCAATCTTTTGCCATCACTGTCAGTTTTTCTTCAAGAATGGATATGCTTGTGTGGAATTTATCCACTGTTTATGGTCCTTGCTCTGAACCTGAAAGATCAGCTTTCGTCAACTGGATGAGAAATCTGGATATCCTTGATGAGCAGAATTGGCTTCTTATGGGGGATTTTAACTTTTATAGATCTCTATCTGATAGAAATAGAGCTGGTGGAAACTTTCAAGACACCCAAGTCTTTAATGAGGTTATAGATTCTCTCGGGTTAGTTGAGTTACCTTTGAAAGGGAGGTCTTACACCTGGATCAACATGCAGTCTCCTCCTTTGCTTGAGCAACTGGACTGGTTTTTTACTTTAGTTAACTGAAATTCTGACTTCCCTAATACCCTGGTTACCCCTCTGGCCAGGCCAACTTCTGATCATGTTCCTTGTAAGGTGTCAGTCCAAACTCAGATCCCAAAGGCCTCTATCTTCAGGTTTGAAAATTTTTGGACTTCTCACCCTACCTTCCTCAGTGTGGTTCAACAGTCCTGGTCCCAACCCTCCCAAAGGAGTAATAGCAGTGTTGTTGTCCTATCAAGTAAGCTCAAGAGACTTCGTCATGATCTGAAGCAGTGGAGTTAGAGCATTTCTAAACTCAAGATGTTGATTGAAAACTGCAATAAAGTTATCTTGTTCCTTGACACCATTGAGGAGTTTAGAGATCTCTTTCTTCTGGAATGGAACTTCAGAAATATCATAAAAAGTCACCTTCATAACCTTCTTTAGCAGTAGAATGCCTATTGGAATTAGTGTAACACCATCAACAGAATCAAGAATGGTGATGAATGCACCAAGTATTTTCACTCAATGGCCACAGTGTCCTATAGGAGAAACCTCATTGCCCAAGTTCAAGATGACCATGGGGTCTCCCTAGTCCACCATGATGAGAAAGAAAATCACTTCTGGTGCCACTACAAGAATAGAATGGGCCGATCCAATCTTGTCAGTATGGAGTTTGACTTACAGTCCATGGTCTCTCCTATGTCATAGGTCGATCTCTCTTGCCTGGTTCACCCTTTCTTCGTGTCCGAAATTGATGACATTGTCAAGAATATGCCCCCTGATAAAGCGTCAGGTCCTGATGGTTTCAATGGGGTGTTCATCAAGAAATGTTGGCAGTTTATTAAAGGGGATGTCTACAATCTGTTCTCGGTGTTCTATGAGTGTAAGGTTAATATTGCCCCCATCAACAGTTCCTACATTGTTCTAATCCCAAAGTCAAACTCTCCGTTGGCAGCCTCTGACTACAGACCGATCTCCCTCTTAAATTGCTGACTCAAACTGCTTACAAAACTCCTGGCTGATAGATTACAAAAGGTTATTCGGAGAATTATCCATAAGAATCAATATGGCTTCATTTGACACAGAACTATTCAAGATTGTCTTGCATGGAGTTTTGAATAAATCCACCAGTGTCATCTGTCTAAAAAAGAAATTGTGGTTCCTAATCTGGACTTCATCAAAGACTTTGACACTGTTGAACACTCTGGCATCCTTTGCATGCTAGGTGCTCTGGGTTTTCTTGATCGTTGGATCGTCTGGGTCCAAGCTATTCTCCAAACTGGTTCTTCCTCTGTCCTCCTCAATGGAACACCTGGGAAGATCTTTCAATGCAAAAGGGGGGTTAGGCAGGGAGATCCTCTTTTTCCTCTGTTATTTATTTTGGCTGCTGAGATCCTGCAGTTTGTGGTCAATGGGCTAATGGAAAAAGGTGTTCTAAAGATCCCTATTCCTCAACCAAGCAATGACTTCCCAATTGTTCAGTATGCTGATGATACCTTGCTCATCCTTCAAGCTTATGCCAAACAACTCTTTTGGCTTAAGGCCATTCTCAACTCCTTTGCTGCTTCTACTAGTTTGGAGGTCAATTTTAGCAAATCTCTCATGGTGCCCATTAATGTCTCCCCGGAGAAAATGAAGATCTTGGCTGGGACCATGGGTTGTCAAATTGGGTCTTTCCATTTCAACTATCTGGGTTTACCTTTGGGAACAACAAAGCCAAAAATTGAAGAGTTTGCTCCTCTATTGGATAAAGTGGAAAGGAAATTGTCTGCATGTTCTTCGCTCCTCTCTTTCTCTGGTAGAGTTGAATACATTAACTTAGTTTTAACTCCTACTGTCAACTATGCCATGTGTACCTTGAAACTGCAGAATGGGGTCATTGAGGGGATTGACCTTATTAGAAAGCAATGTGTATGGAGAGGAAATTCGGTGAGAAAAAATGGTGGCAATCTGGTTGCATGGCCTCTGGTCATTCGCCCCCAAAAGAAGGGTGGACTAGGAGTCAGAAACCTTTATGCACAGAATGATGCTCTCCTTATGAAACAACTGCACAAGTTTTATGCCAAAGAAGACTTGCCATGGGTCCAACAACTCTGGTTCAAACACTACGTTAATAAAGTTCCTCATGCCCACAGTAGTGTGGGAAGCTTCTGGTGGAAAGATATCTTCAAGCTTAGACACTTATACAAATACTTCACCTCGTGCCAGTTAGGAAATGGCTCCTCTGTGATCTTCTGGATAGACAACTAGTCGGGGGGGCTGCTCTCTGATCTTTTCCTGACCCTGGCTCTCTATGCAAAAAACTTGGATTGGTCTGTCAAAAGAGTCACATAAGCCACTAGTCTAGATGAGTTGTTTCACATCCCCATTTCTCAGCAGGCTATGGTGGAGTTGGATGCTCTAAACCTTCACATTGCTGGTCACTCCCTCTCTGTGGAAAACGATAAGAGGTTATTCTGCTGGGGTAACAGTATTTACAAGGCTTCCAAGCTCTATAATTTGGCCTTTCAGGAAACCTCAGTGCCAGTTATCTTTGCCTGGATTTGGAAATCAAGAATAACTCCTTGGGTCAAATTCTTTGCTTGGCTTGTTCTTTTGGACTGTCTCAACACGAAGGCCATGCTGGAAAGACGTCACTTTAATGTTCAGCCTAACTCTCTTTGTGTTCTATGCTCAGATGCTGTAAGTGAAAGAATTGGGCACCTCTTCTTCTTGTGCCCCTTTGCCAAGCGGTGCTGGGACAAGTTGAATATAGTCTGGGACAGCACTAACGACATTTGTTTAAAGATCATCAACACCAGGAGGACCTCAAGTCAGCAGTTCTTTATGGAGATCTTCCTCCTCGCGACATGGGAACTCTGGAAGGTCAGGAATCGCTAGGTTTTTTATGGAGTCCCCGCGTCCTTCCAAGGCTGGCTCCTAAACTTTAGAAGAGAGGCCTTGTTACAATCCCACCGTGTCCATGAGTCTGATAGAATTTCCTTTGTTAGCTGGCTCAATACTTTGTAATCTTTTCTCTATTTTTGCTGCCCCCCCCCTCTCTGGTCTAGTCCAGGTCTGGTTTGTATTCCCTGCCCCCCTCTTTATCTTCTTTTCTCTTGACTTGACTCGCTTTGGTTTAATACAATTTTAAACCGTGGGGACCTCCCCCACGGTATTTTGCTCAAAAAAACAATCTCCCGACGGTCACCTTCCTCTGATCGCCACCGAACCGTCTAGGTGATGTCGATCACCAAGAGTAACACTTGAACTCTTACTCTCATTTGACTCACTCAAGCCTCATGAGATGGACGGATGCACACTTGAACTCTTGCATTCACTAGTGAGGGCAATTGCTTGCGTGGATTCTCAAATCTCTCACACTAGGGCTCTTACTCTCTCCCAACCTCTCAAGGTGTTTCTCAGCAAATGGAATGAGCAAAGGCGGGTCAGGGAGGCAAGCCATGGGATATAAATAGCCCCTTCATAAGGCTAGCTTGAAGGACTGCAAACTGTGCAATTTTAGTTGGCAACGGACGCTCCATCACCCCTGCAACAGACGCACCGTTGTCCTGCCCAATGACTAGTTGTTGTTCAAACACCTGGGCAACGGATGCTCCGTTTCCTAAGCACCGGACGCATCCGGTGCGAACTCGTTGCTCTCGGGTCTTCTCTATTTCTTTCTAAAAAATCAACTGACGCACCCCGAGCATCTGTTGATGAGCCACAGGACGCGTCCGTCGGCTCAAGACCCTCTCTGAAACCTCTTTGGACATGCATCGGATGCACCCAATGGACGCACTTGCCTTTTGGCCTCAGCGTCTGGTGCATGCAGCTGCTCAACTTTGTGCGCTCCAGAGGGCATCGGATGCTCCGATGCCTTCACTGAGGTGCGTCCGATGCCAAACCCTAGGCACCAGACACCCAACGGACGTGCCTACAGACCCAACGTCTGTTGGTACTAAAACACCTCTCTCAACTCCAAATCTCTTAGGCATGAATATGGAAGTTGTTCTAGGTTATTTTAGGGACAACTATAGCTCACTTAGGGCTATGTATGTCAAGTGTGCACCACACCTATCCATGAAGCTCTCGTAAGTCAAGCTACTAATTCTAACCTCTCTTAATAGTATGGTCAAAGGTCAAATAAAGCCCTATCTATACTAAGTGCCCTTCATCTCCTTTATGGCACTTAGACCTATCCATTCTAGGATCTTCATCTACATCCTTTGAAATTCAAAATGATATCCATCTTGAGGGCATTAGATAACCACATGTTGCCCATTCAACCTTGTCACTATGGCCTAATATTCTAATTGCCTCTGCAAAACACACGTTAGCCATAATAACTTCATATTATCGTTAATCACCGAAATCATGGGGCCTAGATGCTTTCACATGTATCTTATCAAAATCTTGTTTGTGATCCATCATCTATTTTAAAGGAATTACACTCCTAAACCTGGTCTTTTATTTTCATGAGACCCTTCTAAAAATGAGACTCATTGGTTTTGATGTGGCTTAGTTCTAATGGATTTTTAGCACCCATTAAATTGAACAATGATTCAAATCCATTGACAAATGTTTATTAGGTAATATTGTCTAGGAATTCAGCGAAAATTAGTCTAAAGGTGAAGTTCTAGAAAAATTGAAACCTTAAATGTTTGAAGGATGACATAGTACTATAAAGCCCGCTATGAATGTTTTTTCTAGAAAACCTGCAAGACACATTTTTTTCTAAGACCAAGACAAGCATGAGTTAAAACTTACAGAAAACAGACAAAGATAGAAAACCAAAGGTTAAACAAGAGCTAAGGCACGTGGGAGAGGAAGAACAAGCTATAGTTACAAAAAATATTATGACACATCAATAACACACCATGCCGAAGACCTAAAAATGCATGCTGATTTCTCAGTCTCAGCTTCCATCCTAAGTTCCTAACCTTGGCTATAATTCCCCTCGGAGTGAAACATAACCATAGAACAATCTCTCGGTACCAACACAATTGTTGTGCGAGGTAAGAAATGGCCAGATTGCTTTCTGCTTGTCCAGGGGTGTGAGCCGCCGTCGCCACCGCCATCCTCCCCTGTCCACAACTGCTGGCCCCCTCCCTTACCCTCCGGTATCTCG
This sequence comes from Microstegium vimineum, assembly GCA_022036555.1. Taxonomy (NCBI): domain Eukaryota; kingdom Viridiplantae; phylum Streptophyta; class Magnoliopsida; order Poales; family Poaceae; genus Microstegium; species Microstegium vimineum. The sequence continues at coordinate 30,551,321 of CM039121.1, forward strand.
CCGGGGGCTGAAGGGACTGAAGATCCATTAATTTTAATAAGTTTCTCTAGTAGCTAAGTCCTTAGGGTTAGGTTTTTAATGCCAAAATTTTTGGTATTGAAGTTTTATCTCCTTCTCTTCTCCTCTCCGGCAATGGTGAAGGAGAAGGGTGAAATTTTCTTCTCCATGGCGGCCAGGGGCGGATCTATAGGGGGGCTGGTGGGGCTCCAGTCCCCCTATAGTGTGTCAATGAAAATATAGAGGGATTGAGGGGAAAAAGAGGAAAAAAGAAGAAAAATAGAGAGATTAGAGGAAGAAAAAGAGATTAGCCTCCCGTTCAATATTATTTTGAGAGATTGAGGGAGAAAAAAAGAATAAATATAGAGAGATTAGAGGAAGAAAAAGAGATTAGCCTCCCGTTCAATATTATTTTGAGAGATTGAGGGAGAAAAAAAGAATAAATATAGAGAGATTAGAGGAAGAAGAATAGATCAGTCCCTCCTTCAATCGTGTTCTAGATCCGCCACTGATGGCAGCTTCGTTGAAGACGTGGACGATGGAGATTTGTGTTTCTAGACAGCGGCATCAAGGCAGAGATGATGTCGCCGCCATGGAATAACTTTTTTCGATCTTTTCTTTGTTTTGTTGTGGTTAGATCTAATCACGATGAAAGATAAAGGAGAATAATTTTTGGATCAGTCTTCCTCGTTCTTCAGTGGCAAAAACAAGAAGGAAAACACTAGAAGGAAGAAAAAGATCCTCAATTCCACCTACAGGAATGTTGGTCGTCGTTCGTTGGGGCAGTTGTTCTCAGGGCATTTGCCGAGTGTTTCCCTATGCGGTCATCCACACTGCAAAACGACTAATAGGTTAGGTTTTGAGTTATGCTATCCACGGCATGGGTACTATTATATTATAGAGTGCTTGTGACATGTTGATGTACCCAGGTTTCATATAATATAATTATTCTTTCATCGCAAAAAAAAACCACATAACAATCTTTGCACTTTGACGATCAGGAATATCATGGAGTCAAAACAACTAGCAAGATGGCCAACACAAATAGCATGCGTACATAGTATTTTTTACTATAACAATTTTCTTCATACTTGATTCCTTTTTTTAATTGCATTAATTCTGTCACTATATAGCCAATTGCATTCATCTGCACGAATTCCATATAACTATTGTTGTTGATTTTTTTAGTTTGAAGCTATATCTATAGATGAGGACATAACATCATTGGATACGATCATTGATTATAAGGTGAGCTCTGTACATAATGTTTTTTAGTATGATTCACTTGTTTCCACATGTACATGTCTTTATTCGCTTGTAGGTACAAATGTGTCTCAAAGTGCAAGCTCATCAAAGTTCAACATTCAGTTCGTTGGCAGCTTGACAATGTTTCATTGGAAAGGACATAACTCACCCATACAGAGTGCGATTAAGGTGAATGAAGACTTGATGGAATGCTTATTTGATAAGCTTTCAAATAGATATGGTCCCATATCAATATCACGTTGTCAAGATCTCCAAAACATCAAGACATGTTGTAGCTATTTCTGCTGGGACCTATGTCGTCGTCATGGGTTTGTTATCCACCTTTGGGACCATAGACCAAGTTAGAGCATGCCTTAAGGAGATGGAGAACACACCAAGGAAGCCCTTGGATTTCCTCCCCCTTGGCGACCACCTTAGGAGGTTAGTAGGGACATCCAATACAATTTGGAGGTCAAATCCTTGTGAATTTCGAGTCCTTCTCGAACTCGAGGACCAGTCTATAGTCAAACAGATGCCCAAGTTACGTATGAACTCCTTTTTTGATCAAACACATATGGATAAAAATATAATTTGATAAGGAAAATGACCCAATTGGTCACATGTCAAAATACGTTTGGAGTCAGTAGGAATCATTGAAAAAAGTTGACATTCAAAATCTATCAAGGGGTTGTGCCGCCGTCTTTTGGGCCATGTCAAGGGGTTGTGCCGCCGTCTTTTGGGCCATGTCAAAATACCTTCTGAGTCAACATGAATCGTTAAAACAAGTTGACATTCAAAATCTATCAAGGGGTTGTCACTGTCTTTTGGACCATTGGGCCTTGTAACGTGTTGGGACTCTTTGAAAATGTGAATAAGGGTCCTTGCATGTCCCTTAGACTATATATTCAGTAGCCACTGCCTTTGTTAGGGTTTGGGTTTTGCTTTAGATCAATATGTTATTGAACAGTCACCATTATCGGTTTGTAAGACCCCATATTTGAGATCTTAATCATATATCTACAATTGTCACTATACTTGAGTTGTGTGTTATCTTGTTATTGCTTGTGTTCTTCGATTCGTAGCAGGGATTAGCGTTGAGGCGAGGTCAATCGTATTGTGACACGGTTGATAATCAGAGGAGATGTGGTGTTAAGGTTGCAGGGTTCAGGTCTTTGTGATTTGAAGCTGGATCGATGTGTCGCTCACCGACCAAATTGAGAGTTATCTTGAACCTGATGGAAGATCAGGAAACACGTCTCCATCAAGTGGTATCAGAGCTGCAGGTATACCGGCCATTAGGTTCACATCTTACCCTTAGTTCGAGTGTTTTTGCCTACGTCCCATAATCCACCGCCATATTTGTTTCCTATCCTAAAACCATATGCGCCATAGTCTTTGCATAATTGAAAGTTTGGTTTTGGATAATTGATGAAACCTATGGACTAACCCTCCTACTAAGTCAATGATCTAGATAGGTTAATCCACCTTGACATATGGAGCTAGATGGATGACCATGATGGATCAAATGCTCCATGAACAAGGAAAAGAAGAAAGAGAAAAACAAAATTGGGCTCAAGGCAAAGGTATATCATAGGGCCTTTTTTCGTTTAGTGATCAAGACACTATAGAGAGTGTGATCACATTTAGGATAGATAGCCATACTATCAAGAAGGGAAAACTCGTTTCGATTGCGGTTATCATGTGCCACTAGGTTTGCATTGCATTCTTCTAAAATAAACCTAAGTGACACTAAAATGTGAAACAAATCCAAGATAATTCTTTGCAAAGGCTAACACAGGAGAACAAGTGTTGGATCACAAGGTGTTAGCACTTGAAGACTTGGAGAAGAAGAGGCAACTCAATTGGACACGAGACAGTGCTCCGGACGCAGGTTCGGACGCTGGCAAGATGTCGTTCGAACCTTTGGTGATGTGTCCGGAGGCATACCCTAAGCCTCGGTTTCGGTGGACAGAAGGTCCGGACGCTGACTCCGGACACGCATCCGGAGTGGTGGAGCTCTCTGGAACCTCTCTGCTGAGGGTCCGGACGCAAGACAGTGTCCGGACGTAGGACTCCGGACGACCGTCCGGAGCTTTGGAGCTCTCTGGATGCTCTCTGTGTGGATCCGGACGCGGGCGATGATGGTCCGGACGCATACTGTTGCCAGCGTCCGGAGGCTACGTGGCAGCAGTAGACAAAGGCGGGAACGAGCTGATTCAAACGGTGGAGGGTCTGGATGCGTGGCCGATGGTCCGGACCCCCTGGCAAACAGCGTCCGGAGTGATGCAGACAGTAGCAAATAAGGGGCAAAAACGACTAGTATTTGGTGGAAGGCTATATATATGTTTTGGTCGGCCTAAGGGGGCAACTCTTGCACCTCCCATTCATTCTCACACTTTGTGCTTGCTTGAGAAGGCCCCCAACTCATCTCTCTTTGATTTGCTTGCTAATTCATGAGAGTTTGAGTGAACCAAGTGCTTGATCATTGCATTGCATCTTAGTAGCACTTGGTCATCATCATCACCGCGGGATTTCTTGTTATTCTTGGTGTTTGCCAACACCTAGATGGCTTGACGATTGTGGAGAAGCTTCGGCACGTGTTGGTGATTGTTTGTGGCCGGCTTCATCGATTGTGAGAGGGCTTGTACCCACCTCAGCGGAGCGCCAAAGGGTAACTCTAGTGGATTGCTCGTGTCATTGAGTTACTCTCATTTGGGTGGATTCTTGTGGCGTCTGGGTAGTGGGCTAGGCTTGTGATTGCCTATTAGCCACCGAATCACTATTTGAGTAGTCGACACAACGGGGACTAGCTTGGTGGCAACCAAGTGAACCTTGGGAGAAAAATCGTTGTGTCATGTTGTCTCCCAGCTACTTTTGTTGTTAATATTGTGATTGGCTTTTCATATTGACATCCATACATCACAAGGCTTCAGTATAACAATCACTCCTATCTCTTGTACTTACATTCTTCTTATCTTGGCTAGTTAGCTTGCTAGTTAGTTCTCTTGTTAGTTGTTCTTGCTAGCTTGTGTTAAGTGCCTTAGGCTTTTGCTATTGTGTGTTAGGCACTTAACTATCTAGAATTGCTTGGATAGGTGGCTTTGCATCCCTAGTAGAGCTAGAGCAAAAAGTTTCGCTTTAGTGTTATACTAACCTTTGCTCTAGTGGTTTGTAGAATTTTTATTAGGCTATTCACCCCCCTCTAGCCATCTAGGACCGTTCAAGTGGTATCAGAGCCATGGTCACTGCTATTATCAAGGCTTAACAACCCTCGGTGTTAGTGATGTCTCAAATACAATTCAACCATGTTGGAAGCAAACCACCAATGTTTGATGGCACATCCTTTGATTATTGGAAGAGGAAGATGAAAATGCATCTAGGCTCAATACATGAGAAGGTGTGGAGTGTGACCGAACATGACTTTGTCATTCTTGATGAAGCCGCTCCCACACCTAGAGAGCAAGAGAACCGACAATGCAACACTATGGCTCTCAATGTGATCTACAATGACATTGACTCAAAAGTGTTTGAGCAAATCAAAGATCTTGAGAAGGCAAGTGAAGTGTGGACAAGACTAGAAGATACATATGAGGGCACCGCAAAAGTAAAGAGTTCAAAGTTATACATGCTCAACGACAAGCTATCTCACTTCAAGATGAAAGAAGATGAATCAATCCCGAAGATGTTCCATAGGCTCCAAGTGATCATCAATGATCTCAAGGGATTGGGTGAGAAGGTCAAGGATGAAGACTTCTCAAACCGATTTCTTGGTTGTTTGCCAAGAAATACAAAACCTTGAGGTAAATAATTAGGAGAGATGGTTTGGAAAAGATCACTCTAAATGAGGTGCTTGGAGAAATTATGACCGAAGAGCAATACAATGAAGAAAGTGAAGAAGAAGAGGTCAAGGAAGAAGAGAAGAAGAAGAGCTTAGCTTTCAAGGCTTCATCATCCAAGGGTGATGATGAAGATGCAAGTGATATTGATGATGAGATGATGGCCCTCTTTGTGCGCAAGTTTGGCAAATTCATGAAGAAGAAGGGCTATGGTGCTAGAAAGAGAAGAGACAACTTCAAGAGCAAGGAATATGTGAAGAGATGCTACAAGTGCAAGAGGACCGATCACATGATTGCGGATTGTCCCAATCATAGTGATGATGATGAGAAGAAGAAGAGAAAGCATGACAAGAAGGAGAAGAAGCTATCATTCACCAAGAAGAAGGGTGAATCATATATGGTGACTTGGGATAGTGATGATTCTTCCTCCGATGATGACTCTAGTGATTATAAGAGGAAGAAGTCTAAGAAGAAGGCATTGGCTAGCATTGCTATCAACAACAAGCCATCTATCTTCGACACTCCATCATGCTTTATGGCTAAGCCATCTAAGGTACAATCTCATGATGATAGTGATAGTGATGATGATAGTAGTGATGATGAGAAGGAGTACTCCAAAGAGGAACTAGTAGACATGATGAAGCAAACATATGCTGGCTTTGACACAAAGAGGAAGGATTACAAAGAATTGAACAAGAAGCTTAAGGCTCTTGAACAATCCTTTGATGAGCTCAATGGCTCTCATGAGAGGCTAATGGAAGCCCATGAGAAGCTTGAGAGGACTCACAAGAAGCTTGACAAAGCTCACTCCTCCCTCCTTGAGCAAAACAAGGATAAGATTGTTGCATCATGTGATATTGGAGTCACTTGTGATATTCTAGATGAATCATTTTTCACTCCTATCATTGTTGCACCAACCGACACTAGCACTTCCACATGCACATCCACTAGTGAGAGCTCAATGGTTGATGCTACACTAGTGAGTGAAAATGAAAAGTTGAAAAATGATGTTAATGAACTCACTCATGCTTTGAGTAAGGCATATGGTGGAGATGCTCGCTTGTTAAAGTGCTTGGGTAGCCAAAGGTTCTCCCTTTGCAAAGAGGGATTGGGCTATACCCCCAAGAAGGGCAAGTCGGCCTTTGTGACTCCAAATCCTAGCTTTGTGAGAAGCAATGGTCGGTATTGTAATAGTTGCAAGCAAGTGGGGCATGTTAACCAATATTGCAAACTTAACATGAGCCAAACCAAGTTTTCTAAATCCACCTCCATGCATTTTGATTCATGTTATATGCTTACCAAAGGGAGAGATGGTGTAATGGCTAAGTATGTTGGCACATCCATTGTTAGCCCAAAGAAGAAGGAACTTTGGGTGCCAAAGTCCTTGGTCACTAACTTTGGAGGGTCCAAACAAGTGTGGGTACCTAAGAAGAACTAATTTGTTTTGTAGGTAAATTACAAAGCCATAGGAAGGCATTGGGTGCTTGATAGTGGGTGCACTCAACACATGACCAGGGATTCTAGAATGTTCAAATCAATCAACTCCAACACCAATTATGGCATTGATAGTATTACATTTGGTGATAATGGCAAGGGCAAGGTCAAGGGTCTTAGAAAGATTGCTATATCCAATTACTTGAGCATATTAAATGTCTTGCCAGTTGAGAGCTTGAACTTCAATTTGCTATCCGTGGCTCAATTGTGTGATTTTGGATTCAAATGCATATTTGGGATAGATGATGTTGAGATCATTAGTGTAGATGGTTCAAACTTGATCTTAAAAGGCTTTAGATATGAGAACCTCTACCTAGTTGATTTCAATGCTAGTGAGTCTCAATTGTCAACTTGCTTGCTCACAAAATCAAGTATGGGTTGGTTATGGCATAGAAGGCTTGGTCATATTGGAATGAATCAATTGAATAGATTGATTAAGCATGACTTAGTTAGAGGCTTGAAAGATGTTGTGTTTGAGAAGGATAAACTTTGTAGCCCTTATCAAGCCGGCAAACAAGTTGGTAACACACATCCCAAGAAGAGCATGATGAGCACTAGTAGAGCATTTGAGTTGTTGCACATGGACTTATTTGGACCAACAACATACACAAGTATTGAAGGCAACAAGTATGGATTTGTGATAGTAGATGATCTTACAAGATACACTTGGGTATTCTTTCTCAATGACAAGAGTGATACATTTGCTACATTCAAGTCATTTATCAAGATATGTCACAATGAGTTTGAGACTACCATCAAGAAAGTGAGAAGTGACAATGGAAGTGAATTCAAGAATACAAAAGTTGAAGAGCTATGTGATGAGCTTGGAATCAAACATCAATTCTCGGCCAAGTACACTCCACAATCAAATGGCCTTGTTGAGAGGAAGAATAGAACATTGATTGACATGGCAAGGTCTATGCTTAGTGAGTACAATGTGAGTCACTCCTTTTGGGCCGAAGCTATCAACACTGCTTGCTACTCTAGCAACCGGCTATATTGTCACCCATTGATGGAGAAGACACCATATGAGCTATTGAATGGAAGAAAGCCCAACATTGCGTACTTTAGAGTGTTTGGTTGCAAATGTTATATCTTGAAGAAAGGCACAAGACTTGGAAAGTTTGACAAGAAATGTGATGAAGGGTTCTTACTTGGTTACTCAACCACAAGCAAAGCCTATAGAGTGTGGAATTCGGCTAGTGGTATACTTGAGGAGGTTCATGATGTTGAATTTGATGAAACCAATGGCTCTCAAGTTGAAAATGAGAATCTAGAAGATGTGAGTGAACCTCAATTGTCAAAGGATATGAAGAATATGGATATTGGTGATATTAGACCAAGACAAGTGATTGACATTGAAGATGACAAAGATCAAGTGCTCAACTCACCTAATGTGCAAGCTAGTGGTTCTCAATTGCAAGATCAACAAGTTGCTAGTTCATCTCAACCAAGCTCAAGCAATCAAGTCCCTATCCTCCAACCAACTAACATTACAAGAGATCACCCCATTGATCAAATAGTTGGTGACATTACAAGTGGTGTTCAAACAAGATCAAGATTGGCATCCTTTTGTGAACACTATTCATTTGTCTCATCCATAGAGCCAACCAAGATTGAAGAGGCCTTACAAGATGTTGATTGGGTCAATGCAATGCGTGAAGAACTAAAAAATTTCACAAGAAATCAAGTTTGGGAGCTAGTTGAAAGACCCAAGAACTACAATGTGATTGACACAAGATGGGTATTTAGAAACAAGCAAGATCAAGATGGTATAGTTGTAAGAAACAAAGCAAGATTGGTAGCTCAAGGTTACACTCAAGTGGAAGGTCTTGACTTTGGAGAAACTTATGCACCGGTTGCAAGATTAGAGGCAATAAGAATCCTATTGGCCTATGCATGTGCACACAACATCAAGCGATACCAAATGGATGTGAAGAGTGCTTTCTTGAATGGATACATCAATGGGCTAGTATATGTTGAGCAACCTCCCGGTTTTGAAGATAACAAGAAGCACAACCATGTGTACAAGTTGAGAAAGGCTTTATATGGCTTGAAGCAAGCACCTAGAGTATGGTATGAAAGATTGAGGGATTTCCTCTTATCCAAAGGGTTCATCATGGGAAAGGTTGATACTACTCTCTTCACCAAGAAGCTTGGCAAGGATCTATTTGTGCTACAAATCTATGTGGATGACATCATATTCGATTCAACCAATCAAGAATTTTGTGAAGAATTTGGCAAGATGATGGCAAATGAGTTTGAAATGTCAATGATTGGTGAACTTAGCTACTTCCTTGGACTTCAAATCAAGCAATTGAAGAATGACACCTTTGTGAGTCAAGGCAAGTACATCAAGGACATGATGAAGAAGTTTGGCTTAGAAGAGTCTAAAGGCATTAGAACTCCTATGGGCACTAATGGACACTTGGATAGTGATGCTAGTGGCAATATGGTGGATAAAAAGTTGTATCGGTCTATGATTGGAAGCCTACTCTATGTGACCGCTTCTAGGCTAGATGTGATGTTTAGTGTATGCATGTGTGCAAGATTCCAAGCCTCTCCAAGAGAAAGTCACTTGAAGGCTACAAAGAGAGTATTGAGGTACTTGAAGCATGCACAAGATGTCGAATTGTGGTATCCCAAGGGGTCTAACTTTGAGTTGATTGGATATTCGGACTCCTACTATGCGGGATGCAAGATTGATAGAAAGAGCACATCAGGCACATGTCAAATGCTAGGCATGTCACTTGTATCTTGGTCATCAAAGAAGCAAAATAGTGTTGCACTCTCTACCGCCAAAGCCGAATACATAAGTGCGGGTAGTTGTTGTGCTCAATTGCTTTGGATGAAAGCAACTTTGAATGACTATGGGATCAATTTCAAGCAAGTGCCATTGCTATGTGACAATGAAATTGCGGTGAAGCTAACCAACAATCCGGTTCAACATTCAAGAACCAAGCACATTGATGTGAGGCACCACTTCATAAGGGATCATCAACAAAAGGGTGATATCACAATTACAAGTGTTGGCACCGATGATCAACTTGCCGATATATTCACCAAGCCACTTGATGAGAAGAGGTTTTGCAAGCTAAGGAATGAATTGAACATTCTTGATTATTCAAACATGTGTTGATGCACCCCCATATATGACATGCCTCTCCTTCGAGCTAAGAAAGGTACAAGTTGGTTGACATGCCATTCATCTTCTATTAGGACTTGTTAGTGCATCTAGACATCAATTCATTAGGCTCATTCATGAAAATCAAATAAATTTTATGCTTATATGGTACCACTATTGCTTCTATACTTGACTTGATCTAGTGGTAGCATATGACATGTTTGTAGGCTTGCAATCCTAGTGTTTGATCTAGAATATGAACTTCAAATGTTTAGCTCAACATGGGCAAGATAACCATTCTAGCATGTGTGAACAAGCTTGTCCATGGTTTAAACCGAGTTAAATATCTTGGGGCAAGTAATCTAGATTGAACCACAACTAAGCTTCTCTCCAATAATCAACATTTTGAGCACATCTTTTATGATAATAGATGAAAAAGGGGGAGAAGTAAGTACCACAAAGATTTTTTGAAAATTTTGGAAAATGAAAGCACACAAGTAGGGGGAGCAAGCCTATGAATAAAGTTGTTGCATATCTTTGTGCATTCATAAGTGCTTTCTTGCATATGTATTTATATTCATGACATGCTTGTGTGGTGAATGCTAGAAACGTAGATGATATGGTGCTTGAAGAACTAGCATGCTTAGGTTCGTATATTTTCAAGTGGTATCTAGTTCTCTCAAGTTGTTTTCAAGTGGTTCTAGGCATTCATGGTGCTAAGGATGGTATAATATGGCACTCTGATTGGTATCACGCTTCAAAGGTCCATCTCTTATACCCTAGCATCATTTGGTAGCATTCACTTGTGGAAGGTTGTCATCAATTACCAAAAAGGGGGAGATTGAAAGCCCAAATTTGGTTTTGGATAATTCATGAAACCTATGGACTAACCCTCCTACTAAGTCAATGATCTAGATAGGGTAATCCACCTTGACATATGGAGCTAGATGGATGACCATGATGGATCAAATGCTCCATGAACAAGGAAAAGAAGAAAGAGAAAAACAAAATTGGGCTCAAGGCAAAGGTATATCATAGGGCCTTTTTTCGTTTAGTGATCAAGACACTATAGAGAGTGTGATCACATTTAGGATAGATAGCCATACTATCAAGAAGGGAAAACTCGTTTCGATTGCGGTTATCATGTGCCACTAGGTTTGCATTGCATTCTTCTAAAATAAACCTAAGTGACACTAAAATGTGAAACAAATCCAAGATAATTCTTTGCAAAGGCTAACACAGGAGAACAAGTGTTGGATCACAAGGTGTTAGCACTTGAAGACTTGGAGAAGAAGAGGCAACTCAATTGGACACGAGACAGTGCTCCGGACGCAGGTTCGGACGCTGGCAAGATGTCGTTCGAACCTTTGGTGATGTGTTCGGAGGCATACCCTAAGCCTCGGTTTCGGTGGACAGAAGGTCCGAACACTGAGCTCAGTCCGGACGCTGACTCCGGACACGCATCCGGAGTGGTGGAGCTCTCTGGAACCTCTCTGCTGAGGGTCCAGACGCAAGACACTGTCCGGATGCAGGACTCCGGATGACCGTCCGGAGCTTTGGAGCTCTCTGGATGCTCTCTGTGTGGATCCAGACGCGGGCGACGATGGTCCGGACGCGTACTGTTGCGAGCGTCCGGAGGCTACGTGGCAGCAGCAGATGAAGGCAGGAACGAGCTGATTCAAACGGTGGAGGGTCCGGACGCGCGGCCGATGGTCCGGACCCCCTGGCAAACAGCGTCCAGAGTGACGCAGTCAGTTGCAAAGAAGGGGCAAAAACGGCTAGTCTTTGATGGAAGGCTATATATATGTTTTGGCCGGCCTAAGGGGACAACTCTTGCACCTCCCATTCATTCTCACACTTTGTGCTTGCTTGAGAAGGCCCCCAACTCATCTCTCTTTGCTTTGCTTGCTAATTCATGAGAGTTTGAGTGAACCAAGTGCTTGATCATTGCATTGCATCTTAGTGGCACTTGCTCATCGTCATCACTGCGGGATTTCTTGTTATTCTTGGTGTTCTCCAACACCTAGACGACTTGGCGATTGTGGAGAAACTTCGGCATGTGTTGGTGATTGTTCGTGACCGGCTTCATCGATTGTGAGAGGGCTTGTACCCACCTCGGCGGAGCGCCAAAGGGTAACTCTAGTGGATTGCTCGTGTCATTGAGTTACTCTCATTTGGGTGGATTCTTATGGTGCCTGGGTAGTGGGCTAGGCTTGTGATTGCCTATTAGCCACCGAATCACCATTTGAGTAGTCGACAAAATGGGGACTAGCTTGGTGGCAACCAAGTGAACCTCGGGAGGAAAATCATTGTGTCATCTTGTCTCCTGGCTAATTTTGGTGTTCATATTGTGATTGGCTTTTCATATTGACCTCCATACATCACAAGGCTTCGGTATAACAATCACTCCTATCTCTTGTACTTACATTCTTCTTATCATGTCTAGTTAGCTTGCTAGTTAGTTCTCTTGTAAGTTGTTCTTGCTAGCTTGTGTTAAGTGCCTTAGGCTTTTGATATTGTTCGCACTTAACTATCTAGAATTTCTTGGATAGGTGGCTTTGCATTCCTAGTAGAGCTAGAGCAAAAAGATTTGCTTTAGTGTTATACTAAGCTTTGCTCTAGTGGTTTGTAGAATTTTTATTGGGCTATTCACCCCCCTCTAACCATATAGGACCTTTCAATAATTCAGTTTTAGAGTCCTTTGTATTGAGTTTGTGTCCTAGGTTAAGGTCTTGTCGCTAGTTTAGATCGTGTTTGAGTCTAGTTTGTGTGATCCCCTATTATTTCCTATGACAACACAAAAATCCATATCTATTGTCCATGTAAAACCATGATTTGAGTAGCTTTCTTTAAATAGTCGTAACTTTTGTGTCCGAACTCGAAACAGAGTGAATTTTATGTCTACATAGAACGCAAGAAAATTTTAGATCCATTTCATCATAGCTAGGCTAGATTATAAAAAATTAAATTTGCGAAATTCGATCAGGAAAATCAAGTTTCATGGCCCACAAGTTTTGGCATTGCTTTTAGAGCATAATCCTAATTTTATACGGGCCACACGTTTTGTCCAATTGAGCTTAATTTCTTTATGGTTTGTTCTTGTGTGCTCCTTGCTGAGAGAAAAATATCTAAAGAGCAAGAGCAAAAAAATTAGTCAAAAAAGATAGTAAAAGAAAAGAGAAGAGAAGAGCAAAGGAGCACATAAAGAACACACAATAGCTCTACTATTTGTGGTGTCTTTTGCCTTGTTCATATCCGTTTCTATCTTTGATACTTGTTTCCTTTCATTCTTGTTTCATTCTCTTGTCTTGGTGCTACATTCTCACAGGTATCATGAACCAGCCGTCAGTTGTATCATCCACTATTTTGGTTTGGTAAGAACACTTGTAAGAATTTAGTAAGACATGTGAGAGTGTGTTTCCACCAACACTTATAATAGTTAATAGGGATTTCTTTTGATTTCTAACAATATCAAACAATGAGTTTCTAGTTAAGATTGAATTGTAGGAAATCATGGACCAGATGTTTGCAAGGAATCAGCCATCACATATATACTATAATCATCAAGGTAAGAGAGGTAAATTACTATGCCATCCTTTGTTGAATTTTATGATGGAGAGACATATGTTGATTGGGAGATAGCTATAGAACAAGTGTTTAATTCACACCTAGTTCCTGAGAAACATAGAGTTAAACACGCCACTAGTGAATTCAAAGATTTTACTCAATTCTAGTGGACTAGTCAATTTGCATCAATAACTTCAATCATGGGATAGACTTAAAGAAGCAATGCGTGATCATTTTACTCCTCCTTATAAACACAAAATGCAACTCTTAGAGCAAGGTAATATGTCTATCCAAGAATATTATATAGAGTTTTAAAAGTGTGCAATATGATGTGGGGTAGTAGAGGACATGGAATATATAATTGTTTGCTTTTATGGTGATTTGAGGCATGAAATATAGGATATTGTTTATCATAAAGCATTCTATACTGTAAACCATTTGTTTTAGCTGCTATGCTAGCAGAAAAAGAATTACAGGGATGCCATCAAAGGAATCAAGTATTAGTAAGATTGGAGCAAGCATTTGTGAAGGTCGAGACCGTGATAAGCAGGCAAGTGACCGCTTCTATTGCAGCAACAACATCTTCACTACCACCACCTCCCACACCCACTTTGGAGCCTGAGGACAAGGTGACAGAGAAAGAACAGGTAAGTATCTCAGGTAAGAGCTCTCCTATTGTGCTAAATTTTCCCACCATTGATGCTAATAATGCTATACTACCTTCTATTGATTTATCTTTTTCATATGATAAATATTCTACTAATCTTTGTGATAACAAAAAATTGTGTGATAGTGCTATCATTATACAATGCCACAACAATTGAATAAGAATGATTCTCTTGTTTTGGAAAAAAATACTTGTGGTGAAAATAAACAATTGTTCCCTGTTATTAATGTACAAGATGAATTAAAATTGTTGTCTTATTTAAATACTTTGGGTTATATGGAGTTTGAAACTCTGTGTGCTCTAAGTAATTTAGAGGAGACATTTGTATGCGCTAAATTGTCGTGGTTATATAGATGTACAACTTAGTTATTGGCCAATATAATTATAAAGAAGAGTATATGGTGTATCGTGTCTTTATTTGCACTACTACACAAGTCTTTACCGCAGTGGTCGAAACAGAAGGTGCCGCTGCGGTATATCCATTTACCGCAGCGGGCAACATAAGGTGCCCGCTGCGGTTAACATTCATTAACCGCAGCGGTCGCCTTGTGTCGCCTGCTGCGGTAAATGTATATACCGCAACAGCATCCTTACAGCGTCCGCTGCGGTTAATAATGGTTAACCGCAGCAGACAGTTCAGTTGCCCGCTTCGGTAAATACTTTTCAAAATAAAAAATAAAAAACAGAATTCAAATAATTCTCAGAATTTGAATTCAAAACATTTTCAGATTCCAGATTTCATATATATATATATAGGAAACGTTTAAATATAAATCATTCAAGCATTGCACATGTCATAATACACAATTTCAACATCCATATACACATCACACATCAAACCAACAAGCCTTTTGAGTTACATTTTCAAAATCCTCTAAGAAAAGTTGATGGGCCATTTGTAATCACTTGGGCGCAGCAGAGTCGTCCACTTCCTTAGCCTCTCGTACCTGGGTTCGGTAGCTAAGGGAGATTCTTCGTCAAAGAATTGTTCTCCTTCGAGAATGCATTTCTCCATGACGAACTTATAGATTTCCGTCTTAACTTTCTTGAAGGATGGCTTGTAGGTGTTCACCCAATATTTTACTCTTCCTTGAGCTTCTTCTAGCTTTGAGTGTACTCCCTGCACTGCCTCAGGTGCTCGCATGTGTACAAGCCACATGCCTTGGATCCAACCAGTTGTTTGGCACATTGCACGATCGTTACAAAAGCTTTAGAACAAACACATATGGAAACAAAGAACAAATGAACTTTGCAATTACTTTACGTACCGGGAAGTCGCGTCGGATTTTGATGTGGTCGGTATTGTTCGCCTTGCAACTATCGGTCCTGCGATCCCAGCATTCGGGATCCTTCAAGTATGACTTATAAGTCCTGCACAAAATGTAATAGAGTTAGACATGTTTTGATTAATAACGATAACCGTAAAAGATGAAAATGCTTATTGACTTACACTTTCAAGCAATCTTCAAATGTTTCGTACCCTGCTTTGTTTATTGTCCTCAATGAGTCAAATACGACCGCTCTACCATCTTGAGGATAGATGAGATATGCAACCCAATGGCCCTCGAGGCCGTTGCTGCATGAGTGAAACAGACTATTAGTTAGGATGATTACAAAGCTTGATCCTACCCACTTCGGATCTATACGGACATGTTTTCATACTTATCCAAAGTGATATGGAGTCATGATACACCGTGGCCCATCCTCCTTGACCTTCAACATTACTGAGCAAATGTAGTCTACCACTTTCTTCTTCTGATTCCTCATATTGTCTTTATATTCCTTTTCTCTCTGTTTGTTTGTCTTTTTTTATCCGTTGCCATGTGACCCTTGATGACATTCTCATTAATATGCATTGGAGAGAGAAAAAGAGTAGGACGATGCTTTTTGTTGCTTACGGTGGCAGACATCCTGCATAGATACATCAGTGTACCATATAGTATAATAAGTGTAGAGTTGACGTATACAACGAGAGAGATCTATGGAATTAACTCGCAAGTTGTCACTTACATTGCAAACAGGGTGAGTTGGACGATGTATAGGTCTTCTCCCACTAGCAGCCTATACATGTCTTGGAAGTCCACTGGAATAGTGAAATCCTCGGTATCGTGCAAGTGGAAGCAATCCGCTACAATCTTCACGGTGAAACTTGACATGCCTCTTTTTGCCGCTTCCATGTACCAAAGATGAAACCTCCTTGTATCCCACAATTCTTCATCAAGAAGTGTTTGCATTGTTATCATAAACATCCCATTCTCGAAGCGGCCGGGACAGTCATCATCCACCGGAAATAGATGATGAGGATCATCTTCAGGCCTAGAAAAGTCAGGATAGAACGTACGAATGTGAATTGAGGTACAAATGTGAATTGAACGTTGTCTGTGCTCATCTGTAATGTACCTTGGAAACGTAGTCGAGTATGGGAGCGATGTAGAGTCGTCCTTCGGGTTGTCCGCCTCCGTACCTCCCTTTGGCTTGCTGCACCTGACGTTGGTTGTGCCGCCTGTTCCCCCTCCGTAAATCCCCCTGGTGCATCCCCTTGAGCCCCCTCCTCATTTGTCGGTGGCATAGGCTGAGTGTCGGGAGGTGGAGGTGGCCCGCTCAGGCTCGGCTGGCTTGAAGGCATTGTGTTGCCCCCAGAAGCGGTCCCTGAACATCCTGCCTCAATGGTCGGGCCCAAAGGCGGACTTTTTGAGCTCTGAGGAGTGCTCTTGCCAAGGGATGATCGAGGCGGGTCCTTGTTACGGCCTTCTTCATCGCCGTCGTCGTCGCCTTCTGGGGGCAAGATCCAGCAACAGACGCTGTCGTCACTGGTATGATCTCAAGGTCGTCCTTCATCCAAAAGATGTCATCACATTCTGCTTCTTCAAGGCTACGGTGACGTTGTAGCTAGGGAACATCTATTTCATAATATTTATGTTCTGGGTTAACACACGTTATGGTCACCAGTGCATAGTTCTCAGGTAACCGGTCCCGATATGTTTCTGGAATTTTGTTGATCGGATATACAGTTCTCTTGCCCATGGCAATCTTCTTGCTCCTGCCAAACAGAATCAGAAGCCGCACAAGTGTCATCTCCTTGATGTCATCGATTGTGTGGCGCGGGCAATCCTCGAGTTGAGGAACGTTCCCCCCTTGTGGAGCCGGAGGGACGGGCACGCCAGCCTGGCAGAACATGTGTGACCTCATCGCCACCATTTCTGGGTCGTTGCTCGTGAAGGCTTCCTTTATCGAGCTCTTGATCATATCAGACATGCCGAGCTCATAGCCCTTTTGAAACATGGTCGCCTTGTACCTCTGCCTTGACTTGTATGAGGAAGCGTCAGATTGCCACGTCTGAATCGCGTTCCAATTCATCTTTGACTGCACTCCACGTACGCGGCCGCGGTGCTCGTTGGTTCCTAGGACCTCAGTAAGTAGGTCATGGCCCCTCTGAACCTCATAGGACCCGTTGTCCTTGGAGGCTTCGATGACAGCCTTCTCCACCTCCTCGAACCCGGGCTCGTTGAACTTGGTTGCACCCTCCTTGAGCTTCTTTGGAATTCAAGCTCTGATGAAGTCCTTAGCCCTAGGTTCGACGTCCTGGTACAGATCGGGTTGCCTGCTCACTCTCATAGCTTCATCTTATCTTTTCCACTCTTCCCTCTTGTCGGCAAACCCAGTCATTCCCAAGTGGTGGGGCCACTTGTTCTTCTTCGCGAGTGCGCTGAGCTTGACACTCTTTTCCTTCGCTTCCTCTGAGTTTCGTAGTTTGCAAAAAGCCTCCCACTGATGATCCTTGATCATATTGTATTTGCTACATGGATTCTTGCCCTTCTTCAACCAATCTCTAGTCAGCATCGACTTGAAATTGCGAAGGGAAGTCCCCGCCACGTGCATGACCCAATCCCTGCACTTGGCCAAATCAGCGTTCTCGGGATAGTTGAACTTCCTCCTCACCAGAGTCCAGATAAGGCCCTTGTAATCCTCCGAGATAGAGTGCCAATCAGACCAAGTGATTTCCACCTTGTCCCTTGTAATCACGGCGACCTGGTTCCTGAAAACCGCAATCACCTAGCGAGGCTTGAGCGGCTCTCCCATAGGCCCCACCTCAAGGATCTCGTGGACTTCCTTGCTCCTGTCGATCCTGTGCTTCCCATGTTCACCCCTCCTCCGCTTGGTTCCCTTAGACTTGGATGTCGAGGTCCCCGTGGAGGGAGCCGGGGCCTCTTCTTCTCCGACTCCACCGAAATCCAGCATCCGAGTAGAACCCGGTACCTGTTGTTCAGAGATACTTGCATTCAAGTTTTCAACCGCTTTAGCATAAAGCGCAAAAAGCCAGTTGGTTGCTACCTCGACGTGGGTGTTATCTCAGCTCGGAACCCGAGACGCACTTTCACTCTCGTCACATGGTTCCCAAGTCGGATCAGCGTCCTCCGCCGTGCGATTCTTCTTTGGCCTCGGAGGGGTAATAGAGACTTGGCTCTCCAGTGAGATTGAAGAGGGACTTGGGGTAGGTGTTTTCCACTCGCCCGAGTTCTCCATTTATATTCTATGATGAATTTTGCTAGTTTAGAATTATTGGAGTTACAAAAGCAAGACAAAGTTAAAAACATAAACATATTTAAGGAAAAATTGCTCTCAAAATAGCGGGTTACTGCAAAGCAGCCGTCCAACGCTACGTGGTGATCACGGATCATCGACTAATGTGACAGTCATCTTACCAAGAGGGGTAGTTAAAGAGCACAAGTATGGAGCTTAACAAGTGTATTCAAGTATAGTATTCAAGAAAGCAAGCGTAACAAGTATAGTATTCAAGGTAACAAGTTATCAGCAGTAAGGTAACAAGTAACAAGTTATCAGCAGTAAGGTAACAAGTTATAGATTTCGGGTTTAACAAATATCACTATGAGTACCAAGTGTAACAAGTAGAGATAACAAGAATCTAGTAGTCTAGGAGTAACAAATATCACTATGTACCAAGACTGTCACGTTATTGTCTCACTACACCGGTTTCTGTCATCGAGAAATAAAGAAATCCGCCCATTAGTGCAATCACTCCCAAGTATATATTGATACTAGCAGATTGCACAATTCAATATCCCACCAAGTTATCTCAAATGTAAATCAAGCAAGGCAATGGGTAACTCACAGTAGCAATAGGACCACAACTAGAGCACCACCAGGAAGGACCATAGCTAGAGGTAGAGCAATACCAAAGGGTCAGCAGGAGGCAGGCAACAACAGAACAGCACCACCACCACCAGCAGCAGAGAAACCAGCCACCACAGCAGCAGCACCACAGTAGCAGCAGAGAAACCAGCCAACATAGTAGCAGCACCACAGCAGCAGATCAGCACCACAGCAGCAGAGCAGCAAAGAGCAAAGACCACCAGCAGCAACACCACAGCAGCACAATAGCAGATCAGCAGCCAGCAGCCAGCAGCACCACAGCAGCAGAGCAGCAAAGAGCAAAGACCACCAACAACAACACCACAGCAGCACCAGCAAGCCAAGAGGTGGTGCAGACACAACGGCGAACCCGGAGGAGGAGTTGGTGCGGCCGGCGGCGGCCCCGCAGGTGGATGTGGCTGCGGACCCGCAGGCAGCTAGGGTTCCGACAGGCCCGCGCTCGGCCGGTGTGGAGTGACGCGGCGGGACGGAGGAGCAATGGCGGCGCAGGCGGACGACGAGGACGGTTCGGGCCGTGAGCGGATGACGAGGACGGCGTGGGTTTGGCCGTGGGCGAACGACGAGGACGGCCACGGGCGGACGACGAGGACGGCGTGAGGACGGCCCGGAGCTAGGGTTCCCGGCGGCCGCGTGCGTACGACGCGAGTACGGAGGGTGCGGACGACGACCGTGGGAGGAGTAGAGGCATGGAGGAGAGGAGCAGCGGCGTGGAGGAGAGGAGCAGAGGCGCGGCAGCGGCAATGGCGGCGGTGGCGGAAAAAAGGGCAGCCCTTCGGGGTAATGAAACCGAAACCGTGGAGTTCGAAATTCAGACGCGGTACAGCGGGCCTTATATACACAATGATTTACCGCAGCGGGCAACCTAAACGCCCGCTAAAGTAAATATTTACCGCTACGGTCCATCTATACTGCTCGCTGCGGTAAATCATTTACCGGCAGCGGGCACTTATCCTGCCTGCTACGGTAAATGATTTACAGCAGCGGGCGTTTTATCCCGACCACTGCAGTATTAAATTTTTCACTTCAATTTTTTGAACTCTAAATGGATTATAAAAGGATTCAAATAGAAAAGCTATGAATACAAAGTTTGTCAAACTCATCTAGATCTATATTTGTACCAGGTTCACATTTCACAAACTTGTATTGGTCTACATATTATTACAAAAAGTGTGGCACACATCTCATTTTGGTGCGGGAGCTTTCACCACCCTCTTCTCATTACCACTCCGTGCCCAGGGCTTCATCTTGCTATGCTTGCAACTGACCTCGACTACCTTGATCTTCTTTTGATGATCTGTAAAAAGCTAGAGCTCCACGTAGTTGTTGTAGTGCTCGGGGCTTTGCACCCCATCAGCTCCCATGACCCGTTGCTTTCCAGACACGACCACGTGCTTCTTTGTATCCGGTGGATAGATATAGTATGCCACTTGCGCTACATTGATTGCAAGTACCCATTGGTCATCTTTGTAGCCTTTGCTTTTGAGGTTCACGGTGGTTAACCCACAATTGTCCACTACAATTGATTTCGGGTTGACCCAATGGCACTTGAAACCGGTTATCGTAAGTTGAGTCCTTAGTCTAGGTCCCATATTTGTTCGATCTGCCCATAGAATTGTGTCCTATTTTGTGTCAACTCGTCTATGCCCTCGTATCGAACACCGCAGTTCTGTGCCGCACCCTTGTTGTCCTCGTCTTTTTTGTGAAACCTGTACCCCTTCACATCATACCCTTGCCACGTGGTGACTTGGGTCGATGGGCCTTGCGCAAGCTTCTTTACAGTGTCACTATCATCGTCATCAAGCGATATTTCTTGCTCTTTGATCCATTATACAAAACTGTTCATGTGCTCTTTTTGGACCCATTCCTCCGTGCGCTTTCCATCATGAGCGGTGCGAAGCTCTTCCAGGTGTTGTTCGACGTATTTTTCCATGCTCACCAACTGATGGAAGATGCTATAATGAGCTTCTTCTACCTCTTTGTTAGGTATATCAGTGCGCACTTTCCGGCCCACGCACCCTGTCCCTTCGGTTCTTCCCTCGTGCGGGTGAACAGGCAACCCAATCGCCCTCGCGTCTTTAATGTACTTCATACACCAGTTGATTGACTCCTCGGTTGTGTACGCCTCGATCATAGAACCTTCAGGGTAAGCACGGTTATGGACATACCTATTTAAGGTGGACATGAAGCGCTCGTACGTCTACATCTGGTGTAGGTACACTGGGCCCAATTGCTCGATCTGGTCAACCATGTGCATCATCAGTTGTGGCATAATGTCAAAGAAAGTTGGTGGAAAGCACATCTCGAGCTGACAAAGGGTCTCCACGATGAACTCCTTTAAGGCAGGCAACTCTGCCTTATCGATGACCTTCTGCGTGATGAAGTTAAAGAAGTATGACATACGTGTTATCACCATCTTCACATATTCTGGACTGATAGCTCTTATCAATATTGGAAGGAACACCGTGAGCATGACGTGACAGTCATGTGAGTTGTAGCCGGTCATTGTGAGGTCTTTCATGGAGACCAGGCTCTTGATGTTGGAGGAGAAACCGGTCGGCACCTTGATACCCCTCATCAATTTGCAAAAGGTCATCTTCTCGGCATGCGTGAGGTTGTATGCAGCCAATGGGATATCAACTTTACCGTTCTGAGGCTTTCCAGGGTGGAGTTCCTTTCTAATGCCCTGATTCACAAGATCAGTCCGTGACTTGATCCCATCCTTCGTCTTGCTCGGGATGTCTAGCAGAACACCGATCATGCTCTCAAACACATTCTTCTCGAGGTGCATGCAGTCAATTGCATGAGGTGTATGTAGTGTTTTCCAGTATGATAGGTACTTGAAGAAGATCGACTTCTTCTTGAAAGGGGCGACTGGGACATCGTCATCAGGAGACGCCTGCTTGTCGCGCTTTCACTTCCTAGTCGGTTTTGTCCCTTCCTCTGGTGGTTTCTTCTTCTTACCGAACTCGATCTCATCCATATCCTTCACCATCTCATACACCTTTGGCCCCCACTTTGTCTGTGGCATTGGAAGTCGTTGTGGCTCATCCTTATTGTCAAAGTATTCATTCATATCACTTCTTCTATACCTGTGTTTGGCCTTAAGGAACCTTCTATGCCGAGTGTAGACCATCTTGGTGGAACTCGAAAGGTAAGTGTAGCAAGTCCCGTCGATGCAAACTACACATCCAGTCTTCCCTTTGATCTGCCCCGATAGTGAGAAGAGACCGGGGTAATCAGTGATGGTGACAAAGATGATGGCTTTAAGTGTGAAACTCTCCTTTTTGTACGCATCCATCATCTCGACCCCAACATCGAATAGCATCTGCATTTCCACCATGACCGGCTCTAGGAGGACATCTATATCATTGCCGGGTTGCCTCGGTCTAGAGATAAGCATCGTCAACATAAGGTACCTGCGCTTCAGACACACCCAGGGAGGTAGGTTGTAGATGCTGAGGACGACTGGCCAAGTACTGTGCGAGCTACTTAGCTCACCGAACGGGTTCATCCCATCGGTACTCAGCGCGAACCGGACATGTCTAGGTTCGTCACGAAACTCAGGGTAGTCCTTATCGAAATCCTTCCACTGTTGTCCATCGGAGGGGTGTCGTAGCTTTTCATCGTTCTTGACCCGATCAGGAGATGCATGCCATGACATCAGCTTCGCATCCTCTGAATTCCCGAACAGTGCACGCAGACGATCGACCACAGGTAGGTACCACACGGATAGCGCAGGGCTTTTCCTCAGCGTGTAACCTTCTTCTTCCTCATCTTGCTGAGCCGAGATCTGCTTGGCCGCAGCACTGGTCTTCTTCTTGTTGTTGTTCGAAAGATCGTCGTCTGCATCCACGCGGCAACCGGCATTCCTCTTGTATCGACTGAATCCACAGTGTGGACAACTAGTCATGTTCTCATACTTCTCGCCCCAGTACATGATGCAGTGGTTAGGGCAGGCATCAAACTTTCTAACTTTCATCACCACTAGACGGATCAGCTTCTTCGCTCGATATGTATTAGCTTGCACCTTGTTACCACCCGTAGGGTATGTCGTAGCAAGGTAACTTAACAGCTCGTTGAAGCCAATGTCTGACCAACCATGTCGAGCCTTCATCATCAGCATATGGAGGTTGAAACAGAGCGCCGTGCACCCCTCCGGACATTTTCCACCATCCTGGTACAAAGGATCAATTGCCGCCTGCTTCATCTCCCTAAAATTCTCCAACCACTTTGGGTTGCCAAACATAACATCATCCTCATCGATGTGGTTGACTAGATCCTCAAAGAGTTGGACATCTTCGGGTTCCCTCAGAGTAGCATCTTCAGTAGTGTCACCATCATCGGCGTCATCATCTGGAATGTTCTCGAGTAGTTCATCCACTATGATGTAGTCACAAGAATTGTCCCCGTCGTCGTCGGTGGCGGCTGGCACTGGCACAGAAGGTGGTGGTGGTCGAACATGATCTTGGTTGTTCACCGTCACCGTCGACGAGATCACTCCAGATACACCGCAACTCGCATCGAGACTTTGTTCACCATGAGAAGTCCAAACCGTGTAACCCTCCATAAAACCATTGACAATCAGATGAGATTGCACCGTACTATCTGGGTAGCCTCTGAGGTTCCGGCATTTAGAATATGGACATACGGTTGTTGTCTGCTTCAAACTAGCACGATGAGCTTTCGCAGCTGCCATAAACTTCCTCAATTCGCTAAGGTACGAAGATCAAGCACTCTATCAATGTGGTACATCCATTCGGACCTGTCCATCGTAGCTTAACACACGACAAAACAACAAAGTGCTATATAAAAAATAGATCTACTAATAATTGATGAACCTAGACACTCATGATGAGACATATCGCACTAAAAAGTGAGAATAAAAGAGAGAAATAGGTGTGTGGAAGAGCAATCATGTACCTCTTATTATCCTCTCCTCCCCAAATCAAACCTCTAAACCTCAATTTGATGATTTAGTGAAAAATTCGGCAATAACTCCACCCCCAACAAGATGAGAGATCGATCAAGACAAAACTTTAGCCACACCGGTGAATCTAGATTAAAAAACACAGGTTTTATATGATCTAGTACATGGATCTATGAAGAATCTAGACTAAAAACACAAACTAGATCTAGATCTATGCATGGTGGATCCCATGGATCTAGATCTAGATCCACATGAGGAATTGCACTAAAAAGAGAGAAAACAAGGAGAAAAGGGGGTGGGAGAGCAATCATGTACCTCTATTCGTGTCCTACTCCCCCAAATCAAAGCTCTAAAACTGAATTTAAAGATTTGGTTAAAAAATCGGGCAAAACCTCCCCCCCCCCCCACGTTTTGCAAGAGGAGAAGTCGTGGGGAAGAAGGAGGGAGGGCTGCTGCTATTTATAGGACGGGGATAACCGCAGCGGGCAACTTAATATGCCCGCTGCGGTAAATGAGCATCTACCGCAGCGGGCAGCATAATCCGTCTGCTGCGGTAAATAGATTTACCGCAGCGGGCGCCCTATGCTGCCCGCTGCGGTAAATGGAATAACCACAGCGGGCAACGCAGTGGCCAGTTGCCCAAACTGGCCAACGGTTTACCGCAACGGACTCTTAAGATGTCCGCTACCAGGCGCCAAATGCCAGCGCTGCGGTAAATGAATCCTGTAGTAGTGTTGTTCAAATCTGAAATCTCCTTTTAATGCGCACAAATATGATCAACTAGAGGGCTTCAAGAGCTATAATCTTGTCATGTCAAGTTCGCCTAATTTTATTCTAAAAAACAGGATAAGTTACAAGAATGACAACACTCTTGGTTACTACTTACAACATGTCCTCCAACTAAGACCAAACCGAGGACGGTTTGCTGTTAAGAATGGAAGGATGATGAAGACATAGCACCGTCACATACGATCATTGATTATAAGATGAGCTCGTTCCTACATGTACAATGGTGATTTTTGGTATGATTCACTTGGTTCCACATGTACATGTATTTATTCGCTTGTAGCTACAATATGTCTCAAAGTGAAAGCTCATCAAAGTTCAACATTTGATTTGTTGGCAGCTCGATAATGTTTTATTGGGAAGGACATAACACATCCATAGACCCCCTCTGACCTGCTAAGCTCTATGTGGGGATCTAAATCGGACCTATGACATGTTTATTTCACCAAAGCATGTTATGCAATTTCTAAATCCCAAGGTATACTTAACCAAGCATATTTGAGAAGTGGTTTCTAGGTAAAATAGAATCACATCTAACGTCATATCTGTTGGAAATAATTGCAATTTAGCGATGCATAAATTAATTCCGACAATTATAAAACTAACAACAGCATGTAGCATGTAAATATGATCTGCTACTAGCACTATGATCCGAGACAAAATAATAACTTCTAGTGCTAGTAACATAGTGAAGACAAGAGCGAGGAAGAAAGAGAGAGAAGACATCATTACAGTGAGGTTACGACGGCGGTGCGGATCGGCGGCGTCGATGGAAGAAGACGACGTCGGCGGCGTAGAGAGAAAAAGACGTCTAGCGAGCAGTCGCGACAGCGCTTCCCAAAAACCTGATACGTCCCCTACCCCGTGCAGGGACGCGATGAGACGCCGGCTTCGGAGCCTGCTCTCCCGGAGCCGATTGCACGTCGGCGACGGGATGGGGAAGAACGGCAGCAGCGCAACGCAGTGGACAGAATGAGAATGAACTCGTACTCAGGACAATGTCTCGTCCTTTACTTATACACGCGTCGCGACTAAGGAAAGCAATTAGCCGCTCAATCATAGCATTACGGTAATTGACCTGCCATTAGTGCAATTACCATAATACGAGATTAATTGCTTGCCAAAATTGGTCAGCGCAATTTTCTCCATGCATGCAAAAATTCAGAGTACCAAAAGAAAGCCGTGCACCCGTAAGATCGGGACGGGAAATTGCCGGATCATCCACGCGCATGTTGTGCGTACGCGCCCATTGGCACCGCCCCGTCCCGCCCGGCGAGGCGAGGCGGCGCCTGTGTTTCTTCCTTTCCTCTCCTCATTCATTGCTCAACTAGAAGAAGTGAGCTCACCTCTTTAAGGATGTCTCACCCCTTCTAGATAGGCAATGTCACCTCCCTTCTAGATAGGCAATGTGGGACTAAAGTCCCTGTGAGCGGACCTTTGGAATTTATTTGGAATTATTATTTGGGTCTTAGCCCAAAAACTCTAACAATATCAATTGTGGCTTAACTCATTTGATGTAAGATAACTGTTTAGACTTTAGAGCCCCGGTACAAGAGGAGATCATTTAGTCGTCGACGCTAGGAATACGTTTGATTGCGAACTGAATTCTAGACATGAACCGCATCTAGGTGTGTTCTCTCCTTTCATATACGTTGCTCTAACCTCCGCCCCTACTATTTTCTGACTTCCTTCCTAGTCATGGAGCATGCATGCTGTCACACAATGGAGACTTCCGTTTATTTTTTTGTTTTGGTTTACCAGGTTTTCCTATACATTGAGCAGAAAAGTGTGCAACATCCAACAAACCACCCGTCACTAGGATGGCCACATGACATTTTCAATAAGCTGACTTACTATTTCTTGTTATTATTAATCTCTTCACAAGACAGAATCTCAATCATACACACTCTACCAATAGTGGAATTGGAGCACTGATCTTTACCGATAAAAGAGGCCACGTATGTTTATTGCACGGTTGACTAAAGGTCTGGCTGCTATGAGCTGTTTTTTTTTCCTTTAAAACACTTATTTTCAAAATAGATTCATATGTGAAGTTATTTTTCTTCTACTCTTATATTATAAAGATATAAGTTGGGATGAAACTAAAAAAAAGTAGCTTATCTCAGCTCTCTTACTTATTTATCTCTCATCTATATATAAAGTTGTTGGTAAAGCTATTTGCTACATAATTTTTTTCAAAATAGCTCAACTTTATTTAGAAAGTTTCTTATAAAGCTATTTTTTAAAATAATAACTTTACTAGTAAAGCGGAGCTGTGCTAAATAGACCCTAAATATCAAAGATTAAAGCTAGGGAAATACTTTCGCTGCCATGTTTTGATATTTTTTTACATTTATACTATGTATCTAGATATAATATATATTTAGATACGTAGTAAAAATAATGAATTTAGTAGTAAAAATAATGAATTTAGAAAAGCTAAAACGAGTACCTTGGATGTTTCATCATATACAAGGACTGGATCGGATATTATTTCAACAAAAACGAGAGGAGCCTCGCTTTTACATCTGAGGTCGACCATATCAAGCTGTGGTGTGGGCCTCAACTAGTAAAGAAGGCTATCAGTCCAGTTCATCAGTTACGGTACAATATTTATTTCTCATAACAAAACAGACAAAAATAACATCATACTGACTTATCACGAATAAGCCGCGTATGACCATATCATCATTCCATTTGGTCTGCTTTCGCACATCTCTAGAAACTAAGAGTAACTAGCAGCTAGTTAGCTTTCTTATTTTAGAAACTTGTTCACCAGGTTTTATATACGTTCTTGATTTGACATAGGTACTTCTACTTTTCTAAATTTATTCAAAGATTTAATTGTACTATTCTTGCAGCGGTATCAACGGCCCTTCAACAATGAAGCATATAGAGTGATTTCATCAATCTTGAGATTTGATAGCTAAAGATAATCATATACGTGCATTCATATAGGTAACTATGCATTTATATATGTGACCGTTTGTGTCTATAATTATATTGTGGTTCACAAAATAAATTTTTCATTCAGAAAACTAGTCCATGAAAAACATGTGCTTCTACACGAGAAGGCTATTAGTCTTAAGAGACCTAAGAACTAAACATTTGCGTTTAATGCACACTGACGGGTAAACAACACTTTTTTTTGTCCTATCTTTCTTTGTTCATTTTATAAGACAATATCTACATATGCATAATGTATTACCATGAATGTATCAATTATCTTGGAGTTTTTCTTGATTTATATATGTAGTTTTTCTCCCTGTGCATAACACTTCCGTATATGTTCTCTATACATTGTAGTCAATGTCTCATGGTACCATCAATTTGTATTTTGGTTTTTAAATTTTGATTTTATTAGTTGCTATAATTTTTCCAAATTTGTAAAGCACCATAACCAGTTCATTGCCGTTCTCATTTCTCTTTTTTTCATTTTCACTATATTTATATTTATAGATAAATAAATGTGGAAAAAATAAGAAGATGTAATAAATATGGAAATAATAATAAGAAAATGTATGGATATAATATATATATATATATATATATATATATATATACCTAATAATAAGAGGTAAAATTTCAGCCACTTTTTTTTCTATATTTTTTCGTCTGGTCTCCCCGAGGATGTACAGGCGTACTTCTATCCGTACTCGGTATAACGCAAAAACATATATGGAATCCACGCTTGACATGACCCATCATCCTATAAACAACCAATTCGCATCCAAATTATCTCAGCCCCCATCGAGCCGGCGTCGAGTCGTGAGCACGTGCTGTGACAATGAGGCGTCGTGGAGTCACGAGCAGGGGCACAAGAGAGAGACGGCGAGACGACGCCGACGACGAGGCGACGTCGAGTCGCGAGCACGGGCCATGACGGCAAGGTAGCATGGGATCATGAGTGAAGGCGTGGGGCAGCGACGACGTGGTGGTGTTGAGTCATGAGCATGAGCCGCGACAACGAGGCAACGTCGAATCGCGGACGCGGACGCTCCATGGCTTTTCCCTACGTGTTGGCGCTGGGCCTCCCTGGTTGCTTCATATGCGCAAACACGCCTGAGGTGGAGGAGGGAAACACGGAGACGAAGGTTTGACAGGGGTGCCGACCATCCTCACCGCTCTTGTCTAGCATGATACAATGTTCGATTTCTAAACCTATTGAGTTGTGTATGTGACGCAGACTTGAAAACAATTAACTTTATAACCTTGTTTTGATGCGTATGTATCTACCTCAAACCACATGGATCGGAGTGTATTGAAATGAAAATTAGTTCAAATACGCTCCAACACATGTGGTTTAAGAAAGATACATGTGCATCCAAACAAGGCCTATATATATGAATCTTTATCCGATTTATCATGATAGAAGATTATATTATATATTTTTCTTGGACGGTTGTTTTTTTTAAAAAAAAATAGTTTTTCAATATGAATCATATATTTTTTTTATTAGAGTTTGGTTTTTTTGTCCCGTTACAACGCACGGGCATATTTGCAGGTATATATATACCTAATAATAAAGAGGTAAAATTTCAGCCTATTTTTTGGTCTGGAATTTTTTTCGTCTGTATATATTCGTGGCATTTACGGCCCAATCCAGCGTACGGACCACTCAGCTGCCGGCCCAACCAACCAGGCGGCCCAGTCATCCTTGACCTTCACCCACACAACATCAAGGCTTACCACTACACCGCAATTGCTCCTATGACAGTTATTGAACTTTTATTTATTTATTGTTCTAACAACTTTAAACTTTCAAATGGTAAAAACCTTAAGGTGGGTAAAATAAATAAATTTGTCTTTCTTTACTTAGCGGACAATGGACATTGTCTTTCGTTCAGACTTATACAAGTGTGAATAACATTTATGTAACTTGATACGTAGTTCAATTTCAAAAAATACTAGGTAGTGTATGTGACTCGGACTAAAAAAAGAAAAAGTTTGAATAGCTCTTGTATAGCATGATATAAAGTTCGTTTCCAAAACCTATTAGGTTGTGTATGTCACCGGACTCGGAAACCACCAACCTTCGAATTCTATTCTAGGCTCACAATAGAGATAAATATATTATATTTTTTTGACCGATTTCACTAATGTCCGTATATTTTCATTAACATTCGATATTTTCCCATTGCAACGCACGGACACGTTTGCTAGTGTAATACTAAAGAGGCAAAATTTCTCCATCTATTCTTTTTTGGCATGGTCTCCTCTAACTAACTTTGTGAATATGAGACTGTCTATTTCTATATATATACAAGATTTCTTGAGATATTATGGAACTATAAATAAGTAGAAATCCAAATCCCAATACATCCCTATGATTCAGTAACCTAAATAGAAGTCCCAATGGAATACGTTCCAATTTTTTTATGAAACTACGCACATTTTTGTTTCTTTTTGTTTGTTTGTTTGTTTATTATCTTCTTTTTTCGTCCAGTCCGCATAGGATGTTTTTGCTTCTTTATTTTGAATCCATTAGCAACTTCAGAGTACTTATCTTATCTAATAGGAGAGGCAAATAGAAGTCAAAAAAGCAAGAACGTCAGGTAGAAAGAAGGCTCTATTCTTGTAAAAAAAAATGGACATGGTAAGAGATAGGAAAAACAGAAGCTAAAAAAAAAGAGAAAACAGGGATATCTATTCGGCTGCACCAAATTTGGACGCATTATTTTTATTCTTATGGTGAAGAAACAGAGACTGAACCGACGTTGCTATCTCCTACCCAAGCTGGTCAATCATATAAGTATGCACCTATCTAATTACGTACATGAATATAACATTCTTACGTTTATTGGAAAATAAAAAAATAGGTAGTGAATTAACCTGCTGATTCGATCAAAAAATTTACGTGCATGAACCATTTATTTTGGAAAACTTACGTGTATGAACAAATCATCTCATTGGTAGGTACCGAGTCTATTTTTTCCTTTTATAAAATGACATATGCAACACCTTTAACTCGGCTAGCTTGGAGCAACTCCAACAATTTGGCAAATTTTCTTTGCCAAATATTGTTATTTGTCAACTGCTAAAACGATATAGAGAGAAGAAAAAAAGTCATCTCCAAGAGTTTATTTTCTTTGACTCGGGTTTGTTCTTTCCCATTAATCTTGTTCACATAAAGTTCAAGCCATATACGATACTTTTTTTTCCAATTCACAATTATTGGTTTGATCTTGTTATTTTGATCCCAATCAAAATATATCCCTTCATCCTGATAGCTAGAAATAATAATTCTAATCCAAATATAGCCTCTGCTCCCATATACGTGAATACAAATTTCTATTCTAAACAGAAAAACATAAGAATATAAATTTCTTTCCATAAAAAAGAATAGAAAATTATATGTTCGTGATTAAAGAAGACTCCGCAAAAAAGACGAGAAGGCCGTTAAGTAAACATATAACACGGCATCGTTGTCATCATTGAATATTGTGCCCTGCTCACCTCCAACTACAGCATCGACTGCTCCTTCATGGTGCTTGTGGCGCATTAATAACTCCATGTGTAGGAACCTGCACTGTGCGTTTTTTTCCGTTGCATCACACGAGCACATCTGGTAGTAATATATTAATATGAGAATATGATGATCTTTATGGATAAAATAGACCATACAACCAACTATATTTTGTATATTGTGACATGATTACATAAACAATAACTAGTAAGACTAGCTAATTTCTCCAGTGCCTATGTATTTATAGGTTTAATTGGCAAATCGCCCCTCGGATCGAGCGAGGCGGAGCTCGCGCCCCCTGGGTCAGACGAGGCTGAGTTTATGTGACCCTGTCGCGGGGCCAGTTTGGATAGCACCGCCTCCCTTAAGCGTCAACTTAGGCATGATTGACGCTAATAATCATGTGATCATTAGGTACCTTGATATTTGCATCCAACAATTAGTATATGAGTCATTGCCGGAATTTGCACAAAAAAGTAAATGTAGATAATTCTCATGCTCCATTTTATACTTGATCTATTGATGCCACAACATGTATTAAGTTAATTTTTTATATTAATAGTAATATAAATAGGTACTTTTGAACATATATAAGCAATTTATGGCTATTTACATATTTTGACAATAGTATACGTCGGTAGTTTAGATATAGACTTAATGATGAAAATATTTTAGTTTACTCTTTTTTGTGTGAACAGATTTTAGTTTACTCTTACTAATGATAGAAGTGGTAATATACATGTCATTTATATAATTTATTATAATGGTATATAGTAAAGTTGCATGTACATTTAGGAGCTTTACTTTACATTTGTTTTATAATTGCATATGTTAAATACAAAGCCATGAAGATATTTTATTTAGTTTTCATATGTAGGTGTGTAAGTTTTAAGGCATTATAGGTCTAATAATGTTTTTATTGTCATCATCATGGTGAGGACCAATTAAATTGATGGTCTAAAACTTTTCTGATTTTTCGTGTTTTATTTTCCAGGTCAACTCTCCGTGTACGCTAAACTATCATGTTGCCGTGCCTTTCACGGCTTCGCTTCGCTTGTGCTTGCGTTAAGGTTTTGAAATTCTTTGTTGCTCTATTTTTTTATCGTGTTCGAGGCTTGTAGAAATCTCTATGGTCTTTTTTATCTCCAAAACCGCCATAGTTGACAAAGCATACTTGCATTTTTTTTTTGTTGTTGTTGTCTTTGATTTAAAAGATTTTCACAGATACATCCCTGGTGCTATGCTTCCAAAAAGAAAAAAAGATCTTGATCTCGACGCTGTGAACTGAAAAGGCAAAAAAAAAAAGACAGGTTCACGCCGCCCTTGTGTCTGCAGTTGTTGTTACTTGTGTTTTTTTGTTACGGAAAAGGTAGTCCGTCTATTTTGAGCACTATTCTTTGAAAGCATTTAATTTAATTGAGGATAAAAAACCATGTAGGATCGGAGTATACCGCAATAGCGAGATATAAATATTGTGACAAAGATGTTTGGTATTATTATAGTATTGTTATGATTATCATGGACAAAATATCGTGGGTTGTCGCACGTAGTTTGCCGAGGCCTTTAACGCATGGTTCCTCCCAGAGTGACCCAGATTATTTTTCGCATGCCTCCCATGTCGCCGCCGGTCGGTTTTAGTAGGAAGGAAAAGCTAGAGAAGGGAGTCTATCTAGAAGAGAAAAGCGCGCCGACACCCTCTGGAACGGGCGCACACGCTGCATCGCCAGCCGTGTGCCCGTTAGCCGTGGCGCATTCGTACGTCGGTCTCCAGTCTCCAGTCTCCACACACACAAGCTCGACGTACGCGCGGGGCGGGGCCGCAGCCTCGCAGTCGCAGGGGGCTGAGAAAAATTGCGTAGCCGCCGGGCACGAACCGGCGCTGCGCGTGTTTTTCGGGTCCTTTTTGCCCTGGACTTGGCCTCCTTGCGCCCCTTCCCTACCCTGCGTCTGCTGCCACGAGGCGCAAGCACCGGTCCACGGACGGGACGACCGGGGTATCGGGACTCGAGCGTGACATCATCGTCGCGGGGGCCGGCTTCTCTATAAAATGGCCTCTGGTTGCGTCGCCTCCCTCCCCATCCGTCCGATCTAACCGTCACATCGCTCCTCAAGGCCGATCTCTTGCGACTGCTGCCCTTGCCCCTGGGCCAGCCCTCCTTCCCTTAAGTCCACGGCACCGTCGTCGTCTCGTCCGACCATGGCTGCTGACTCGGTCAAGAAGCCGTCCGACGGCGGCAAGGCGACGCCGCCGCCCAAGTCATCCGACTCCGGTACGCCTCTCTCCTCCCATGCAGCGAGCGCTCTGTGTCTGTTTGGAGATCTAGCTGCTGCTTCTCTCGTCGCTAATAAATAGTACAGGTAATTATAATTAAAATCAAACACAATGGCTCTGCTACGGGGGTGAGGCTGGTGATGATCGAGTAACCACAATAGCGAGTACGAGAGGGAGATGAGAGAGAGATCGTTGGATGGGCACGTCATCAAACTCTGCCGCGCCCGAATCATGCATGTTCCATTGTTCCCCCTCGATTCTAGCTAGTCACGGGTGTCCCTCCGGAAATTCAGACATCCTTGTCCGCATGAAGGTAATCCCCATGTGACTTTCTTTGTTTTCATCCATACGTGCTCCGTACAGCATACTACTACTGGTTGATGGGCCATGTCCTTGTCACTAGTAACATGAAGTTACTCCAAGGCAGGCAAAGGCAACATGGACAGCGTCGTTGTGTGGGGCAGCCCGCGCCTCGTTGTAGCTTGTTTACGGTTTCGGTCCTTGAATTGTTGGCTTGAGCTTGTTTCAACTTACCTCTCGCATAGAACACAGTTTAATCAATTTATAACATTATTTAATCAGTTACTTTTTTTTTTCAAATGGCGAGGAAACCACGGAAGCATAAAAAGTTTCTTTTCAAGACAAACATCAAAATTGCGTCAGAGATGATATTGCGACACTATCACTTTTTAATAAAGAAATACAGAAATACTATAAACCTATTTCAACTTATTATAGTTATGATATATCATTTTTCTCTCACAATAAAATACTCAAAACCACTCGGAGCTGACTTTATTAGCCAGTCGAAAATAGTTACTACTTGTACTTCTTGCGGGTACCTTGTCCAAAATAAAGCACCAAATCATTACAGAACGAGTACCGTTGGGCGGTACCATGTTTCCTTTATATTAATATAATTATCATACGACTATATAATACGTACGTGCAAGTACCCCTACCTATTAGCATATTCATTTACTTTCATATGCGAATCTGGAAGTAAGAAGACCTCTGCACCAATTGCGCATGCTCCGCCAAAGAATTGTTATTTCTGCAACAGGTTATTTTTAATTCGTCGTCTACAACATTGGATTTTATTAGTTTATAAATAGTTGGAATAAAAAATCACATGGTATATAATGATCCATATATGTCCCGTGGCCACATTCATTCCAGTGTTAGGATGGGAGTTGACCGTTAATATATTATTAGACCTACATGTACATGCATGGCTACACCTGGACCTGGTCAAAGCCTCCCGGCAGTCGGCATTAAAAATTTTGTTTGAATCCTTTTCCCAAAAAAAAAGGTAAATCTTGTTTGCCATTATGGTCAATCTGATACACATCCACCTGTTCGTTTCATCGTTTTCAGTGGCTGATAAGTTGGCTAATGCGTTTTTTGTTGTTGTTCTGTGAGACAAAAATATTATTTCGGTGGTTGATAAGTCGGCTGATAAGCCAAACGAACATGGTGATCACATCTAACTCAATGAGACCTTTTAATTACTAGGAGTAGGCTCATCCTAGTATTTGATTCGCATGGGAAACTGATGTCTTCGACATGGTTGCAATACCAACCATGCTATCCTTTAAGATAACTGTACAAAAAGTCCCAAATGTCTTGTACTCCTATATTCCATGAAATGTTAGCGTTCCAACAGTCACTCATGTCCCTTAAGGAACAACAGCTTATAAACTGAAAAGTGAAAATCCAACAGCGTATAAACTGAAAAGTCAAAAAATTACAGTGATATATATGTTCTTTTGTTTTCTGCGCCGATATGTAATGGATTCACACGGTTGGTGTCCAGCAGTGTCCACCCTATACGTGTGTCGTCCTTGCTCCAATCCAAAGCTCGGCGGCAAAACGTAGAGGCACATTGTCAAGTTCGGGTCGTCATGGATTTGGACTTTTCGACGAGCCGATGAGCCTTCTGATTTGATAGAGCCTAGCTTGGAGATCATCTCGAATGGGACACATCGTTCCGGCGCGAGTAGCGTAGCGTTCAGTTCGTCTCCGCCTTTTGCAAACTGTCTCAGCAACCTGTTGCTTTCAGACGGCGAAGAGACGAACGTACGAGTACTAGTTAGCCGTCGGAGAGACAGCGACACTCTGCGTTGGAATTGGACATGTTTAGTTTACTATTGGGGTGTCAAAAACAAGACACGTTTGATCCAGCTACCGCTACATCCAAAGTGTGCGTCAACCAGTTGAAAACAGAGCCGTGTACCGTAGTATACAGGCAGCTCACTCTGACATTCTTTTTTCTTTATTCCGGACCAACTACTCCGAATCTGGTAGCTAAAATGCATTAGTTCCACACCAGTTGGTTGCTCCAGCAGGGAATTGTTATTGTTCCTATATAGTACTGCGTACATAATACGACGACAGTTACGTGTTCAATTTGGTGCCACTGCCACTTGGTAGTTGGTAGTAGTAGCGCTTCCGTCCGTTGCAGTGTCAGGACGGTGGTTGACTTTGACTCGCTCAGCTATCTTTATTGCAAGAGGGCCAGCAGCTAAACATCAACGACGTAACTTATTCTTCTTTCAATTTCAGCAAGGAAATAAAATCCTGTTTATTTAATTTAGCATTCAACTCATCTTTGGCAAAAGTCATCCCTGGTGTGCATTTTGCATACAATTGGTATATATATATATATATGTGAGGGTTCCAAACTGTAAGTGTAACACGATACTATGGTGCAACTTGTGGGTGGCCGCACAGGCGGCATGGTCCAGAGGCTCCCGCGCCTGGCGTTCGTCTTCTTGCTGGCGCTGCTGTACCGGCAGCTGCAGGCGCCGCCTCCCAAGATCCCCGGGACGCCCGGTGGGCCTCCGGTGACGTCGTCGAGGATCAGGCTCAAGGACGGGCGGCACCTTGCGTACCACGAATCGGGCGTCCCCAGGGAGGAGGCCAAGTACAAGATCATCTTCATGCACGGGTTCGACTCCTCCAGGTACGACGTGCTCCGCGTCTCGCCGGAGCTGGCCCAGGAGCTGGGCATCTACCTGCTCTCCTTCGACCGCCCCGGGTACGGGGAGAGCGACCCGCACCCGGCTAGGACCGAGAAGAGCATCGCCTTTGACATCGAGCAGCTCGCCGACGCCATGGAGCTTGGTGCCAAGTTCTACCTCACCGGCTTCTCCATGGGCGGCGAGATCATGTGGAGCTGCCTCAAGTACATCCCGCACAGGTATGTACAGTATTCTTCTTCTACTAGTTCTAGCATCACAAGGCCCAGACGGGCACGGATCGTGGTCGTGGGCTGAATATTTTAATTTCCGCATGCAGGCTTTCCGGCGTAGCCATCCTGGGCCCTGTGGGCAACTTCTGGTGGTCCGGGCTCCCCGCGAACGTGTCCCGGGACGCCTGGAACGTGCAGGTGGCGCAGGACAAGTGGGCCGTGGGCGTGGCGCACCACGCGCCCTGGCTCACCTACTGGTGGAACACCCAGAAGCTGTTCCCGGCCTCCAGCGTCATCGCCTTCAACCCGGCCATCATGTCCCGGGCGGACATGGCACTCATCCCATCCTTCGCCTACAGACCCCACGCCGTAAGCCAGCCAGCCCTCTCCACATGTTGCTCAACCCGGCCATCTGTTTGGATTTACTATTCAAAAATTTTGAAATGACTTTAATTAATTCGAAACTGAGGGCCGGATCGGAGTATTATATTGGGATGTTGCTCACTTTGTGTTGTGTGACTTGCAATTGCAGTACCAGGCACGGCAGCAGGGCGAGCACGAGAGCCTGCACCGCGACATGATGGTCGGCTTCGGCAAGTGGAGCTGGAGCCCGCTGGAGCTGGAGGACCCGTTCCCGGCCGGCGACGGCAAGGTGCACCTGTGGCACGGCGCCGAGGACCTCATCGTGCCCGTGGGGATCTCCAGGTACATCAGCCAGAGCCTGCCGTGGGTGCGCTACCACGAGCTGCCCACAGCCGGACACCTCTTCCCCATGGCAGAAGGGATGGCCGACGTCATCGTCAAGTCGCTGCTGCTCGGCGAAGAGTGACCATTAATTTTGTGACATTTGTGGTCGTCATCGTCGACTCTCCCTCGTAGTTTTTCCGGTGCAGCTCTTTGCTTTTGAGTCCTTGTGTTGTATGTGCAGTGAGAACGAATGCTTGCTACGGACATGCATGTCCAGCTTTGCCATTGTTTCTTCTATTCCTATCCTTATATTATATAAATATATAGAGGAATATATATTATTATACGAGAAAAATAAGCTACGTGCATCTGTAGTCTCAAAAAAAGTTTGTCTTTCACTCTTTCGTTTCGCTTTTGTCCAACGACAAAAAGTTTGTCTTAAAGCATTGTATGTTAAAACAAATGATTTCGCTTCAAACAGAGCGCGAAGGTGAGTTATACGCCCAGAGCTCCGGACTAGGCTGAAAATTAAGAAGCTTTAGGCCCACTAATACAATTCAGGAACTGCAAAGTCATGGGCGGGGAGAGGAACTGAGGATCAGGCTGAAAAGAAGCTTTAGGCCCACTAATAATCCAGGGTATGTACACAACTGATTTGTAAGAAGTGGACATACTAACATGCTAAGCCTATTTGACACATGGTTTCTGCGGCTGATTAGCCGACTTATGATTGTTTTATTTTGAGTAGTCTAGCATCATAAAATCAACAAACTAGAATTGCATGGGATCTCTGTGGATGTATGAGGACGGGTCTCTCTAAACGTGATGAATAAAATGATAATAATTATAATCCTTCCCTCTGCCCCGACCCCCGCGTCGTCTCCCAGGCGACACGGGGGATCCCGCCGCCGCCGCACCTCGGGGCCTATCCGAGGGCCACCCCGGCTGCCATCGCCGCTCCTCCTCGGCTTACAGCGGCGGCGGCCCACTTCCCTTCCTCAACCCATCCTTTCCCCATTCTCGTCCTCCCCCGGCTCTCCCACAGTCGTTCCCTTCCCTCATCCATCTTCATTGGCGGCTACGGCAACCGGCCAGGTGGGTGCATCCGGCTCTCCAGCGGGCGGTTCAGGTGGCTCCGGGCATGGGGCAGCCGTTTGGGCAGTCCCTGCGGCGGGGGCTTCTTGGGTGACGGCGGTTGGATCTGGCCGCCAACACCCTCCTTCCCTGCGGCGGATGATCTGGACGGCGATCTGTTCCAACGCCTGGCGGCCGGTTCACGGGGCGGCAGTTTGGGTGAAAACCCTGCCTAGCATCCTACGTCGGGCCGGTGGTGGTGGTACTCAATGTGCCTCACTTCTTATTGAAGGCGTCGTTGAATCTGTTGCGTCCGTGGGCGTTCAATAACTAGGTGAAAACCTAGCCTGGTTTCTCCTGGACGGCGACGGTGGCGCAATTGGCGCGTCGTCGAAGTTGTTGTTCGTCAGGGCCAGGATTTTCTACCGCGTGTTACCTTGCTGCGCAGCTCAAGACTGAGGTGACGCTTGATGGCGTAACAGCTCGGCTTTTGGTGGGTAGGCTTGCATTTGCACCAAATGCTTTGGGCTGTTACCTTAGAAAAAACTTCTAGTCTTTAATGGTGGTCAGTGTCCAACACTTTAAGTACTTTTTTTAAGTCTGACAAACGTATTTTTAGCGGCTTTGTCTTGACGCTGGTGATCTTATTCTAGTGGAGTTGTCATCACGTTGGTGATCTTATTTTAGTGGAGTTAACATCACGGAGCAAATCTGTTTGTCGCGTAGGACTACTCGAGCTCCTTGTTTAGGGAGGTAATTTTTTTCGTCAGTTTCTTTCTTTTTAATTTTCCTGTTGTAATAATTTGGCCTGATTCTACACACGGGTAGATGAAGTCAGATAGTTTCTATCCTTTATCTAAAAAATAGACCATCAAAAGAAAAAGAAAAATATTTAAATTAAGATTTTTATTCATCTTACTAATGATCGAAGAGATGTATTTTGATTAGGATTTCTATTCAGCTTACTACGATAATAGAGAATCTCTATATTTAGGTTAGGATTCCTAACTATGCATGTTACCTCAAAAAATTCTCTTACTAATGATTGGAGAGATCTATTTTGATTAGGATTTCTATTTAGCTTAGGGACAATTGCATCACTGTCCTTGTTTTGAACTCTAACTGCACGTTTGCCCTTGTTTTTTTTTAACTTTGCATGTTTGTCCCCGTTTTTCAAAATCGAAGGTAACGTTTGCCCCTATTTCTTGACACCGTGAGCTGTTGGTAAATAATAGATAAAAATATGTTTCAAAAAAGAAAAAAATAGAGAAAGACTATATTACCCCTTATCCAAAACACACCCGTGTTGGGCGTCGGGCGGATCCAAGGGAGGGGCCATGCGCAGCGTGCATGGGTGGCCAGTGCGGCGAGCGGGCAGACCAAGTGCGGGGCGCGGGACCAGCCAGTCGCGAGCGCGGGCGGCCGACACGGGGCGCAGCAGACCACCCACGGGGTGCGGCGCAAGGGCGGGTGGCACAAGGGTGGGCGGCGCGGGGCGCGTGCAGGGCAGCCGTGGAGCGCACCGCATCGCGAGTGCGTGCGGGCCAACCACGGGGCGTGGCGCGAGGGTGAGCGGCTGACGCGGCAACGAGAAATTTCAGCAGCGCAACCGGTGGGGCGACGGCGGGCAGGCCCAGCAGGGTAGCCCGCGGGGCGTCGAGCGGGCACAACGACGCTTCAGGCTACCGGCGCTGTGGCGAGCAGGACGCAACCTGTGGCCAGAGCTTCTTGGGCCATTCATGTCAAGGGCATTTCTGTCTTTTCAGCATGTATGTAGCATTGTTAACTCTCCTTCATGGAATAGCGGCAACTAGAAGTTGCAAATTCAAAAAACAGGGGCAAACATGCAAAGTTAAAAAACAGAAGCAAACGTGCACTTAGAGCTCAAAACAAGGGCAACTATGCAATTGTCTCTTTAGCTTACTATATGATCAGAAAGATCTGTTTAGACTAAAATTTCTATCTTTATGTAGGTACATATAAAGAAGAGCAAGAGTGACTAGAAAAGTGAATAGATATAACTTTTACATTCATGGACTTATTTAAGACTTAAGAGGGCGATAAAAAATTAGGAATTTTTTTTTGTCTCTTTATTATTAGGTATAGATATAGATATACAACTAACATACATTTCTAAAAAAGTACTCTATCCATCTCAAATTATAAGGTACTTTAACAATCTTAGAGAGTCAAATCATCTTAACTTTGACCAAAGTTATAGAGAATATTATAAAGATTTATGATATTATATTTATATTATAAAAATATAATTGATAAAGAATCTAATAATACTTAATTAGCATTATAAATATTATTATATTACTGTATAAATTTGGTCAAAGTTGAGATGCTTTGACTCTCTAAGATTCTTGGAAGTCTTGTAATTTAAGATGGAGAGAGTAAGTAATACAGTAACATACTAGTAAACCTTTGTAAAAAAAACATACTACATGATGGATCACTTTGCTTCCCACGCGTAAAGAAAATGATTATCCACAACAAACAAAGTCGGGCTGCTTTATATTAACAATATATATTAGCCCATAACCATCTCATAGACACTTGAATGTGACACCTAACCGCCCATACCCATCCCATCTGTACCAGATGCAGCTCTAAAAGCTCAAAATCATTCCAAAGTCTATCACGATATTGATCCACGACAATCACCGCCCACCGCCAAATAATTCATACAGTACATATACAGACATTAACAAATGATGAAAAGAGATACATTCCAGATCAAAGTATGCTCTTAGTATATAGAGTAATTAATTAGTCATGTGGATGCCCCTGATCGCCTGCCTGATCATCTAGTGATTAATCGTCCATCTCCGCCGTCTTGGTCTTTGGAGGCCCGAACCTCTTCTCGAGCCGGCGGAGCTCCTCCGGCGAGAGGCCGAACGCCCTCTCGAGGACGCCGTCCTTGATCCCGGACCCGAACACGGTGGCCGGGATGCGCACGATGCCTGGGTTCTCGCTGTTGAAGGTTCCGTACACCGTGGCGGGCTCGTCGCCGACGTTCAACTGGAAGTGCACCATGGCGCGCGGGAACACCATGACCTCCCCTCTCTCGAGCACCTTGGCGAAGAGG
The DNA here is from genome assembly GCA_022036555.1 of Microstegium vimineum. Taxonomy (NCBI): domain Eukaryota; kingdom Viridiplantae; phylum Streptophyta; class Magnoliopsida; order Poales; family Poaceae; genus Microstegium; species Microstegium vimineum. Next base: position 30,592,922 of record CM039121.1, read on the forward strand.
CGGCCCCCCGAGTCGACGAAGCCCGCGTAGACGCGGCCGGCGAGGACGAGCGCCGTCTCGGTGGCGCGCGGGTGGTAGTGCGGCGGGTTGACCCCGCCCGCCGCGGAGAGGTCGGCGCGCGCGAAGGACACGCCGAGGGTGTGCAGCGCCGGGAACTGCGCCGGGGTCACGGACACCCCCGCGAACCCGGTGTCCGCCGAGAAGTTGCCCGCCGCGCGCACGCCGCCGAACGCGAAGTCCCCCGCCGTCAGGTTCGCGGGGCTCCTGCACGGGTAGGACGGCAGCAGCGGCAGCTCCACGGCCCGCCCGCGCCCGCCCGTGTCTGGCACGCAGTAGTCCTGCACCGCGTCCGGGTCCGCCGTTGCCGACGCCGGGAGCAGCACGGCGGCGAGCAGGAGGAGGAGCAGATGACGCGGAGCCATTGCTGCTGATGCCTAATGCTAGCTAGTGTCGTCGGTTGCCGGTCGCCGGCTGGCTTGCTTGCTCACGGTTGGTCAGCACTCAGCACAGTAGGGTCTCACTCTCACCCGTCGGTGCACGGTGCGTGGTCACCACTAAACTCTTTTCGAGTTGCAGCTGCAGCTTTGCCTGGGGATGGGGAGGAGGGCGACTCTTCTCGAGCACATATAAACCAACATGTATGTGTTCTATAAACTAAACTATGATTTGCGACGCACTGTCCTACGCTGAACTTTTAGGTTGGTTCCATAAATCATGGATTTATTTTTCCGCTGCATATTTTATCAATGCGTGCGCTGATGTGCAGATATTGTTGTTGAGTGTCGGGCCTGTCGGCTTGTTTGAAATGGAGTGGAGTTGTGGGTGCAGTACTGCAGTGGAAAGGAATAGGATACATGGAAAACAAGGAGAAATTCGTGGAGAAAAAAAAAACAGCGGCTCTTCCTGGATGGAAGTAGTAGGAAACAGAGTACACCCATGCGGTGGGCAGGCATCTTTGACTGGAGAAAATTCCTTGGGTCAGGTCATCCAGTCATAGCTACCTTCCTGGAAATACAGTACATGAGTTATCCTTATCCTCAACAAAAGAAAAATAGGAAAATGCACGAATTCATGTGATTCTATCATGTCAGAACATGAGGAGGACCATTGGACCAGACCTGGGTTCTTGTTCGTCAACGCTGGAGGGTTTCGATGATGCGGGGGGGGGGGGGGGGGGGGGGGGGGGGGGGGGGCGGTGAGGATAATAAACACATGCTCCAATCTCTCCATGTATGCAAATTTCTCGTAAAGTAATTCTATTTGGTGCCGATGCTGTATGCTGACCTGTGTGTATAGCAATGTTCTCCCGCCTTTTGTGAGCAGGGAGTTGTATGATCATGACAACGTCTCAATGATCTGGGCAATGATGCTTTCGTGGCGTAGCAGACTGGACACATGCCCGATGCCGAAACGGGAGCTACTAGCAGCTAACGCTTACCGCCGTATCGGCTTCGGCTGGATATATCCCTTGCCACTGACGCAACTTGCTTGCAGCATCCATCTCATCATTGCCTACACAAGACACGGTGGTGATTAGAATGTAGGTACATGATATCTACTCTTCGTTAAAGATTACCTGTACACTGAACACAAAGACATCTATCCCACACTCTGGATTAAGCACAAACAAGTCCTTGTTTTGGCATGCCATTTTAACTTCCAACATGACATTTAAATTTCAGATTGAAATTTAATTTCAAACACGTGCTTTCTCAAAAAACTTCGATTTACTTAAGCACATATGCTGGGAAATTATATGAGAAAATACTACTTCAAACCATGAATTTAGACGATTTTTCCTGGTTTTTGGAGACTATTTTGAGGCTAAACAACTTAAGCAAAAATTAAACTATTGCCTTGTGAGAAGAATTTCAATTTCATACCTAGAAAAGCCTCCGTTGTTGCCCGTGCATGGGCAACCACCCGTCACGCCACCGAGGGAGCGACTGATCGACGTCGTGGAAGCCAAAGAGTGTCCAGAGAGGTGTCATGCCATCACTCTAGGTGCGGACTCAACCACCCCTCCCCAATGGATGATCATGGATGCGATGGACGACGTCAACCGCAGCCCTTCGCCTTAGACGAGCTCAGCTGAGCGAGTTACAAAGGCGAGACAACCACCACCTCTTGAGCTGCTCGGAGAAAGGGCAGTCCTCGGTGAACGAACAACACCCTTGCTCCCTCAAGCGAAGCAGACGAATAGCGGAACAAGCCACAACACATATCCCGACAACCAAGTGGGGTGAGTACCTTTGTCATGAAGCGTCTGAGACTTTCCAGCGGAATGCCGCCTTTGTTGACATCGGCATTGATGTTCGATGAGGTGTTCAGTGGAAACCCACTCGCATGCAGGCTTTGCATGAGTTGTTTACTGTAGTTTGCAATGTAGGAGCATGCAAACGGCGCCGTTGCCCGGCAGCTAGGGCATAGGACTCGTTGGCAACGCCATAAATTTGATCGATCTCCGTCTAATGTAACAAATCTAGTTAGAGTACACTAGAGAGGATCTGAGTTTTCATGTAAATCTTTAATGGCACCCTAGGGCGTCGGAAGACGTGTTATATTAACCTTTTCTCTATCTTGATAAAAAGATGTGTAAATCTTTTGCGTGATCAAGAAAAAAGATACCTAGAAAAGCAATGATCTAGGTCAAAATAAAATGAAATTGCTCTTGATTCTTGGCATCTACTTAAAAAATTACAACATTTTTCGAGGTTCATAAAATTATATGTTCGGATTCAACCAAAGAAAAATAACAAAGGAACGTTGACTACTGTACCGTGTCATTCAATTGACATCGCAACGGCGTGACTTAACTGACATGACACGGACATGTGACAATGGCCAAACGTGTCCATTAATTTACATTATATCAATGCATATGGTGTGACCATATACTAGTAAACAGGTCGTGTCTGGTCTTCTGGCTCGACTTAAATGACTAGTTTAGGATTTTTTTTATATTTGGGCTCTATTTAGATAGACTAGTGCCTTATTTAGATGAAAAAGATTTTTTTAAAAAAACACTATAACACTTTCGTGTGTATTTGGTAATTATTGTTCAATCATGAAGCGACTACTAGTCAAAAAATTTGTCTCACAAATAGAGACAAATCATGCAATTAGTTATTTTTTTACTATATTTAATACTCCATGTATGTGTCTAAAGATTCGATGTGACGAGAAATCTTGTAAAGTTTTGGGACTTTAAAGAGAACTAAACAAGCCCTAGGACCGTTAGCTCTTACTATTTGCGAACTAATTAACGTCTAGTGTAACAAAAATTAGCGACTTGTTCGCTTAGCAGGATTATGTACAGTTCTGACAGGATTATACACTGCTGGCTGATTTCTTGTGAGAGAAAAACACTGTTTTGACTGGATTTAAGTCGGCTGAAAAGCCAAACGAACAGGTTGTAGATGGTTATTTTATAACAAAAAGAACATGGTAATCAGGGCACGGCCATGTTGGCCTCAACAAAGCTCCGCCTCTAGTTAATGTCTAGTGGACTAACAATTATAGTTTAACTAAAATGGTAACTTTTATAAACAATGAAAAGGAAGAATATTTTATAATATCATAAAATAAAAAAGAAGGAGGGATTCAAAATGAAATTATGCAAGTCCATTGCATTGATTAGCAAAACTATCAATTGTTTTTTTTCTAGGCATCCCATTTCCAATACCGACAGCAACTTCCGCCAAAATTTAGCAGCTCTAGCACCTATTGATTTAGCTCCTTCTAACATATAGAGTTGAGAGATTTTTTTTTTTTTGCAGTTTTTCACGCTTTTCCTTCACTACTAATATTTGAGAGTGTATAATTTTTTTGCACTAAAAGTTAGTTGACTAGTTGCTACTCCTATGGATTCAAACAGATTCTTGGTATTTTTTTTCTTTGTTTAAAATAAAGAGTTTACTAGATACATGGTCTCAAAGGCCGAGCCAAAGGTCACGGTACTCACGCAGGCCGAAGCTTACATCTCTTCCGTTTCTGGACACAGTGCTTTCCATGGGCTCATGGGCTGTGGATATATGTCAAATATTCGGGGCCTAATTCATGTAATGGGCTCATTGCACAACAGAGTCTTCACAGACGACAGCACAGTAGTTTCCAAAGGAAAGGAGTAGCTTCCAAACTGGGCATCGTGTCAACCGACGCTTGTCTCTTTGCGAGATGGCATATAATTTTGGCGGCATGCATGGACACAAGTCATATCTCCACACTATTGTGAAGAAAGAAAAGGTGAGAGCGACGTTGCTCTGCGCATATGGCGGAATGGCTCTGATGCATGCAAACCGCTGGCATACTGTGGCTGAATAGCGAAGCATGCATGCCGCTCAAAATCTTTTTAGACATCGCATTTCGACGCTTTTGTTTGAACGTGCAAGTACCTTTCGTTTTTTTTTGTTGATGCATTTATTCATTTATAGATATATAGTAGATTCGTTGCTGTTCATGAATTTTTCTTCGATATCCAGCTCACAGGTCTGATATAAACACAACACCAGTGTCCTGTCCATTTCCAAGATCTTTATCGATTCATTTCAATCACGCTTTCCAAGATCTTTATTGATTCATTTCAATCACGCGCGCTCCGTTTTGAAGCCTCAAGTTATTTCTGTATTATATTTATTCAGGACTTAGCGGTCTAGAACGTGGAATATTGGTCCCGTTTCACGTTCCAAGAATTTTATTCCCAAATGAGGAAGCTGAACAATGTTCCAAGCGTAGGCTAGAGCTTGTACCAGATCGAAGATACAAAGAAGGGACAGCTTAAGTTAGGCACTAGTAGAAAAACGATTTTTGTTGGTGCCTCTAAAAAATAGCACAGACGGTTTTAGTTATCGTGCGTCAATAAAAATAAAACGGTTCCAAACCGCGACTGAAAAACGATTTCTACAGGCGGTATCTACTACTCTTATATTGCAAAGACCCATTCAGAGGGTCCCCTCCAATCAGATTCGAGAATTTGCTAAAAGTGATATCATCTTACATCATGTGATATCATCAGCCCACTAACCCTCATTTATCTCCCCACTAGCTATTTTATTTTGAAATATAAAAAAATCCATAGCACCTAAACCAAGTATCATAATTAAAATGCAATTGCACCATGGTGTTTCTCGCAAGAAACTCTTCAAAACAAGACCCCACATGGATATATTTCGATAAGATATATTTCGATAACTCTCTCGTGCGTCTCCATGGTCGAAACCAGTGTTTCTGAGAAAAATGTGGTAAAACTGCATATCACATGGATTTTGTGAAGTCCTCCAAAACGCCTCAAGGAACCGTACACAAAACTACCAGAACTCTTGGGAGGGGAGATGCCCCTCGGGTATATTATGGCAAGAGGGTTCGTTTGAGTGAAACCTCGGGGTGAAATGCTTCAAAAACACTAAGGTTTATGAGGACCCTCTAACTAGGCTCCACCGAAAGCCGGTCACTCCCCCGGCCGTCGTAGTTGCCCCGTGGCCCGCCATGGCTTTGGAATACCCGAAACCAGTGTTTCTGAGAAAAACGTGACAATAGTGCATATCACATGGATTTTCTGATGCCCTTCAAAACGCCTGAATGATCCATACACATAACTTTTAGAACTCCTGGTAGGGGAGATGCCCCTCCGGTATATTAGGAGGAGAGGGTTCGGTTGAGTGAGACCTCGGGTGAAATGTTTCGAAACCACTAAGGTTTATGATGACCCTCTAACGAGGCTACACCAAAGATCGGTCACTCCCCCAACCATCGTGGTTGGCCCGTGGCCCGCCATGGCTTTGGAATACCCGTAGCAAGGCGCGGGGTATCCACCTAGTTATTAAGAAATCCGCCGCCTGTAGAAATCGATTTCTACAGGCGGTTGTCTTAAGGAACCGCCTGTAGAAATCGATTTCTACAGGCGGTTCGTTAAGGCAATAGCCACTAAAAATCAACCTCGGATTTTTTCTACTGTTTTTTTTTATTTTTGTAAACGACCGCGGATGGAAAAACTTTCTGCCTGAAAGTTGTAGATCTCGAATAGTTATGAAACTTTGTATTTTATAACTTTTTTATTCGAAATCATCTTGTCATCGAAAAATACGTTCGAATTTGTCAAATTTAAAATTCAAAATTTTGTAAACGACCTCGGATAAAAAAACTTGCTACATGAAAGTTGTAGATCTCGAAAAGTTATGAAACTTTATAGTTTTCATTTGAATTCGTTTAGTGGCTCAAACAATCAATTTACACTCGGTTTAGTATAGAATGAGGTGAACTACAACCGAATGGGTGGAGTGGTAGAGGAAGGATCGCGCGAGGGTGGGGTTGCAGCTTCGAATCCCCGTCGGAGCGCAGTTCGCGATTTTACGCGAAAAAATACGTGACTTGCAATTTGAGACGGAGACGGGCGGGCGGGTTACTAGTGGGGGCGTCCCAGAATTTAAATCTTTTTTTCTATTTTAAAAACGTGATTTTCTATTTTAAAAACGCGATTTCCGGACAACCATTTCTACATACGGTTCGTTAAGACAACCACCTGTAGAAATCGATTTCTACAGGCGGTTCTTAAAAACCACCAGTAGAAATGGCTCATGGCCCCCAACGCTGGCGGTTCGGAAAAACGCCTGTAGAAATGCATTCCGAACCGTCTGTATAGTACTGTTTTGTACTAGTGAGAGTTCAGTACAGTTCTAGTCAACTAGTCCATCACAAATTATAAGACATACCAAAAATCTTAAGAGTCAAAGTATCTCATGTTTGACTAAACTTATATGACAATATAATAAAGAATCACTAGATTCTTTATGAATTATATTTTTATAGTTTACATACTTGATATCATAAATTTTTATAATTTTTTCTATAATATTATTGATCAAATTTGAGATGGTTTGACTTTTCAAAACTCTTAAAGTTACTTATAATTTGGGATGGAGGGAATCCTTTTCCATCGAGGATACCCTTAGAGAGCAACAACCTTCTAAAGTTGAGCATGTAAGTACTTAACCAGGTTGGGATCTCGTTTAGGGTAAAAGCCGTATATACATAGTACTATATGTATATGCGACTTAACCAAGGCTAACTCCGCACGACCGCACTAACACGTGCACACGCCTTAATATGAGATTTACTATACAATGTTATCAAATTAGTCCACGCTCTTGTACAATGCATCACCTCAGACCACAACACATCCTTAACAACAAGGATGTGATGCTACGATTCGATGTAATGGGCATATTAATGGAACAGGGTAAGATGATGATAGCATGTCTGCTACTCTCATTCCTTCATTTCGCTCAAAAAACTCTCATTCCTTCACTTTCAATGTAGTTGATTGCGTGTCCCTACGTGGGGCCGACGGGCGAGGTGACCGGTAATTGGGCAAACACTTGCATCCAACGGCCAACGTAGAGCTACGATTTCACCATAGGGAGGGTCGTTCAAACCAACAATGAAAGTATATATTAAAAAACAAACAACATTTCTTCCACCCATCCTTTTCTGATTCAAAATATCTCTACACCCTCCATGTTCGGTACATGGTATGGAATCTGATTCCAAAACATATTGCATCCCATTGTAGCACAAGGGTATATTTCCTATTAATAAAAAAGAAAACAAAAGAAGATAGAGAAAAATAATGTAAAGACCTGATTCTTAATTATATAAAATGCTATTAGAGATTAATATAGAGCGAGGACAAGAAAACAAAAGGCACTAGTAGCATCATTAACTAGCTAATTGAACAAATAAGTAGCTAATGGAGGGGATGCTTCATTCGAGAGCATAGAAATATTGGGGGAGGCATCTGGTCCGATTTTTTTTATATCTTTTAGCCTGTTTTTGAAAGATACTTACTAATACGTCCTTGAAGGTATCCTTTTAAAATATAGATCCTGAGCTCGACATCGTAGCAATTGGCGCTGAGGTTACATGTCTCGGCGCCATGGCCATTAGCGCCAAGGTTCAGGGTCATTTTCTGTGTGTCGTTGACGTGGTTGCCTGCATTGCGCGGATGTGGCATGAGCTCAGCGCCGTGGATCTTGGGGCTGAGCTCGGCGCCAATTGGTACGATCTGAGCTCTGGACCGTGCCCCTCCCCCGCACTGCAGGTGTTGCCCTTTGTTCATGTAGCTTGGCGCCAGCTGTAGTATGGATTTTTTGTGTGACTCGTATATGTTAGAATGTCAATTACCATGGGATAGACATGAAAAAATGTCTTCTTTACCAGGGCTTGAACATTGAGAAAGTTGAATTTTTATCATGACTTGGATATTAAGAAATGTGGCTAACTCTAGAGTTTTACAGGGACTTGCGATTTGTTCACTTAAAACAATGTGGATATACTTTGGATAAAAACTTATCTAGGGTTTATGTTCATGAACTAGCCTAAAATTGCTTTCTAAGTATTGGATCAATGCTTAACTCCTTTTTTCATGATGCTATTTTGACCAGGGTAAAACTACAGTTTCTTTTCTAGATATGAAGTTTGACCTTTAATGGAAGTTGTAGTTTGAGTTGAGTATAACAAACTTTGCTTTTGGACTAAATCAAAATCAGTCTTTAACATTGCCAAATAGTGATCACAAGTTTGAATATAGTATTGTTTTGGCCCCTCCACATCTTTCTAAGTCTCTGATTGCCAGCAGCAGTGATTTGACATCTTTGCGATATTTTATCTACCAAAGTTGTTATTAGGGTCCTTCCCTTCAAAAAAAGAAACTTCTCAAGGGTCTTGAAATAGGTATATTCTTTGCTTTTAGATGGTAGAAAAGGACCGCTAACCTTTGCATAATAGGCATTTGTGGCTTTGCATATCACACTGCTTGTCAATCGAGATTTATTCCATTCTGACTGAAAGATGTCCTAAAGCAAATAGTACCACATATACACTAGCTGATTTCAGCTACAAAATGTGTGTACCAGGCCGCTGGAATGCGCACCGGTATCCTTCACAGGTGTCGATTTTTCACAGGTCACGCATCGTTAGCGGGCACCTGAACACTAGGAATCATAGACCATTAGCAGGGACTTGTCCAAAGTTATTCTATAGTCCTGGTTGGTAACATGTCTCTCATCCGGGACTAAAGATTCTACATAGGTGAATTTAAAAAGGAGATTACTCAAGACTTTATTACGTGTGTTGTGCAGCTGAGTTGGTAAGAAAACACCAATTTTATTTAAGTCCTATAATACAAATCATACTCTCTTTCTCTGTCATCTAGATAGATGCACGTGTATCCATAATAGTACTAGTATTGTGAGATAGAATTAAATATTTTTCATGGTCTTTAAAAAAATACAGTTATATCTTGTATACTAGGACAGAAGGAATACAACTCAAAATCCTAGTAATAAAACTCATATAAATATTTCAACACATACTATATCTAGAAATAAACTTCACCTCGGCAAATACTCTAACACATAGAAGCCATCATGTGTGAACCTCCATGTTTACGTTGGAGTTGAGTTTTTACCTTCGCCCCTCAACCAGAGTTGCCCAATGAATCTCATTGTAGACTTCATGTGCAACTATGCACCTACCTCTTTTATCATCACGGTATCTACTAAAGCAAAATTAGATTGCTCTCTAGCCTTGAAACGTGTCTTGCTCATTGAAGCATTAGCTCCTTGTTTGGCATCATGAGCTAACTGAAACTAATACCGTGCTTAAACTGACTACATACATGATACTAAGAACCTCACAACCACTCATGCTATGTATAATATCTTACTATGTAGTTTCCTACATCCATAACCAACCAGATTACTTTAGTTGTAGGATTAGACATCTGCAAATTACTCAAGCCCCGTGAATTTTTTGTTATAATTAAATATCTTCAATAATATCACCAAAGGAATTGCGCAGTTCAGAAAATCTATGACAAGAGTTATTTTATCATGATGATATTCACACCTAACGTATTTTGAGATATCTTTTTAGATTTTCAATACTCGAGTCAATCTAACTTCATTGAGGAATTGTAGGATAGGGACATTTCATTCGAGAAGCTTGATGAGAGAACCTTTGAGGCCCTAAAAACCTTGGGTCCTAGATGGGATGAGCCATAGAGTCATTCCTTAGGGAAATCACATATAGTTCTCATGGGTAAAGTTCATTTCATTCTATCAAACCATCTCAAAAGCCTGATTACAACTAAGAGCTAATTCCTCTTACGAAAACACATCATGTTTTTATATATATATATATGGGGGGGAGGGGGAATAATGATCCTAATTTTGTTAAGACATATAACTATACCTTAAGGGAAATTTATAAACATATAAGGGATATTACCTCGGCATATCCCCAGGGACCTATATGAGCATACCGACCAGAAGACGGCCCAGCCCGCGAGGCCCTGCGACACGCGACCAGGCCACCGTGCTCGCCAAGTAAGATCCTAGTAGATAGACTCGAATCCCTTACCTTAAGGGACCGATCGTAATCTGTTAGGATATGGAAACTGTAACTCTGCTCCCCAGATATATAAGGCGAGCAGGGACACCCTCAAAAAGGGCGATCTACACCTCATGTAACCTAATACTCATATCAATCCAGCCACCAGAACACAGGACGTAGGGTATTACGGCGATTTGCCGGCCTAAACATGTATAAATCGTCGTATCTACGCTCTCTGTGTTACGCTTGACCGCCGCCGCCACACCTCCGCCTACAATCTACTACCTTAAGGTACCCTCTAGGTAGACGGCGACACATATTTCGTCAACAATTGGCGCGCCAGGTAGGGTGTGTGTGCCACGACTCCATGGCTCGTCAAGCGATCACTTTCCCCGATTGGATGGTCCTCCCAGCGGTTGGCACCGTGCTCCAGATCGGATCTATGTCCTGGATCGTCGGATCCGCACCACGCGTGACAGACGCGCCGTCATTGGCGCGTCGTCCCACCATGCCAAAGTACCATCTAGGAAAGGTTGTCAGCCTCGACGACCTGATTGATGCCATTGACCGTTCCAACGCCAGCATCATCGACTACATCGACTTCGTGCAGACAGCGCGATGCCGACTCTCCGGCCATCATGGTCGCCATCCGCGCCGCTGCTGATCCCCGGAGAAGGCGACTGCCGCGTCGACCAAGAACGCCCACCTCCCTCCAACAATGCCCTACGGGCACTGCAACTAGGCAGCCGCCTTCCACCATCAGACGCTCTGACATATCTCCGACCAGGCCCCGACGGCGCCTGTCGTTAACACGGTCATCATCTCTGGGATCCCCAGCGATTCCGAGCAGGCAGTGTCTCTTGATGGCACGACCTCATCTGACTCCGCCTCCGCTACAAGGACCGAAACGGTCGCCTCCTCCGGATCATCAAGCGACTTCCCGGAGTCCCCCCGGCTTCGGAGGCATGATTTTCCAGGTCTCCGCCGATAGCGTCGCGCGCGATAATGAGACGGATGCTGAGCGCATCGCCTGGGAGGAGCATAACGCCGAGCGCGCACGAAGGCGTGAGCTAGAACGCCGCAACTAGGAGAAGCGCGAGCAGGAACGCCTGGCGTGGGAACGACGTGAACGTGAACAAGGAGATCACCACCGCCTCCCCCGGCATAACCTCGAGCAGGATTTCGACCAGATGGGCGACATCCCGGTGTATCAAACCCCGAGTGCTAATCTGGTGGTAGCTGCCTGCGAATTGTCCAAGCTGCCCATCTCGCCCGAGATTGAGAAGATTGAGGCCCATATTAAGGCCGCCGCAGTCAAGGTTAACAAAATAGGCGCCCCGCCCGAGTTCTCCGGCCAATCTCATAGCAGGAATTATCCGCGGATCCCGCAACGACCAAGATCTCCGCGGTACGACGACTAGGAGTATGATCAGCCCTAGCGTGATCAAGCACCCGCACCGGCGCCCCCGGTCGCGGTAGGACCACGCCCATTCTCCGCCCGCCTCTGTTGACACAAGAAGTGGCAAACGGGAAAAGACCGCAAGTGTACGGTTGTTAAGTGTAGCTTTCACGGGGAGTATTCCAGGTATCGTATTTTCCACAGGGAACGAGAAGTGAGTTAACTAGGATTATGGACATGTCATATGATGAATCAAGGGAGACTATGATAACTGGGTTGAGAGGTTCGATATAGCAAAGGTATCTAACAAGGTATAGTTGGTTATACTGGCTTTATCAATCCTTCTCTTACAGGAGGCGATGGGATAGATCAGAAAGAGGACAAAACTCTAACCGGACCGTGCCATCATGTTGTATTGAGGCCCTACCTTTTAAGAACTTATCTTACACATGTGGTGGAATACGAGGACTAGATAGGGCTGTCACCTCCTACTAGCATCCACAAACAATCCGTGCGATAAGTGGTTTACAAAGGCAAGATCTAGCCTAGACACCACGTCTACACTATTCTTACTACTTTAACCCAATGTTAAAGGCTAAAGCACTCTACTTAAAGTAAAGCGATGAACAAGCGCAAAAAGATGTATAACAGCTAAACCAGATTTCGAATATTGAATGCTATAAAGAACTTGGAGGAATCACTTACAAGTGCTGAACTTACAAGAGAATCACATCCGCTGAGGTACAACTCGGAGAAGACGCCAGACAGGCCCGACTCTCCTCCTAGCTCTCCTCACTCTCTTCCAACTAGCATAGCAGTACTGCAGAGCTACACTAAGCTAAGTAGTTTCTCCAATGAGGCATGAGTGAGAGTGAAGGCCTAGGGGGGTATTTATAGCTAGAGGTGGAGTAGGGGCTACTCCGGTGCCACGTCAGCGATCCGCGCCACCTCCATCAGCCACCGTAGGATCATACCGTCATTGTAACCGCCTTAGATCAATGGCAGGGATGCTTCTGATGCATGGAGGCATGCAGAGAGGTGGTGGGAGCCTCGGGGATGCTCAGGGGCACCTGTAGGAGGTCGGCCGACCTCCCCTTGACAGGTGGGGCCTCCCGTTTCTTCTAGAAGCTGACCCCACAGGTCAGGGGGCCTGTGGGTGGCCTCTGGGCCCACACATGAGGTCGGCCAACCTCATGTTGTGGCCTTTGGCCTCCATCTTTCGTGTGGAGCATGTCCCACATGTCATTGGCACCTTGGCAAAGTTTGGCATTTTTCCGAGATAGTTTGTGGGCCCATGTATCCTCGTGCTTTGATCTAGAGCCATTGAGAAGAAGCACAGAGGAGATCCAAGGGTGAATCTTCACTCTAGGAGGTCTCTTATGGATCATGGACGCATGGGAGACCTTGGTAACCCCTTAGTACGGTCGGCCGACCCCCTAGGTGGTCCCACAGGCTCCCAATTGTCCCCATTTGTCAATTCCTGCATAAAACATACTCATGGTACATGTGGAACCAGTTATTGATAAAATATGCTCTAGCTATGTTATTCTACTCTTGAATCCAAGGTTGTTGACGGTATTTTGAGTATGTAAAAGTATGTCATTCTTACCGTCAATAGCCTCAGCGCCATTAGATGGCCCTAGAACATCAGAATCATGTCGGTGGAGAAATATGATGGCAAGGCAAACCTAGAGCAATGGGTGACCACTTACGAGATCGCCGTCCAAGCTACCGGAGGGGACCGCGACATGATGGCTAACTACTTACCTGTGATGCTGTCAGTATCAGCCAATAGTTGGCTCCACAAAATCTCCGAGGGCTCCATTGACAACTGGGAACAACTCAAATAGTTCTTCGTCAAGACCTACAAGGCCACGTGCGACCAACCGGGAACGCGTTACGACCTGGAGAATTTTCGCCAGAGGCACAATGAAAGCCTTCGGGAATACATTCTTCGTTTCCCTGACAAACAACTAACAATATCGGATATCGCCGACCCGGAAGCAATCTCCATCTTCTCCAACGGCCTACGCAACGACGAACTCCGAAACAAGCTAGTTCGCAAGAAGATAACCACCATAGAGGGTTTGATGACCATTGCGAACATCTACGCCGACCAAGATGACGCTACCCGCAGCCGAGAAGACAGATGACGTTGTTCCCGTTCCCCGGCACATACGAGGGGTAGCGACCGCCGACCCAACTACCACGACGAACGAAGATCCGACGACCAGGGACGCGACCACCGAGATTATCGGCCACGCAACTCAGAAGGTTATCGGCAGAGGACCAACCCCAGGCGTGGCGGCCGCTACATTGCTAATACGGGCACCCAACCATGACGTGACTACGACAGCAACTATAAAAAGATCCTCGACGGCCAGTGTCCTATCCACAAGAAATCCAAGCATTCCATGCGCGAATGCGAGGTCCTTGAGTCGGCAATGCGCAGAAGAAGCGACAAGAAGCCGAGACGAGATGATAACGACGAGAACAAGGACAAAGAGCCTCCAACACAAGAATTTTGAACGGCTTCGAGAACATTCACCATCTTCGGGGGTAGCGTGGTCATCAAAGGTGAAATGCGACGCTCCCAAGTTCGAAAGGACGTCTTCTCAGTCGTCACCATTGGCGAGGATCCAACCAACGCTCGGTACCTGGACTGATCAGAACAATCCATCACCTTCTCCGGGGAAGACTAGTGGATGGATTATAGGTACCCCGGCCGCTTCCCCTCATCATTAATCCAACTATCACCACATGCTGCTTCCGAAAGGTGCTGGTCGATGATGGCAGCCACCTCAACATCATCTTCGCCTATGTGTTCCGCCAACTCGATTACTTGAAGAAAGATCTCTCCCCGGTGAACTTTCCCTTCTAGGGGATCATCCCAGACAAAGCATCCACACCATTAGGGCAGATCACCCTCCCCGTGCAGTTCGGCGACCAGGATCACTTTAGAGTCGAAAACATCCACTTCATCGTCGCCGACTTCGACATAGCCTACCACGCCATACTTGGCTGCCCGGCGCTCGCCAAGCTTATGGCGATCCCGCACTACACTTACATGGTTCTGAAGATCTCGACGCCGCAGGGTGTCCTCAGCCTCCGTACCAATTTGTAGATCGCATATGAATGTGAGCAGCAGACGCTCAATGCCATCGGGAAGTTCCACGCCCAAGACACGTACGACTCCGAACCTAGTGACAATCCCACCACGAAGAAGCCCAAAGAAGCAGGACCAGCGGCGACCAGCATAGACCTCACCCACAGCTAGATATACAGACCCTCGGCCCCCAGTGGTGCGAGATGATTTAGAAGTTAAAGCGTCCCAAAAAGCTTGTACTATGTACCCCTCCATTAATAAATAAAGGTTCAACATCTTTCTCCATACTTCTGTTTAATTTACTCGTTTCAAACAAAACGCTCACGGCGTTCGATGACCTATACATAATGCTCATGGCGTTCGACGACCTCTACAAAACGCTCACAACGTTCGACGACCTCTCCAAAACGCTTTTAGGCATTCTCGCCAAACAGCCTGGCCATAGCCTGGAAGTCTTCGAAGCAGGCCTACTGATTGACCATAAACGCATATAAGTAGCTACCCTATACGCTATGATCACATCGATAGGTCTCCCGAGTAACGCCCCCATCAACCAGGAGACATTACTTGGGTCGAAGGCTATGAGGCTATGTGCCCAGTGACTGTACCTACGACCACGGAACAGTCATCGACTCTATAAGCAGCATGGCTATTGGCCCAGCGTCTGCGGGAACGGTCTCCATAGGCCCTGGTCACACCACGATCGAGCCTCTTGGAAAAGGGCCCTGTCCCTGGCATCTCCCTAAGCGTGCATGAGCTGCTCGCCCTCTGCGCCGTGGGTTGTCAGCAGCGTGCCCCCTTGGTAGTCCCCATGGCTCCTACGCATGCAGCGGCGCTAGCCCTACGATGTGGACCATGGGAAACCCAAGGCCGAATGATTCATCGCTATAGCTCACGACTCAGCTGGCACGAGAGGACATACAAGTGAAATAAAAGCTCACCGCCTCGATTATACAAAGTTTTGATACATTTCACTTATAAGTCCATATACATCTTGTATCATACATACAATTGACAGCTATCCCATAGTAAAAAACTCCAGGTCCGAAAGGAGCTCCCCAGCGACCATGCCTACCTCCATCTCCAAACGATGCATATCCACCTCAGAAGTACCGGCCGCGTAACCACCTTGCACCCTTTCCATTTCAACTTGTGGGTAATGTGACCGGAGTATGGCAAGGCCATAGGCGAGCAGCTCCTACACCGCTGACAATGCGAAGGATTTAAAACGATCCATGAAGCCCCGCGCCCTCGACAAGACATCAGTGACGGCCGCCTCTAATGGGGGAACCGGGACAAACGTTACGTTGTCCACACAGGCCATCACCGGGCCAACTTCTTGAACCAAGTGCCAGAAGCGGTCGCGCCCGACGTCAACCTCAGCCTCCAATTCTACAACAGGTAAACAACTGAGTACCAAAACAAGCCAGGACGATGACACAAGAGACCAGGAATATCATTAGAGCCAACCTTTCTGCACCACTTGCATCTGGTGAATCCTCGAGTTAGAAGCAACAACCTCCTCCTGAGCCTTCGCCACCTGGTTGCGAAGCTCCGAGTTGTTACATTCCTTCTCCAGGACAATGTCTTCCAGCCCGCACGACCGTGCATGAGCCTCCTCCAAAGCCGTTTCCAGAGTTGCAACGCGAAGCTTGCGCTCCCGACTCGTTCTCAAAATCGCCTACGACACGACAGCCAGCAGACCAGTCTAAGGGCAAACTGGTTCACAACAAACCAAGAAGAAGAAAGATGATCACTCACCTCGATGTGATCCAGCATGCCTCGAGCGCCATTCAGAAACACAATTTCCTCCTCATCGGAACCGTCGTCATCAACAAAAGCCTCCTCCCCCAAATGAGGCAACTCCCCGAGACTAGGCTCGACAACAACCGGAGCCCATCTCCTCTGCCTCTTTCTCAAACGGGAACCAAAGGAGAATGACACCGCATTATCGTCACGAGACCTCGCTCCCGCGCTAGCTGCATCGGGCATCTCATCGATGGCAACCAAAGGACCCCTCGGGTCTCCAGAGGAACCAAGCCCCCCGCGAACTCCAGGGTCATCCACGACCCACGGCTCCGACCTCAACGGTGCCGGCTCGGCGGCGGCCACCTTTGCCCCGAGAACCTCGCCTCCGACCAGACCCTAAGCAACGGCCCCTGCCACCTCGCTATGTGATGACCCAGTTCCATCAAACGTCGCCACACTGCATAATATAAGTCATCCAGAAACAACAAAATACCTCAAAATGGGACAAGCGAAAACACTTACCAAGAAGACGCCTTCTGCTGGGAGCCCCTGGTCGCCCTGGGTGACCTCGATGACCCGACCGCCCCCGAGGTGCTTAGCTCAGGACATGCGCTAAGTGGGACGTCTTCGTCCTCCAGAGGGACACCACGAGCACTCCATCCACAGAACAGTGGACCAGAGTGGTCGGGACCGCTAGGTCCAATGGTACCAGCAGCAGCAACAACCACTAGCGGTATACAAAACTCTGGTAGCAACCCGGAGGATTGCAACAAAGCGAAGTAGGTGGCAAGGTTCTCGCCGTGGATCTACACAACCAAGACACACAAATAAAGATGGCGCAGCGTGACGCAAGAACACCAAGCTAGCTACAAACATCAAACCTGAGGAGGAGGACGACCAAGAGAAAAATTGGTGCAGAGCGCTTCCCAAGATCGAAGATGGAATTCAATTGTTTGTTAGCAATGTTAGGAGTATGCCCTAGAGGTAATCATAGATATGATTGTATTTCCTTGTATCCATGACATGTTATGAGTTCAATGAATATCCATTAAAGACAACTTGTATCGATTAGCAATTATGTGAATTGTTTGTGAAACTCTTTTACTTGTATGGTTATTCTAAAGTTGTCTCTCATCGGAGTTCATGCTAGAATGCACATGAATATTAGATTAGCACATTATTAGTTGATGACTATGTTTCACAAGTCATAGACATAGAGATGTCAAACTAATAATGTGGGCACATGTATGACATGGGGCTGGACAGACCCAACCTGAGATTGTCTCTATTCACATTATGTATGTTATGTCCTTAGACCTGAGATTGTCGTATGTACTCAAGATATGAAACGACCTACTTAGGGACTACCAAACGCTACTTCGTGACTGGGTAGTTATAAAGGTGGCTTTCGGGTTTGTCGGGAAACATGCTATGAGACATAGTCAATCAAGATGGAATTTGCCACTCTTCATATGAGAGAGATATCAATGGACCACTCAAATGATTAGATCATGAAATGCATGGTCGTGCTTGGGTTAAGTGTTAACCTATGAGTTGGACCAAATACCGTAAGGCAAAGGAATAACATGTATATGGTATTGTGGTGGTTCGTCTGATATGATCGTAGCATATGCATAGGAGGTGACACGCCTTGCTAGAGGCCGCTATCAACTATTGGTCGAGTAAGAGTACCTGGGCCATGTCTATGTGTGCGTGAGCCCATAGGGTCGCACGCTTAAGGGGCTGGAAGCCTAATTCGGGTTGGACCCGAATTAGACTAGGTTTAGGGTTTCTAATGGGCCTCCAACATGGGAGATCATTAGGACGCCTATATAAGCAAGGGGTGGGCGTGGGGCGAGATCAATCCACGCCTTTTGGCAGCCGCTATCGCCATCCCCACTCTCGTGCTTAGTACTCCTCGCGAACCTAGCAGTCCGGAGGCGTGACGCTTCCTCCCTGCACGTGTGGGATTCCTCGGAGGTGCTGCATCTGGAGCACAAGGACGAATCGCAAGAAGGAGATGTTGAGATGGACGACCTCGCAACTGCATGACACTGCTATGATGCACATGACTACATCAAGTCGCTTCCGCTGCGCTTGCGCGTCTAGTGGTAATCCCGTGATCTATAACTAGCACTAGTTCCTAGGTTTATGGGGTCAAAATTTTTTGTTTTCCGGCTAGCGTAGCAACCTCATAACCCTTCAGTGGTATCGGAGCCGTTAGATGCCTTGTTATTGATTTGAGTATGTGCATATGGAGATATGCATGTTTGTAGATCAATCTCTGATCATGGTTCATGATCTTGCCACGTTGGTATTGTAACGATCTACTCGTATCAGTCGGAATTCCACCATCTGAGTTAAGTGATACATGTAAACCCAATTACGGTGAGTTGGAGATCAATAAGATTGATCGAATCGAACCTAGGTCAAGTTCCAAGCGCATGCGATGCGGCGGCAGCGGCGGATTGGATCCGCCGTCGGAGGGAAAATTTGCAATAAAAGTGTTGTTCGGTAAAACGGCCATAACTTTTGCATACGACCTTGGATTGATGCAAACTTTAAAAGAAAATTGTGCGCGAGAAAATTTCGTATCCATTCGCCAACAACTTTGCTGCTCTCAGCGAAATTAGATTTGCAAAAAACTGCTTGCGAAATTATGTTTTCGGTATTTTAAGATTAGACGTCTAAATCGGTTAACTCTGTTTTTCAGGTATTCGTGATTGGTATATCCCTTATGTGTATGTGATGCATGTATGTAATTAATTCATGGCTTGCATGTCATGATTATGACAATATGGCTGGAGCCACAGATATTGTCCATTCATATGTAATGACATGTGTGCCAATCTGTGATGATCCTATCCATTACCATGTAATTTTATTTCATTGTCCTGCAGTAGTGATAGATAATCTTGGTGGACTCATCATTAAAGGATGACATACATGAATCATGGAGATGGAGATCACCATGATGAACAAATTGATGGAGATGGAGATCCCCAAATGAACAAAGGGCTATACTAAATCATATCTGTGTTAATGTTGTTCTTACTATTGTCTACTTTCATGTGCGATAATGTTTTTGTCTACATATGCGGTAGTGAAGTAGAACGATCCCTCAACAATGTTTAAGTTGTAATGCTTCCCCAAACCTTGCACTGTCACATGTCTTGTACGATTGGTGGTGGGTCTATGAAATTAGGGTGCCACTTGTTTTCCTTGACTAGACAGGTTCGTATCGGATACTTATTGCGGAAGGTTTGGTTACTTGAACAAGGTTATCCTAACGGTTAGGGACCTTGAAGCATTAGTTGTTGGTAACACAAGCATAGAGATGTCACCCAACAACAAGAGTCATATATGATATGATTAGCAAGGAGTTGCTTACGGATCTACCATGTCTCCTAGCGGTGATGCTAAAGCTCACTAGTAGACTTGTTAGTTGTGGGTCTTGAATCACTAAGTTTCAATCGAGGGATATTGATTTTAGTGGGCGTAGATTCTATTAAAAGTTTAATATGATTTACTATGTTTTGGATACATTGTCTTAGTATTTTGCATTACTTTTTGTTGTAGATGGCTCCCAGTAATCAACCATTTACTTTACGTTCAATCCTTGAGAAAGATAAGTTGAATGGAACAAACTATGCGGATTGGATCTACAACCTGAGAATTGTTCTCAGGGCTAAGAAAAAGGAAGATGTTCTAGACACCCCATTACCAGATGAGCCTGCTGATAATGCACCTGCTGCAGAGAAAACCGCTTACAAGAAAGCATGTGATGTTGATCTTAAAGTGAGTTTCCTTATGCTCGCTTGCATGGAGCCAGATCTCTAGATGCAATTTGATAATAATCATGCAACATACGATATGATCATGACACTTAATGATATGTTTCAAACTCAAGCTAGGACTGAAAAGTTCAATGTGTCCAAGGATTTTGTTGAAACCAAGCTAGCAGAGGGCGCAACAATTGGCCCACATGTGATCAAGATAGTTGGTCACACTCAGAGATTGGAGAAGCTAGGCTTCCCAATGGGCCCAGAGTTGGCCACTGATTTCATACTTGCTTCTCTTCCACCTAGCTATGGGAACTTCATTTTGAACTACCATATGCATGGGGCGGAGAATGGCTTGAATGAATTGTGCGGCATGCTTAAGACAGCAGAAGCTGATATTAAGAAAGGTGCTGGTAGTAGCCATGTGATGGCGGTCCAAAACAAGCCTAACTTTAAGAAGAGGGCTTGGAAGAAGAAGAAGGCGAAGGCTAAAGATGAGATCTCTAAGCCAAACCCTCCTCCTGTGCCCAAGGATACTAAACGAGCTGCTGAAGCTAAATGCTTTCATTGTAAGGGGACAGGTCACTAGAAAAGAAACTGCAAGCTGTACTTGGAATCCTTGAAGGATGGCGGCAGTAAAGGTAGTCCCGCTGCTTGTACACTTGTTGTTTATGTTACAGACATTTTTCTCGCTGATTCTTATATTAATTCTTGGGTATTTGATACCGGATCGATTGCTCATATTTGCAATACGATGCAGGTAATGATAAGAAGTAGAAGCATGAAAAGAGGAGAAGTTGATTTCCACGTGGGCAACAATGCAAGAGTTGCTATGTTGAACATTGGGACGATGCAACTTCACCTCTCGTCAGGATTTATCATGGAGTTGAATAATTGTTATTTTGTTCCTAGTTTAATTCAAAACATTGTGTCACCTTCATGTTTGATGAAGGATGGTTATTCATTTGCGAGTAAAGACAATGGTTGTGTTATCTCAAAGAATGACATGTTTGTGGCTTTTGCATCCATTGTAATGGGTTGTTTATTTTAAATCTTGATGATGCACCCATTTGTAATATTAATGTTAAAAGGCCTCAGCTTAATGAGTTAAGTCCTACTTATATGTGGCATTGTCATTTAGGTCATATAAGTGAGAATCGCATGAAGAGGCTCCATTCTGATGGACTTCTAACTTTGTTTGATTTTGAATCATACGAGACATGTGAGGCTTGCTTGTTGGGAAAGATGACCAAGTCGCCTTTCACAGGTTTTCCTGAGAGGGCGACAGGGCGATAGACTTGTTGGAACTTGTACATACTGATGTATGTGGACCAATGAGTACGACACCTAGAGGCGGATTCCAATACTTCATAACCTTCACTGATGATTTTAGTAGATATGGATATGTCTACTTAATGAAACATAAGTCTGAGACATTTGAAAGGTTCAAAGAATTTCAGAGTGAAGTAGAGAATCAACGTGGCAAGAAAATTAAAGCCTTGCGATCTGATCATGGAGGCGAATATTTGAGCCACGAGTTTAGCAATCATCTAAAGAGTTGCGGAATTGTTCCACAGCTTACGCCACCTAGAACGCCTCAGAGAAATAGTGTATCCGAGCGACGTAATCAGACTTTGTTGGACATGGTTCGGTCTATGATGAGCCAGTCAGACCTACCACTCTCGTTTTGGGGATATGCTCTAGAAACAGCCGCTTTCACATTGAATAGGGTACCGTCTAAGTCCGTAGTTAAGACACAATATGAGATATGGACTGGTAAGAGTCCCAGTTTGTCTTTTCTAAAGATTTGGGGTTGTGAAGTTTATGTCAAACGACTTATGTCAGATAAACTTACACCCAAGTTGGACAAATGCTTTTTCGTGGGATATCCAAAGGAAACTTTAGGGTATTACTTCTACAACCGATCAGAGGGCAAAGTGTTTGTTGCTCAGAACGGTGTTTTCTTAGAGAAAGAGTTTCTCAATAAAGAGAAATTTGGACAAAAGGTGTATCTTGAAGAAGTTCAAGATGGGCCAATAGGGGAGAACTCTACGAGTGATGCTAATGTAGCAGTACAAGTTGAGATACCTGTGGCAAGAGAAACACCACCACAACCACGAAGGTCAGCAAGAATTCGTGAGGCATGTGGGGAAGTGTTATTGTTAGACGATGACGAACCTGCGACATACGTGGAAGCAATGATGGACCCAGATTCCGAGAAATGACAAAGTGCCATGAGATCCGAGATAGATTCCATGGGAGACAATCAAGTTTAGAACTTGGTTGAGCCGCCTAATGGGGTTAAACCTATTGAGTGCAGATGGATCTATAAAAAGAAAAAGGATATGGATGGAAACATTCACGTCTATAAAGCTGACTTATTTCAAAGGGTTTTCGGCAAGTTCAAGGAGTTGACTACGACGAGACATTCTCGCCAGTAGTGATGCTTAAATCTATTCGGATCATTCTAGCAATTGCTGCTTATTTTGATTATGAGATTTGGCAGATGGATGTTAAAACAACCTTTCTAAATGGAAATTTGGAAGAGGACGTGTATATGATACAACCCGAAGGCTTTGTTGATCCTAATAATGCTGGAAAAATATGCAAGCTAAAGAAATCTATTTATGGGTTAAAGCAAGCATCTCGGAGTTGGAACATTCGTTTTGATGAAGTGGTCAAAGGGTTTGGCTTCCGTCAGAATGAAGAACCTTGTGTTTACAAGAATGAAAGTGAGAGCGCTGTTGTATTTCTAATCTTGTAGGTGGATGACATACTATTGATTGGGAATGACATTCCTATGTTGCAATCTGTAAAGACTTCACTGAATAATAGTTTTTCTATGAAGGATTTAGGAGAAGCAACATACATTTTGGGCATCAAAATCTATAGAGATAGATCAAGGAGGCTTATAGGATTAAGCCAAGATACGTACATTGACAAGTTGTTGAAACGGTTCAACATGGAACAATCCAAGAAAGGGTTCTTGCCTATGTCACATGGTATGTGCTTTAGCTAGAAGTAGTGTCCTTCCACAGCTGATGAGCGGAAGCGCATGAGTAAGGTTCCATATGCTTCGGCAGTTGGTTCCATTATGTACACCATGATATGTAGTCGCCCAGATGTCTCATATGCTCTAAGTGTTGCGAGCAGGTACCAAGCCAATCCAGATGAGAGTCACTGGACGCTTGTTAAAAACATCCTTAAGTACTTGAGAAGTACTAAAGATGTGTTCCTAATCTATGGAGGCGAGGAGGAGCTCGTTGTAAATGGTTACACCAATGCCAGCGTCCAAACTAACATAGATGATTCACAGTCTCAATCAGGTTTTGTGTTCACAATAAATGGTGGTGATGTAAGTTGGAAAAGTTCCAAGTAGGAGACGGTGACCGATTCTACAACAGAAGCAGAGTACATTGCAGATTCTGCCGCTGCAAAGGAAGGTGTTTGGATGAGGAGGTTTCTCATTGAGCTTGGTGTGTTTTCGAATGCATCTAGCTTATTGAATCTACATTGTGACAATGATGGGGCGATTGCACAGGCTAAGGAGCCTAGGAATCACTAGAAGAACAAACATGTAATGCGGAAATTTCATCTCCTTCGAGAGTTCGTCAAAATGTGCAAGATACATACGAATTTGAATGTTGCAGATACTTTGACAAAGGCTCTTCCACAGCCTAAGCATGAGGCGCACATGAGATCTATGGGTATTAGATATATCTTCGAGATTAATCATAGAATCATAATCTTCGAGATATATCTAGTGCAAGTAGGAGACTGTTAGGAGTATGCCCTACAGGTAATCATAGAGATTAGCAATTATGTGAATTGTTTGTGAAACTCTTTTACTTGTATGGTTATTCTAAAGTTGTCTCTCATCGGAGTTCATGCTAGAATGCACATGAATATTAGATTAGCACATTATTAGTTGATGACTATGTTTCACAAGTCATAGACATAGAGATGTCAAACTAATAATGTGGGCACATGTATGACATGGGGCTGGACAGACCCAACCTGAGATTGTCTCTATTCACATTATGTATGTTATGTCCTTAGACCTGAGATTGTCGTATGTACTCAAGATATGAAACGACCTACTTAGGGACTACCAAACGCTACTTCGTGACTGGGTAGTTATAAAGGTGGCTTTCGGGTTTGTCGGGAAACATGCTATGAGACATAGTCAATCAAGATGGAATTTGCCACTTCATATGAGAGAGATATCAATGGACCACTCAAATGATTAGATCATGAAATGCATGGTCGTGCTTGGGTTAAGTGTTAACCTATGAGTTGGACCAAATACCGTAAGGCAAAGGAATAACATGTATATGGTATTGTGGTGGTTCGTCTGATATGATCGTAGATATGCATAGGAGGTGACACGCCTTGCTAGAGGCCGCTATCAACTATTGGTCGAGTAAGAGTACCTGGGCCATGTCTATGTGTGCGTGAGCCCATAGGGTCGCACGCTTAAGGGGCTGGAAGCCTAATTCGGGTTGGACCCGAATTAGACTAGGTTTAGGGTTTCTAATGGGCCTCCAACATGGGAGATCGTTAGGACGCCTATATAAGCAAGGGGTGGGCGTGGGGCGAGATCAATCCACGCCTTTTGGCAGCCGCTATCTCCCTCCCCACTCTCGTGTCTAGTACTCCTCGCGAACCTAGCAGTCCGGAGGCGTGACGCTTC
The DNA here is from genome assembly GCA_022036555.1 of Microstegium vimineum. Lineage (NCBI taxonomy): Eukaryota > Viridiplantae > Streptophyta > Magnoliopsida > Poales > Poaceae > Microstegium > Microstegium vimineum. The sequence continues at coordinate 30,618,040 of CM039121.1, forward strand.
CTCCCTGCACGTGTGGGATTCCTCGGAGGTGCTGCATCTAGAGCACAAGGACGAACCGCAAGAAGGAGATGTTGAGATGGACGACCTCGCAACTGCATGACACTGCTATGATGCACATGACTACATCAAGTCGCTTCCGCTGCGCTTGCGCGTCTAGTGGTAATCCCGTGATCTATAACTAGCACTAGTTCCTAGGTTTATGGGGTCAAAATTTTTTGTTTTCCGGCTAGCGTAGCAACCTCATAACCCTTCAGTGGTATCGGAGCCGTTAGATGCCTTGTTATTGATTTGAGTATGTGCATATGGAGATATGCATGTTTGTAGATCAATCTCTGATCATGGTTCATGATCTTGCCACGTTGGTATTGTAACGATCTACTCGTATCAGTCGGAATTCCACCATCTGAGTTAAGTGATACATGTAAACCCAATTACGGTGAGTTGGAGATCAATAAGATTGATCGAATCGAACCTAGGTCAAGTTCCAAGCGCATGCGATGCGGCAGCAGCGGCGGATTGGATCCGCCGTCGGAGGGAAAATTTGACATAAAAGTGTTGTTCGGTAAAACGGCCATAACTTTTGCATACGACCTTGGATTGATGCAAACTTTAAAAGAAAATTGTGCGCCAGAAAATTTCGTATCCATTCGCCAACAACTTTGCTGCTCTCAGCGAAATTAGATTTGCAAAAAACTGCTTGCGAAATTATGTTTTCGGCATTTTAAGATTAGACGTCTAAATCGGTTAACTCTGTTTTTCAGGTATTCGTGATTGGTATATCCCTTATGTGTATGTGATGCATGTATGTAATTAATTCATGGTTTGCATGTCATGATTATGACAATATGGCTGGAGCCACAGATATTGTCCATTCATATGTAATGACATGTGTGCCAATCTGTGATGATCCTATCCATTACCATGTAATTTTATTTCATTGTCCTGCAGTAGTGATAGATAATCTTGGTGGACTCATCATTAAAGGATGACATACATGAATCATGGAGATGGAGATCACCATGATGAACAAATTGATGGAGATGGAGATCCCCAAATGAACAAAGGGCTATACTAAATCATATCTGTGTTAATGTTGTTCTTACTATTGTCTACTTTCATGTGCGATAATGTTTTTGTCTACATATGCGGTAGTGAAGTAGAACGATCCCTCAACAATGTTTAAGTTGTAATGCTTCCCCAAACCTTGCACTGTCACATGTCTTGTACGATTGGTGGTGGGTCTATGAAATTAGGGTGCCACTTGTTTTCCTTGACTAGACAGGTTCGTATCGGATACTTATTGCGGAAGGTTTGGTTACTTGAACAAGGTTATCCTAACGGTTAGGGACCTTGAAGCATTAGTTGTTGGTAACACAAGCATAGAGATGTCACCCAACAACAAGAGTCATATATGATATGATTAGCAAGGAGTTGCTTATGGATCTACCATGTCTCCTAGCGGTGATGCTAAAGCTCACTAGTAGACTTGTTAGTTGTGGGTCTTGAATCACTAAGTTTCAATCGAGGGATATTGATTTTAGTGGGCGTAGATTCTATTAAAAGTTTAATATGATTTACTATGTTTTGGATACATTGTCTTAGTATTTTGCATTACTTTTTGTTGTAGATGGCTCCCAGTAATCAACCATTTACTTTGCGTTCAATCCTTGAGAAAGATAAGTTGAATGGAAGACTGTTAACCGCAACGGTCATATTACAATGTCTGTAGCAGTTATTTCTTTTATATATAGCTACAGTCCGACCTTCTTCTTCCTCAAGTCTTCTCTCTTCCAAACTCGTGGGGGGAGAGGCTTTGCCCGATTTTTTAACCAAACCATTAGATTGAGGTTTTGAGTGGTGTTTTGGAGGAGGAGGACATCATAAGAGGTATTTAAAAGGTTCCCATGGTCTATTTTCTCTCTTTTCCTTGCTTTTTGACCTCTTTGGATCTAGATCTAGTTTCATGGAGGAAGGAGAGAAAGCTTGTGTTTTTTATCTAGAATCATAATATTAGGTGACTAAAAGCTTTTAGAGTGTTCCGATGCTCTTTTCTCTCTCTTTTCTTTGCTTTTTGAGCTCTCTAGCTATAGATCTACATCTAGATCTAGATTAAGAGAGGAAAGAGAAAGCTTGTGTCTTTTTTATCTAGTTTCATAATATTATATGCCTAAAAGCTTGATGTGTATGGTTTGCAGGCAATATGGATAGGTCAGAATGGATGTACAAGATTAGTAGGGTACTTGATCTGCGGTATCTCAGCGAAGTGAGGAAGTTTATTGCCGCTGCGAGAGCTCACCGTGACTGATCGAAGCGGATGACAATCATGTGTCCGTGTTCTCACTACAAGAATCTGACAGCCTTCACCGACGATGGCAAGGTGCAATCTCATTTGATTCGGTTTGGTTTCGTAGAGAATTACACTGTCTAGACTCAGCACGACGAAAGTGTCAACCCCAGTGGTGGGGGTGCATCTGGAGTGAGCTCGGCATCGACGACGGCGCACCAAGAGCCACGTGCGCCACACTTCTTATGTTCAGCCACAACAACGCCAGCCTGCAATGACAATAACGATTGTGATTATATCACGGTGGTGGATCTACTCGAGGACATGGAAGATGATGATGGTGGTCAAGAGCGAGGATGTGCAACTTTTTGATGATTTATCGAAGCACATCGATGAGGATGACGTTGTGTATGGTTCCCCGAAGTGGTTGGAAAATTTCAGAGAGATGAAGCAGACATCACTTGATCCTCTGTACCAGGATGGTGGTGAATTTCCGAAAGAGTGTACTATGCTCCATTTTATCCTCCACATGTTGATGATGAAGGCCCGACATGGTTGGTCTGACAATAGCTTCAATGAGCTGTTAAGTTACCTTGCTACAACGTACCCGAAGATTAACAAGTTTCCCATGAATACTTATCGGACAAAGAAGTTGATTCGTCCAGTGTCGATGAAAGTTCGAAAGTTCGATGCTTGCCCTAACCACTGCATCATGTATCGGCCAGACACTAAGTATGAGAAGATGATGAGATGTCCGCACTGCGGCGCGAGTCATTACAAAAAGAATGCTGGTTGTCATGTGGATGCAGATGGCTACGAGTCGTTGTGAGGTGGTCCGAAGAAGAAGAAGGGGGGCAAGAAGAGCACTGCTGCAGAGAATGCATCTCGGCTCAGCAGGACGAGGAGGAAGAGGGCTACACGCAAAGGAGAAGTCCGACAATGTCGGTGTGGTATCTGCCTATGATCGACCGCCTGCGTGCACTATTCGGGAACCCAGAGGATGCCAAGCTCATGTAGTGGCATGCATCAGATGACTGCAAAAAGGATGATGGCATGCTGCGGCACCCATCTGATGGACAACAGTGGAAAGATTTTGACAAGGCATATCCGGAATTCAGCAACGAGCCAAGGAACATTCGGTTCACGCTCAGTACTGACGGGATGAACCCTTTCGGTGAGCTTAGCAGCTCGCACATCACCTAGCCCGTCATACTCACCATGTACAACCTACCTCCCTATCTGTGTCAGAAGCGCAGGTATCTCATGCTGGCCATGCTGATCTCAGGACCGAGGCAACCCGGTAACGATATTGATGTTTTACTAGAACCGTTAATGGAGGAAATGCAGGAGCTATTTGATGTTGGGGTCGAGATGACTGATGCGTACCGCAAGGAGAATTTCACCCTAAGGGTCATCATCTTTGTCATGATCACCGATTACCCTGGTCTCTTCTCACTGTCAGGGCAGATCAAAGGGAAGACTGGATGCGTAAAGTGCATTGATGGGACATGCCACACTTACCTTAAGGCATCCTACAAGATAGTTTACATGAGGCATAGGCGGTTCCTTAGCAAAAATCACAGGTATAGAAGACTTGGTATGAATCAATACTTTGACAATCAGGTAGAGCTGCAGGGTGAACCACCGGCATCGATTTGCTAGGGTCCAAAGGTGTATGAGATGGTGAAGGAGATGGATGACATCGAGTTTGGTAAGAAGAAGAAGCCATCGGAAGAGGGGACAAAACAAACAAGAAAGCGAAAGCGGGACAAGAAGACGGGGGAGGAGGAGGAGGAAACACCACATGTTCCTTTCAAGAAGAAATCGATCTTCTTCAACTACCTGTCATATTGGAAAACACTAAACACACCCCATGCCATCGACTGCATGCATCTCGAGAAGAATGTATTCGAAAGCACGATCGGTGTATTGCTCGACATCACAACCAAGACGAAGGATGGTATCAAATCACGGATGGATCTTCTCCACCAGGGCATCAGGCATGACCTTCACCAGGGACCGCCTCATAATGGTAAAGTTGACATACCAGGAGCAGCATATAACCTAAGACGCGATGAGAAGATATCTATGCTCAATTTGTTGAGGGGTATCAAGGTACCGACCGGTTTCTCCTCAAATATCAAGAGCCTCGTTTGCATGAAAGACCTCACAATGGCTGGCTTCAACTCACATGACTGTCATGTCATGTTGACGGTGTTCCTTCCCATCGTTATCAGGGCTATCGGTCCAGAGTATGTGAAGATGGTAATCACTAGGATGTCGTACTTTTTTAACCGTATCACACAGAAGGTCATCGACAAAGCTAAACTGCATGCCTTGATGGAGTTCATCATGGAGACCCTTTGCCAGCTCGAGATGTGCTTTCCCCCTTCTTTCTTTGACATTATGTCTCACCTAATGATACACATGGTTGATCAGAACGAGCAACTGGGCCCCGTGTACCTGCACCAGATGTGGACGTATGAGCGGTTCATGTCCACCCTCAATAGATATGTCCATAACTGTGCTTACCCGGAGGGCTCTATGATTGAGGCATACACAACCGAGTAGTCTGTCAATTGGTGTATGAGGTACATAAAGGATGGGAGGGCGATTGGTTTGCTGTTCATCAGCACGAGGGCAGAACTGTGGCAGAACCGTCCAAATTATAAGAGATCAAGTACCCAAGGAGCCGATTTAACTGCCACTTAAAGCACTTGAGCCCATATAATCCCGGTAGTCCAGAAATCTCGAAGGATTTCTAACAATTGTATATCCAACCCAGATCGTGCAAACTCAGGTATGCACATTCGAACGAGACAACAAATTAAACGAAAATACAGGAAGTACGAAATAAAGTTATTATAACACTTTGTTCCAAATAAAGTAGTACTCACGCCACAACACACGTGGCCAAATGAAACATTGTTTTGAAACTCGAACCCAACGTTTTACTCCATGCTAATACCATTAATAGATAGGGGTGCCAACGAGACCATGTCCGACAACAGCAAAAGATGAGCTCGCAGAAGACCTTGCTCAGAGCCTACTCCTCTTCTCCTTCGACAAACGGGATAAACCCTTAGTACAAGAATGTACTCAGCTAGACTTACCCGTCTAACTGAAAATAAAGACTCCAAGGATATGCATGGCTAGATATGTGGAGCTGGATAAACTTTGCTTTTGCGGAAACGCGAACAATATGAAACTTAAAGATTAGAGAGCAGCCATTTTCCATCCTATTATTTATCTCTAAGTTTGCACCTGAACTAGAGCACACACTTGATCTAAGCAATAAATAGAATAATATATATCCAATTCCTTCATCAATATTTTAGTAGAACCATTACGATGTCACATGGAGTTGTACCGTGGTGAAGCTCAGCATAGTCCCCCACTATCCGGTGGGAGGCGGTGACTCGAATCGATATACATCCAGCTGGCAAGATTACCTTTAACACACACCCACACTTTCCCCGTTGGGTCCATGCATTGGGTTACCCCTCAACAAAGTCCAGGTAGTACCGCCGCGATCTCAGAGTAGTCCACCCAATTGGAGAAATCAGTTGGCCATCACGGGCCAGGTCGTATCTCCAAACTAGACGGTGGTAACAGTAGGCTGAGAATCGGCCCGAACAGTGTTTACTCGGCTTCGGGGTCGATACTCGCAACGACCCCTATGTGAAAGGGTGCATTCAAAGATGTAAGAGGGCCACCATCGTATACAAACCTATACGATCCAACAGACGGACTGCCCCCAAGTCTAAACCACTTGGTGCCCTTGCCTTCCAGTTGACCGCACTTCATTACTACCATTGGTTCTTTCCCACGATAGCAAAATATAGCCAACCGTGATTGGTATTACCCCCATGGGATAATACTATAAATAAATGTAACCATTTATTCTAAGCAGGCTAAGTGGTTGTTTTTACTTTTATTAACAGGGTAACAAGGTAGGTAATTCAAATATCAAGGAAGATAATGCATCAACTAGGATTCAATCAACTCCTGTCACCTAATGCATCAAGGTATAAAATACTCAAGAAGATTAAATGTAAATACTGGGAGGCTTAAAGATGCTCCGGGGCTTGCCTTGAGTAAAGGTGGAGGGCTGGTGGTCAGGGCACTCGAGCAAGTTAGGTTCTGGCTCTGGGAACTCCTCTTGAAGCTCCTGCACCTCCTAGACTTCTGCTCCTTGGGGTGACACCTGAAGTTCCTCCACTGATCCTAAATGTTTGAAATGCATATGATTAACCATGGGTGCAAGGGATGATGCTTGAAATAAGAATTAAAACACTAAAAGGTTATTTCTAGAGTTAACCTAATATTCATTCTAGTTCCACTTTACACAGCAAGCCTATTATAAACTGTTCAAAAAAATCTAAAAAACTTACAAGGGACAGAGAAGGCTTAAAGGATGCTACTGCAAAAATTTCACTTAAAGAAAAGCTACCAACTAGCAGATACAAAAAGATGAAATTAAATGTAGAAAAAGCACTTGGAACTAGACCTACTGGCTAACAGGGTGAAACATGCTATTTATTATGTTTAACATGTTCTTTACTCAGAAACATATTTATCAAGAAAGTTCCATGATCAACACTACCAGATTATTTTCTATATGATTTTCCAAAGAAAACCCTAGAAAAGGACACTTGAACTACAAGTATCTTTTCTGCCATACAACAACCTACATCTTATATTTTTCAAAGACAGAGCATGACATACGGAGACTACCCAAAAAGTTTCATATTTTATACCTGCACATATTTACCATAGGAATTAGTCTAAGAAAACAGCAGAAACACATTTTATTTGCTAACAAATAAATTCTCCATAGAAACATGGCAACTCATATTTTTCCTAGCTTCTACACAGGATAGCAGAGCTAGCATAAAAACCTCACATTTTTATTTGATCATTTCATGCAGGAACACATTTAACTTTGATAAATGCAAAAAAGAACTATTTAAACATTAGTACTGAAGACATTCTCCAAAAATTAATTTTATATTTTTAACAGAAAGATCTTCATTTGTAGAATCTAACACAATTTAATTCATCATTTTAGGGTTTACCAAACTCCAGATACTAAATAAACATGCATTAATACATTACTGAAAAATAGGAAAAAGGAAAAGCTTTTCTGCATTCGGCCCATGGTGAACAGTGTTGGGTAGAGCGAACTGACAGGCGGGGCCCGCGGTCAACGTAGGGTCCACTCGGCAGCGAGCCAGGGCAGAGCACCGGCGCTAACCAGCGTTTTTCTCGCCGGCGGTGAGGCTAGGCTTGGCGTGCTCGGGGTGACGTCGCGAAGCAACTGGTGGTGTTGGTTGAATCAGCGCGACCGTGAAAGTGGCCAGCGACGTGCGGTGGCGGCGCAACGCGGCGGTGTGACGCAGCGAGGTGATCACTGGCGGTGCTATGCTAGGCTAGCAGTTGCGTGAGCACCACAGTGGTGTGGTGAGTGCAAAGCAAGTGTTGGTTGAGCCGGAGGAGCTCCGAGGAGGTCCGACCACGTGAGAGCTCTGTGGCGGCGGCAATGGCGCATGGCCAACGGCGCTGCGTTGCTCTAGGGTGAAAGAGTGATAGAGGAAGGGTGTTCTCACCTCTACTACCTCCGGTGAAGCTTCCACGGAGATGGAGACGACGGAGTCGGGTTGGAGGAGAGGGAACGCGGCGCGGTGCTTGCGGTGGCGACTGAGGGCCGAGGAACGGCGACGGCGTTCCGACGAGAGAAGTGCTCGGCTGGTGAAGGCGAGGCGAGCAGGGCGTGTGCGAGGCGAAGGCGAAGCGGTGTGCAAGATGGATCGAGTAGAGAAGGTCGGATGGTGGCGAATTGATGAAGGGGGTGTTGCGGTGCTCGGTGCGCTCGGCGCGGCGAGAGCAGAGGTAGAGCAGGCGAGAGAGTGAATGAGGGTGAGTGTTTGCGGTTGCGAGAGGGAGAGGGGGTGTAGGCGCTCCCTCTGGCGCGGTCATGGCCGACCGGCGCGGCCGGTGGGGGCCGGGACGCGATGGCGACAGTGCGGTGGCGTGTGCTGCATGTCTGCAGCGCGATGCGAGAGGGCGAGAGTGCGCGGGGAAGAGCGGCTCTTGGTCTATGCGTCGTTAGGGCGGATTTGCAATCGATCGCGACTGTGACGGGGCGTAGCTGATGGTCGACGCTGGCGCTGCGGTGGTGCTAAGGTGACGCAACGGTTCGGCGGCAGCGCGGCAGAGCGGCAGCGCCGCTGCGTGTCTACGGCGTGCGAAGCAGAGGTGGCAGTGGCTGCGCGTTGAGTGTTCTTGGCCCTAGCGCCGTTAGCACGGATACGTGCTCAGACGCGATCGAGACGGGGTGGGGTGCTGGCCGGCGGCAAGCGCTGTAAAGGCGACGCGACGGCGAGGTGAAAGCGCGGCGCGACGCTGCGCTCTGCGCGACAGAGGCGGTGGCAGTGGCGCTGCGGTTTGGTCGGCGCAGGGTGTCAGCGAGCGGCGCGAGGCGAGTGGCGGTCAACGGCGTACGGGTAGAGGCAACGCGCCACGCGGCGCGGCTGCCGGCGTACGATGCGTCCGGTGTCGGGCGCGGGAGCGCAGGCGTGCGGTGTGCGTGCGAAGTGCGTGCGCGGGAGCAGCGGGTGTGCGCGTGTGCGCGCGAGCGGGCCGCGGGCAAGGCCGAGTGGGCCGAAAGGCTGGACTCGGCCCGTTTCCGATTTCCTTTCCCTTTTTCATTTTCTGCTATTTGTTTCAAACTGAATTTGCTTCAAAACAGTTTCAAAAACTCCAAACTAAGAATTGAAACTTAAACCAAAGTTGTTCAGAATAATATTCTCTACACTTTTCATGTAGGTCATACTTTCTGAAAACCATTATTATAGAAGGTTCGAGATTTAAAAACTACTTAAGCCATTTTTAGAAAAGAAAAGCTTTTATTCTTAACAATTAAACTAAGCTTAATTAGGCAGGGTAATTAATCATAAAAGCAAACTATTCTTTATTCTAAGCATAGCAAACTTAGCTAAACATGTTGATCAAGATTTAGAGCACAAAACACCTATCCATTTCTAGTGTAAAAGATATAAATAAACACACAGAAATGATGGCATAAGTAAACATGAATGCAATGCACTGCTTATGCTTAGGCTAATGATGATCCTAATGCAAAGCTTGACATAGGGTGTCACAGCCCTTCCCCCTTAAAGAAATCTTGTCCCGAGATTTTGTGTTTCGTACCATTCATTATAAAAGACGGGATAGTTTGCACTTAGGTAGGCCTCGGTCTCCCAGGTTGCATCGTTCGGACCATGATTACTCCAAAGAACCTTGGAAGTCTTCACTTCTCGGTTTCTGGTAACTCTGGTTTTTGTGTCCAAGATCTTTTCTGGCCTCTCAAAGTACTCCAAGTCTGATCTAATCACGATGTCGGAACTCTGTACTGCTTCTTCTTCCGGAACTCGAAGACATTTCTTGAACTGAGATACGTGAAACACTGGAAAGATAGCACTCATCTCTGGAGGTAATTGTACTTGGTAAGCTACCTTGCCCTTCTTGGCAACAATCCGATAGGGTCCAACATATCGGGGTGCTAACTTTTTCTTAATTCTAAAACGGCGGACGCCTTTCATAGGTGATACCTTAAGGTACACATAGTCACCAATTTGAAACTCCAAAGGTCTCCTCCTTTGATCGGCATATCCTTTCTGTCGAGACTGAGCTGCACGGATATGTTGTTGAAAATCTCGAACAATCTCTTCTGCCTCCTTCACATAATCCGTACCATAGAATCCCTTGTCTCCTGCTTCAACCCAATTGACAGGGGTTCTACACTTTCGTCCATACAAAGCATCGAATGGTGCCATCTTAATGCTCTCTTGGTAATCGTTGTTATAGGAGAATTCTGCTAAAGGTAACCATTTCTCCCACGATCCTTTTGCTGACACAACACTTTCTCTCAACATATCTTCCAACACTTGATTCACTCGTTCCGTTTGTCCATCTGTTTGAGGGTGATAAGCGGAACTTCGAATCAACTTTGTTCCCAACTCTTTATGCAACTGCTCCCAAAAACGAGCAATGAACTGAGATCCTCTGTCTGATATGATAGTCTTGGGAACACCATGCAGCCTCAGAATATTCTGAACATATAGCTCTGCATACTGATGTGGTCGGTAGGTAACCTTGACTAGTACAAAGTGAGCTACCTTGGTTAAGCGATGAACAATAACCCATATAGAATCATTTCCCTTCTGAGTGGTAGGTAAGCCTGTGATAAAGTCCATACTGATATCTTCCCACTTCCACTCAGGTATAGATAGCGGTTGTAGCAAACCGACAGGTTTCATGTGTATGGCCTTAATGCGACAACATGTATCACACTTCGCGACATACTCAGCAATATCCAACTTCATCTTAGACCACCAATATCTGGTTCTGAGGTCATGATACATCTTGCTACTGCCAGGCTGAATTGATAACTTAGAGTTATGTGCTTCGTTGAGAATTCTATCTCGCAGAACCTGGTCCTTAGGAACTACCAGACGCTGATTGAACCAAAGGACTCCTTTCTCATCCACTTTGAAATTCAGAGATTCACTGGTTTCTAGCCTTTGTTTAGTTTGCATAAGTTCTTTATCTGATTTCTGTCCCTCAATAATATCACTATCCAAGGTACACTGGATAAGAATATTATTTAGCACTAAAGGATGCATTAGATCAAATCCATCTTCTAACAGCGGTTGCAACAAGCTGCAATGAGATTTGCGGCTCAAAGCATCTGCTACAACATTTGCTTTTCTAGGGTGGTAATGCACTTCCAAGTTATAATCCTTGATTAACTCTAACCATCTCCTCTGTCTCATATTCAATTCAGACTGGGTAAACAAGTACTTCAAACTTTTATGATCGGTGAAGATGTGACATAGATTACCCATTAGGTAATGCCTCCATATTTTCAGAGCATGCACGACTGCTGCTAGCTCCAAGTCATGTGTCGGGTAATTCTCCTCATGATGTCGAAGTTGTCGTGAGGCATAAGCAATGACTCTTCCATTATGCATCAACACACATCCCAATCCAATGGTTGACGCATCGCAAAACACATCAAAAGTTTCCTCCAGATTTGGTTGTGCCAAGACCGGTGCAGTAGTTAACAGTGTCCGCAAGGTACGGAACGCTGTTTCACATTTTAGACTCCATTCAAACTTCTTGTTCTTCTGCGTTAACCTTGTCATGGGTTTAGCTATCTTAGAAAAGTCCGGGATAAAACGACGATAGTATCCGGCCAATCCTAAAAAGCTGCGAACCTCATGCACGTTAACGGGTGCTTTCCAATTCCTGACTTCTTGCACTTTTGAGGGGTCCACTGAGATACCCTCTGCTGACAAGATATGACCTAGAAAAGGCACTTTGGTCAACCAAAACTCACACTTGATAAACTTAGCATAAATCTTATGCTCCCTTAACCGTTTCAGCACTATTCTCAGGTGTTCTGCGTGGTCTTTCTCATTTTCCGAATATACCTGGATGTCATCGATGAAAACCACTACAAACTTGTCCAATTCTTGTATGAACACCGAGTTCATCAAGTACATAAAATGCGTAGGCGCATTTGTTAACCCAAAGGACATCACTAGATATTCAAAGAGACCGTACCTCGTGGAGAAAGCGGTCTTGGGTACATCCTCTTTTCTGATCTTAATTTGATGGTAACCAGACCGTAAGTCTATCTTGGAGAACACTTTAGCTTTGGACAACTGATCAAACAACAAATCAATCTGCGGCAATGGATATTTGTTCTTGATGGTAACCGCATTGAGAGGGCGATAGTCCACGCACATTCTTAAGGTCTTATCCTTCTTTTTTACAAAAATGGCAGGACATCCCCACGGTGAACAACTCGGGCAGATCAAACCCTTTTCCAGCAACTCCTGGAGTTGTTTCTTGAGTTCTGCTAACTCGTTGGGTGGCATCCTATATGGTCTCCTGGATATAGGTGTTGTTCCGGGAGCCAACTCTATAGCAAACTCGACATCTCTGTCCGGGGGTAATCCCAGAAGATCGTCAGGAAACACATCCGGAAACTCACAAACTATAGGAATCTTATCCAACAACTCTGTGGTGATGGCAAACATGACTCCCAACTGATTTGAATTCTTATGTAAGAGGATTCCAAAAGTGGCTCCATTCCGGGGGTTGTGATAGATACTGCACGCTGGGCTATATCTAGATGCACTTTCCAAGCTTTCATCCATTCCATCCCAAGGATGACATCTAGACCTAGCTCAGGTATTACAATGAGATGGACACTGACCGAAGTTGTCCCCATTGTAATTTCTACATCCTTTACCATTTCACGAGTGTATAGGACAGCTCCAGCTGCACTAATCTGATACTCCTTTTCCAACTCTACCACCTTCTTCTGACTCCGCAGCACTAAGTTCCCACTAATGAATGAATGCGATGCTCCAGAATCAAACAAGATAACTGTAGGACATTGATTAACAAGGAACGTACCAGCTGTGATGGGTTCTCCTTCGGGCACTTCCTCCAAGGTGGTGTGGTGGATGTTCCCTGTGCGAGGCTTCTGCTGATTGAACTGCTTCCTGGGCTTTGTGCAGAAACGAGATAGGTGCCCCGTTTGACCACAATTGTAGCATGGCCCCACAACATAGGGCGTCTTCTGCCCTCCAGTTCTAGATCCTCCAGCCTTGTCCTTGTTCTACAGCAGAGGTGCAGTGAAAGGCCTCTGGTAAGCTGGTCGAGCACGAGCATTGGTCATCTTCCCCTGAGGTGGTCGGAACCGTGCACCAGCCTATGGTGGACGAAACGCTGGCCTTGAAGCATTAGGACCCCTGTTCTGGTGGGATCCTCCCTCTGGGACTCGACGACGAGTCTCTGCGAGCAACTTGTTGTCGTTAGTCTCCTGGTTCAAACAGTCACTGATGAAGTCGCTGAAGGTGAGGCGGTAGTTGTTTCCCATCTTGGACAGAAGAGCGGCATTCATGCCCCTCTTGAAGCTTGCGATCTTCTTAGCGTCGGTGTTGATAAAGTCAGTGGCATAGCGAGTCAACCTATTGAAGCTGGTGAGGTACTCTGTCACTGACCTGGTACCTTGAGCAAGCCTCATGAACTCAGTGAGCTTCATCTCTATCACTCCTTCTGGGATGTAGTGACGGCGCATAGCAGTGGAGAACCTATCCCATGTGACCATAGTACCAGCAAGCAAGTTATCGCGGTATTGGGACCACCAGATACTTGTTGGGCCTTCTAGCCTGTGCGCGGCATACTCTGCCTTTAGTTCCTCCGTCAGGCCCAGAAGTCGGAACTTCTGTGTCATGGAGTGCAGCCACTCATCGGCCTCCAGCGGTTCAGTAGCTTCCTTGAAGATCAGAGGGCGGGTGTCCAGAAATCCTTATAGGAACTGTACTGGTTAGGTGCTGGCCCTTGCTGCTGCCTGTGCTACTGAGCCATGTTAGCGGCGATGTTGCGCAAGCTCTCATTCATCTGACGCTGCATCTCCTCCACACTCCTTCGGCTACCCAGAAACTGACCAAAGAACGCTTCCGGTGTGATCGGAGGTGGTGGTGGTGGTGGCAGGTCCTCCCTAGTTGCCTCTCCATCACCACGAGTGTTGTGACGAGTGTTAGCCGGCATCTGTATATCCCATTAACAAGCAACAATTAGGTGATGTTATATTGAATACTGAATAAATACCGTGTTGTACAAAATGTAATATTAAGCACACAACCAGATATAATTACTCATCTTTCCACATAACATCACAGAATTAATTACTCATCATAAGCATACAAATAACATTCCATATCCTTGGCCAAAACAACGTCTAGACTTAAATCCAAATTCGGCTTACACATAACGAAGATCCAAATTAAACATAGTCTTAAACAACATGATACAAAAGCTCTCAACGTGAAAGATCAAACTCCTAATCTAGCGCTCAGTAGCCGTCGGAGTAGTAGTACTCCCCGTCGGTGTCGTCGAGGTAGGGCTCGTCTGCGAAGTCCTCGTTCGGGGCTAAGTCCTCCTCCAGTAGGTCAGGACCAAGGATCACTTTGTCTTGTGGCTCGGGCTCCTGCTCCGGCTGCTCAGGTATAGGTGCTGCGGCTGCTGCTGCCTGCTAGTGGTGAAGAGCGTGAAAAGCCTCGTGCAGGTTGTTGATGTACTCCTGCTGCTTGTTGAGATGCCCCTCTAACTCTGCAACTCTCTCCTACAAGCCTTCTGACTCGGTCCAAGCTTCATTCCTAGAGTTGGTGGCATCAAGGAGTAACTGCTCACCAACCACGCGAGCAGTGATCTCCTCCTCCACCCTAGTCCGGGCCTGGTCGCGCTCCAGAGTCATCTAAGCCAACTCTGCCTGAAGGTTTGCGACGGCTGTCTCGAACTCCTGCTGCAACTGGCGCTTGCTCTCAAGGGTGGCATTGTGGATCTCCGTCACATCTGCAAGACTGCGCTCCAAACTCTCACAAGTGCCAAGCAGCGCTCCAGTGGCACCCATGGCTGGAGTCTCATAGTAGAAAATCTCCTCCTCATCTCCTGCCAGTGTTGTACCCTCGGCCTGTGTCCAATCCACAGGAAAAGCCTGTCCACGGGGAAACACTCCAAGCCAAGCTGCCGCAAGGTCCCCGGGAAAGCGGGGGGAGATGTCCTTCAGCACCAGATATGCTGCCCTATTGGCACCATCCTTAGCACAAGCTCCCTTGGTGAGGATGGTTCAGCCTGACCAGTCTGGCCCGCCCTCCAAAGCTTTTACCTTGACCTGAACATGGACCAGAGAATCCTGACCATATTGTTGCTTCTGCCAAGAGTACTTGGGCTCCCTGCCCTTGGGATACCCAATGGCGTGCAAAACCCGCCAAAGGATAGTCGACAACCCAAAGTACATCAAGAACTTTCCCTTGGTCATCTTCCTTGCCAATGGGTAACGAGGAACTCCTGCTCCTCCGGTTGCCTTCCTGGCGGTCAGACGAGTGCGAGGCATCTGTAGAAAAAGGGGTTTCGAACTCTCGTGAGACAGATACAAGTTGGTGCATTTTATCAAAATGGGACAATTACAATTCAAGGGGAGGTATGAGACATGGTATAAAAATATAAACATGATGCATGATCGTAATTACATTCTCACTCAACAATAATGACTCGTAAGTCCTAACGTTCTAGTCGGTGGCAAGACAATCTCTCATTACGCAGTATTTTGTTCTACACGGATGTGTAGTTAGTGTACCTGTAGAAGATTCATTTTAGCCCAAAAGAACAAAACCCAATGAAGAAAAATCACCGACCACTTCCTGATACGCACGAAGTACATATCAGTTAGATACCAAAACCTTATGCACCAAGCTCAGAAAACCCACCCAGCATTTCATACTTTTTAGATATGTTTGCGTAAAGCTTGCACATCCTTAAGTAACCATATCACTTCCCTAGACCAACGGTTGGAAGGTTTACTCTCACATCTCACAAATAGTTTTCAATGCAATTTTCGAAACTTGTATCATCCTTCCAAAGAATGATACCCCGACGCTTTTAAAAGATCCAGCATGAGCAAAACCTTGAACCAAGTTAGTATTCCTAAGCCACCTGATTCCTAGTATAAGGCTAAGGACTAGACTCTGGCACCCTAAGTTTTCAAACTTAGTTTATAAAATAGTTTTTAAAATACCCGTTTTGTTTAAAAGTTGCTCAAACAAATGAGGATACCTGAACTCGGCTCTGATACCAACTATGGTAGAACCGTCCAAATTAAAAGAGATCAAGTACCCAAGGAGCCGATTTAACTGCCACTTAAAGCACTTGAGCCCATATAATCTTGGTAGTCTGGAAATCTCGAAGGATTTCTAACAATCGTATATCCAACCCAGATCGCGCAAACTCAGGTATGCACATTCGAACGAGCCAACAAATTAAACGAAAATACTAGAAGTACGAAATAGTATTGTTGTGGTTTATCTAGTCATTTAGTTATTATAAACTAGATTGAGATCCTTGTGGCCTTTCCTGTATGCAATCATCGCCTGTCATAGGGTGCTCTAGTTGACGTATACACGATTAGAGTAGTGAGAATAGGTGTAAGCGTGGTGCTTATACTTAATCTTGCCTTTGGTTATCGCTTGTTGCACGGATTGTTGTGGTAGCTAGCAAGAGAGTGACAGCCTTGTCTAGTCTTCGTATTCCACCACGTGTTTTTAGGCAAGTTCTTAAAAGATAAGACCCCATAAGAAGAGGGTGCGGTCCGGTAGGAGTTTTGTCCTCCTATTGATCTATCCCCTCGCCTAGCATACTTGTATTGAGGAATCAATCGATGTTTGTCTCAATTGAGTGCCATAGTTAAATTCACAAAGGTAGAGTTGGAATCACAGGAGTCCTTTTACTCTCTCGTTGTCCTCCCACATAGTTATACCCACTAGTCATCTCTTACTTATCTTTATCGGTTTGTTACATCAACACCTTCCTATCATTATTCGATTACCCCCTTACACTAGTTGGTACTAAATTGAGGTGATCTCTAGGATCTCTCTTTTATTATTATTTCTAGCTCTGCTTTCCCTTGGGAGAATATAAATTACGATACGCCGGAATACTCCTGGGTGAAGTGCTACAATGGTATAATCTGTGCGCTTGCGAATTTATCTAATAGTCATAAGAAATACCAACACCTCATACAGGTGAATGAAGGTCGCGATATGTACAATTGAGTTTGGATTCAGGTTGGACAACGAGATCTCATAATACCGCAACAGTCTGTGAAGAAAGGGATGCACTGGAATCCCAAGACCACACCGAAAGAATGGCTCGAACACCACAAGATGACCGGTGTCCGGGGTTAGAAACTCCTCACCGGTCGCTGACCGCCATCCGCCGACCTCTTCGTCTGGGATCAGACCACCGAAAATGAGATCATTAATCTCCTTCTTCTTCAAGGTGCACCGCGTCCAGTGCTTCGCCCACGGCGGCACTACTAACTCCTCAACTCCAACGTTTGGTGCCAACGGCGCAGTAGCCCTCCTAATCGCCACTGCCACCCTAGTCGCCGCTGCCATCGCCGCCGACGGTTTCACAACACCGCCCTTCTTCGACGCCATCACTGTAATATCTAGAGCAGGGACCCAAACACCGCGGCGATACGGGAGGGCAAGAAGCGAGCAGGTGAAGTGTGATAGCAAAAGATTGGGGAAGACGAAGGATTTCTGCAGCAGGAGGAAGCGCGAAAACCACCGTCGCCGCTAAGTCCGCCCTTTATACCATGAGGCACGGCGCTTCGTCTCCCAGGGTTTTTGGGGAACTACAACGGTCTAATGCGGGACCACCACGATACCCGCTTTCTGCGGCGCAGACAGTTCGCCTCAGCATGGGCCGCCAACCGCGTGGTTAATTCGGCCCACTTACCTTTTTATTTC
The DNA here is from genome assembly GCA_022036555.1 of Microstegium vimineum. NCBI lineage: Eukaryota > Viridiplantae > Streptophyta > Magnoliopsida > Poales > Poaceae > Microstegium > Microstegium vimineum. The sequence goes on from CM039121.1 coordinate 30,635,716, forward strand.
GAATTCCTTCCGGAATAATCTTCTCGATTTATGGTTAATAATTTTCTAAATCTATCTAACCCCGCAGTCCCAGGGACTGAGTATACAATTTTCTCGAGAATATTTTCACAGCTACAGTAAACTGGTCGCCAAACTTCACCAACCACCAGAAGCGGCAACACTGGGGGACTTCGCCATGACTCAGGCACCTGGTCGCCACTCCCCGACCAGGCACAGGGACTCTGATGACTACATGACCCGAACAAGGCTCAGGGACTATGACCACCGCGTCCACGACAAACGTAAGTCGGCATACAACAACAAATACTCAGGGACTGCAAACAATACAGAACAACATGATCCTGATACAAGAACCGTCGCACTCCTTATATCAGGCTCGAGGACTATGGGTATTCGCAATCATTTTCTACAAAACTTATGTTTCAGTCTTTGGTCACAATTTTCATGCATTTTTTTATCTTTTATAAAGCTTGGCACCACATGCATATTTCACCTACTACCAAGCTCGGGGACTAAGTGGGTACACTTCACCTTGCGGTGAATGTACTAATTTTTCTTCTTGACAAACTCTGTTGTTTCCATACTGTTTTTGCAGAGTCTAAGTGGGTATACTTCACCAGGAAAGAACTTTCAAAATTTTCTTCTTCAGCACGTCACATTCTCCCGACAAGCAGCCGCAACCTTCGACGGGACAACCTGTTCAGAGATCATGCTACAACGTTCTTGACCAGCCCGACCTGGTCAGGAGGCCTCTCCCAGCAGTGCCTCGACCAGGCAGCCTGGTTGGAACTCTGCAATGACGTTCACACAAAGGCGACCAACTGAACGCCTCCTCGAAGGACGATGTCGCAGGCTCACTGGAAGAATGCAACGTGCTCGGGGACTTGTTGGGGATATTACCTCGGCATATTCCCAAGGACCTATATGGGCCTACCGACCAGAAAACGGTTGTTGGTATTTCTTATGACTATTGGATAAATCCGTAAGCGTACAGATTATACCGTTGTAGCACTTCACCTAGGAGTATTCCAAGGTATCGTAATTTATATTTTCCCAAGGGAAAGCTGGGCTAGAAATGATAATTAGAGAGAGATTCTAAAGAGCACCTCAACTTAGTACCCACTAGTATAGGGGGTAAACGATAAATGTGATAGGAAGGGGTTGATGAATGAAGAAGCTACGGTAAATGATACTTAGCACGGACTAGATAGACTAGCTAGGTGGGAGAACAACGAGAGAGTAAAGGGACTCCTATGTAAATCACTCTACTTCAATATACTTAGCTAATTAATTAGTCTAAACACTATAGTTTGCCTCCTCAATACAAGTATGCTAGGCGAGGGGATAGATCAGTAGGAGGACAAAACTCCTACCCGTCCGCGCCCTTGTTTTACGGGGGCCTTACCTTTTAAGAACTTGCCTAGACAACACGTGGTGGAATACAACGACTAGACAAGGCTGTCACCTCTTCCTAGCTACCACACAAAATCCGTGCAACAAGCGGTAACCAAGGGTAAGATGATGTATAAGCACCACGCTTACACATAACTTACTACTTTGACTACGATCTATAACCAAAGCACCCTATTACAGGCAATGATCGCATACAGGAAAGGTCACAAGGATCACAGACTATGAATGTAAAGGCTATTAAAGAGCAAAAGCATATAACAATACTATATCTAGTATAGTAATGCTCAAAGTAAATACTAAGTAAAGTAGAGAGAAAGATATATATTGATAAAGGTAAAGACTTACAAAGAAGGAAAGATACAAGAGTTATACCAGACTTTCTAGAAGACAACTCCGGAAATACCGAGCGTAGCTCGACTCAACTCTAACTCTTACTCTAGACTAACTCCTAGAACAATCTAAGGAATAGAGCTTGTAGGCTTCTTCGCCATGTGTAGAGAGGAGGGTGTGACCCTCTATTTATAGTGGGAGGTGGATCAGGGGCGACTCCATCGCCACATCAGCGATCCAGGGGGCTTCAATTCTCCACCCTTGGATCCAACCAACCCTTGAACCGACCAAGGGTGGATGGTGGTGATCTTCCACATGTGTAAAGTGGTATGGCGATTGGGGGGAGCCAACTGACCTAGGGGGGCGGTTGGTCGACCCCCCCTATGGCTAGTGGGCCCTCCTCTGGCCTCTGGGAGTAGTCCCACTGGTCAGGGGACCAGGTGGGAGCCAGGTGGGCCCAGGGGGTGGTCGGCCGACCCCCTGGGGGTCACTGACCCACCTCTTCCTCCCTGGTGCTGGTCCCACTCGTCATAGGTATTGGTTGTCAGTTCTTAGGTGGTTGTCACGTTTATCTCCTTGGTGTGGGCCCATGAATCCTTGTGCTATGCTTGTGAGCCGTTGAGAGAAAGCAAAGAGTGATCCAATGGTTGGAAATCACTCTGGAGTGCTTCTCTTGGATCATGGCCGAGAGGGGAGCCAGGTAGGCCCATAGGGTGGTCGGCCGACCCCCTATGTGGGTCCCAGTGGCTCTCTTTTGCTCCATTTACTTATTCCTACACTCAAACACTCATGGACATGTGAAACTAGTTATTTGCTCATGATGTGTTTTGTTTATCCTTGATCCTGAGGTTGGTGGCAACATTTTAGCTATGTAAAAGTTGATCATAATTTGTGCCAACAACGGCCTAGCTCGTGAGGCCCTGCGGTACGTGATCAGGCCGTCGTGCTCGCCAGAGACTCACCAAGTAAGATCCTAGTAGATAGGCTTGGATCCCTTACCTTAAGGGACCGATCGTAATCCGTTAGGATATGGAAACTGTAAGCCTGCTGCCCTGATATATAAGGTGATCAGGGATCCCCTCAAAAAGAGCGATCTACACCTCGTGTAACCTAATACTCATATCAATCCAGCCACCAGAACATAGGACGTAGGGTATTACGGCGATTTGCCGGTCTGAACATGTATAAATCGTCGTGTCTACGCTCTCTGTGTTACGCTTGACTGCCGTCGCCCAGGGGTGCAAAGGGTTAACCATTAGGTGCACCTCCAACCTCTTTAGTTCAAATATTTGTACTACTTCTCTAAAAATTTAGAGAAGTAGTATAAATAATTGAACTAAAGAGGTTTAGAGGTACACCTAAAGGCCATTTGTTTGCACCCCTACCGTCGCCACACCTCCGCCTACAATCTACTACCGTAGGGTACCTCTAGATAGACTGCAACGCATATTTCGTCGACATATACCTCAAGACACCAACTCACGCGAGGATGGACAGACAGCCAACGAAGACACGCGCGTGACTATGGTTTGCATACCTAATTGCAGCCACGGGGATCAATAGATACCCGTGTGGTGCCATGTTGCGTCCGTATTTTTCAATTTCTAATTCTAAATTTAAATCGGGTATTCAAGCCAATTTTTAATTTCTTTTGTTTATCTCTGTATTTGGTGATACGAACATAGGGTTATAAATGTTTAATTATATATATTTATGTTTCATGTTATAGATGTTGTCTAAGAAGCATATGTCAGGTGCTTAGAAAAGAAAAAAAAAGGACATTCTTGAAAACTGACAGATTTTATGGCTTGGCTACACGTGTAGCTGTAGTTTAGTCGGTATTAATCTTGATACTATGATTTTGCATAAAAACCTAAAGATTTTTTTAACATCTAAAGCATTTTTGTTTTATTTGAGATAACCAATTAAATATATACTACAAGTTATATTACTATATAATTTAGTTGCCACATAAAAAAGACTAGTTTAAAGGGTCCGTGCTGTCTTATTGACCCTGACGTCCTAAAAATTTTGTAGAGATGGCCCTGTTTGTGAAGATCATCATCTATTTTTTTTTTTCGTTTAATGTTTGGTCGTCGTCCACATGCCTAAAGATGTGGAGTAGCTCAAGACTTTTTTTAAATAAAAGAAAACATAAGGCACGGCAATGTATATGCGCTGCGGAAAGGTTTCACTAGGTAGCTTCGATGCACCTAGCATCCTTGATGGCGGACTTGTGAAGAAGATCAATGCTAGCTGCCGTACTATGCCCTGCTGGGGGCGGGCGGCTGAGAGCGGCCGGCGTAGGCAAGTGGCCTCTCCAAAAAAAAATCCGCCCCACTCTGGCATCAACCCCCTGGCCCTGCTGCGGCCAGACAGGCCCGTCGCGCGCTGGGGCGATCCAGCATCACAAGCCCACGAGTTGACACGAGGCACGACGCGCCCCGGCCAATCAAAAACCAGCGCGACGCGCAGCCATGCATATTCACTCCCCCCCTCCTCCGGCCGGCCCCCACCGCGCGCGCGCGCACCACCACGTAGCCGAGGCAAGCGCAGCCACACACCGGCCCGCGAGGCCACGCTCTCCTCCCGCGCACCATAACATCGCGACCCCCCCGCGCGCGCGCCCCCGCCCCCCGCCCTGCTTCTTTAACGTCTAGTAGCAGTCTAGCAGACAGCGCACCCCACCAGTTGACCTCCCAGCGAGTCCCACCCACCGATCCGCCCCAGCTGATCTTTTCCTCCCTTCTCGCCTAGCTTGTGCTGCCAGTTGCACACCACAGCGCATCTGTATCGATCGGAGCCCAGGTTGGCAGGACTGCATGGCCATGGCGCCGCCATCAACGACTCGGAGCCTTGCACGCAGCGGCTGCCCGCGGACGAGCTGCAGCCGCCGCCGCCGCTTGCCAGCTGCGGCGCCGCTTCGGACGACGATCGGGCGCCGGCGGCAGGGACGTCGTCGTCCGAGCCCTACCACCAGGCGCCAGCGGCGGTTCTTCCCCCTGAGGCGGAGGCGGAGAAGAAGAGCATCAGCGCGGCGGCGGGAAGCGGCGGCGGAGAGCTGGTGGCGCGGCGGCCAGCGGAGGAGAGCGCGCGCGAGCGGCTGAAGCGGCATCGCACCGAAATGGCGGGGCGGGTGCGGATCCCGGAGATGTGGGGCCAGGAGCGGCTGCTCAAGGACTGGGTCGACTGCGCCGTCTTCGACCGCCCGCTCGCCGCCACCACGGGGCTGCTCACCGCCCGGGACGCGCTCGTCGCCGAGTGCGCCGCCGCGCGCCGCCCGGCGGTCTCGCACGGCTCCACGGGACGCCCGCTCCGGGTGCACAACGGCTGCTCGTGATCCACGTCGTCGTCGGCTACGCGTACTATCGTCACCGCAGTTGAGAGTGATTTTGTTTTATTTGCTACTCCGATCCGATGATTACCGGCGTACATACATGCTTCCAACAAACTCTATTTCAATCTTTACTGCGTGCTCGATCGGACTACGGATTTGATCGATAGATGATGATACACACCACGAAGTAATACTCATGCTTCATTAGTACTGGTGGTTGTAATTAATGTAGTTGATCACCATTTTAAGCATGTCCCATTCTTGTTTATTTACTATAATTTGCAGCTTATTAGCTAGCTAGAGTTCGATCTTGCTGTGTCATCGTAGTTTCGATGTTCCCAATTCATCTGTTGGCTTCTTCATTCCGTTCCGTCAAGCATCTATGTCACCAAAATCCATCTAGCTAGAGATTTTTCACCTCTTAAGCTTGAGCCTGAGAACACGGAGTGCTATTGCATGCACTCATGTCATGGGTTTCCTAAGCATGAATTAATATGAATTCATGCATGTCTGCTGCTTAATTTAATAGTCTGGAAACCTTTTGCTACAGATAGACAAACAATATCTCTAGCTAGCAGAGGCTTGAACTAACCAGCAGGAGCGCAGCTTTAGATCTCCATGATGAATCCGCACCAGATTCTGCATCAACGTCTTACCGACGTGGCTTCCGGCCCTTCTTTCATTTGATCGTACGTCTTTCCGTTTGCGGAACAGATTCTTCTCTCCTAAACTTACTGTTCATGCGGTCGACTAGTCAACAACTATAGCTAGCCAGTGCCAGTCCTCATCAGTCATAAAAAAAAGGTACTGTCGTGCTCACTGTACATACTAAATATTAGCACCGTAAGCATGTACTCCTTCCTGATCTCCAAGAGTAATATTTATGATCTAAACTTATTTATTATTATATTCTTCATCAATTATACTGTCACAACATACCTATTTGATGTCATAAATCTTTATAATTTTCTCTACCCTTGTTGGCGTGCTTCTCATATATCTTAGTCATTTTTTTAATGTTTGCTCTAGCTTGAACATGAAGCTTCTTGACAAATTCAGCTCGTTTACTTGCATGAAAGTTCTCACGTTCCTGCATAGGTAAAGGCAAAAGATCGATGGGAGCAGCAGGTTTGAAACCATATACAATCTCAAATGGACAAAATTTTGTGGTTGAGTGTACCACCTTGTTGTATGCAAACTCCACATGTGGCAAGCTTTCTTCCCACAGCTTCAGGTTCGTCTTTAGGACAGCCCACAACAATGTCAACAATGTACGGTTCACGACTTCGGTTTGCCATCAGTTTGAGGATGACACGTTGTGGAAAATAGCAGCCTCGTTCCAAGTTTTCCCCATAAGGTCTTCCAAAAATAACTAAAAAACTTGGTGTCACGATCAGACACAATGGTACGTGGCACTCCATGTAGACGCATAATTTCCCTGAAAAACAATTCAGCAATGTGTGAAGCATCATTGCTCTTATGACAAGGAATAAAGTGTGCCATTTTGCTAAATCGATCAACCACAACAAAGATTGAATCCCTCCCCCTCTTGGTTCGTGGTAAACCAAGAACAAAGTCCATAGAAATATCCTCCCAAGGTACACTAGGAATAGGTAGAGGAGTGTATAAATCATGAGGGTTCAAACGGGACTTAGCTTTGTGACAGGTTTCACAGCGAAGAACATGTCTCTCCACATCTCTTCGTAACTTAGGCCAAAAGAAGTGATCAACAAGTACTTGTTCTGTTTTCTTTGCACCAAAATGGCCCATAAGTCCACCTGCATGAGCTTCCTGTACAAGCAAAATGCGAATAGAACAATCTGAAATGCAAAGTTTATTAGCCCGAAACAAAAACCCATCATGCAAATGGAATTTTTCCCATCCCTTGCCACCACAACACTTGGAATATGGCTCAGAAAAATATGAATCAGTGCCATATAAATCTTTTATGCTTTCCAAACCAAGAATTTTAGCATCAAGTTGGGAAAGTAAAATATAACGACAGGACAAAGCATCAGCTACAACATTGTCTTGCCCTTTCTTGTACTTAACAATGTATGGAAAATACTCAATGAATTCACTCCATTTTGCATGCCTTCGGTTCAGTTTTAGTTGTCCTTTAAGATATTTCAAAGATTCATGGTCTGAATGTATCACAAATTCTTTATGTAGAAGGTAATGTTGCCAAGTTTCTAAACTCTGAAAAAAGCATATAATTCTTTATCATAAACTGAGTAATTTAGAATTGGACCACTTAGCTTTTCACTAAAGTATGCAATTAGCCTCTTTTCTTGCATGAGCATGCCTCCAATCCCTACACCACTTGCATCACATTCAATTTCAAATGTCTTACCAAAATCTAGAAGTGCGAGGAGTGGGGTTGTTGTTAACTTCCTTTTTAGCTCTTCAAACGCCGGTAGAAACCAGCAAGTCCGAGAAAGCTCCAAACTTGACTCACATTTTGTGGAGGCACCCACTCACGAACAACTTTGATCTTTTCCTCATCCACCTCCACACCTTGTCCTGAAACAACAAAACCAAGAAACATTACCTTGTCGGTGCAAAAGGTGCACTTAGCAGGGTTAGCATACAAGCATTCCTTCCTCAAAACAACAAGCACAACTGTTATATGTTCAACATGTTCATCAAGAGACTTGCTGTAAATTAAGATATCATCAAAGTAAACCACAACAAACTTGCCAATAAAAGCTCTAAGCACATGATTTATCAATCTCATGAAGGTACTAGGCGCATTAGTTAATCCAAAAGGCATTACCAACCATTCATACAACCCAAATTTAGTTTTAAAGGTTGTTTTCCACTCATCTCCTCGCATTCTTATTTGGTGATAGCCACTTCTCAAGTCAATTTTTGTGAAAATGGTAGCACCACTAAGTTCATCAAGCATGTCATCAAGTCTAGTAATGGGATGTCTATATCTTATGGTGATGTTGTTAATAGCTCGACAATCAACACACATTCTCCATGAGCCATCTTTCTTAGGAACTAAAAGAACAGGAACAGGAACAGCACAAGGCGAAAGACTTTCCTGCACATACCCTTTTCTCATTAATTCTTCCACTTGTTGCTGAATTTCTTTTGTTTCCTCCGGGTTGGTGCGGTATGCATCTCAGTTTGGAAGTGAGGACCAGGAACAAGGTCAATTTGATGCTCGATCCCTCTCTTAGGTGGCAGCCCTGGTGCCACTTCATCCGGAAATACATCCTCATATTTCTGTAACACATTAAAAACAACACTTGGCAAAGTAGGGGATAAGTCATTAGTGGATTTTTTTCCTTGCACAGGAGTACAAAGAACATGGCATTGGGTTCATTCAATTCTTTTAAATCCCCATCCTAGCCATCATAACTAATCCCTCTTTTCCCATTGTCTTGGTTCTTTGTAGTTGTGGGGTTTTATTTGGCTTTGGATCCACTCCCTCACTATTTTTGTGGGTCACTCGCAATTGATTCTCTCTCTCTCTCTCTCTTGCTGTTTGCTTTTTTGGTCATCCTTCAAAATCTCCTCTGGTGTCAAAGGAAGCAAAGAAATTCGCTCTCCTTTGTACATGAAAGATAGCTTGTTGGTTCTACCAAAAATATGAACATCACGATCATATAACCATGGTCTTCCTAGCAGCAGTTGGCATGCTTGCATAGGCACCACATCACACTCCACATGATCATTATATCTCCCAATAGAGAAAGGAATCATCACAACATGATTTACACACAACGCGCCACAATCATTAAGCCATTGCATCTTGTACGGATTAGGATGGCGTTGCTGTTTTAGCCCCAATTTATTTGACTTGAAATATTGTTGCAGCTGCCATTGTTAACAATAATCCTACACAACTTGTCCTTGATCATGCCTCGAGTATGAAAAAGGTTGTGTCGCTGCCCATTCTCTTCTTTCGCAGCAGTAACACTAAGTACTCGAAGAGAAATAAAGCAATTATTATCACCTTCATCGGGTTGGATCTCATTCTCATCATTTTTAGGTTCTTCATCATACTTTGGAACATCTTCCTCACGGTCACTTTCAGATTCCCATTCACCTTGCTCATTCACAATCATAGTCCTCCTACTTGGACATTGTGCAGCAATATGTCCACGACCATGGCACTTGTGGCACTCAATTTCTCTACTACGTGTAGAGGATGTAGCGACTGATGCAACACTTGGGGCTGCTGCACTTGCAATAGATCGCTGCTGATTTGCAGGAGATGATGCAGTAGAAACCACCATCTTTGATGGAGCAATAGATGAAGAGGGCCTAGATGCAGCACCTTGAGATCGACTCCCACCAAAAGAAGTACCAGACTGCTGCCTGCGCCATGGGGCTACAATGGAATGGTTTGCATAAGATTTCCCACGTGCCTCTTGCTGAATTTTTCTCTCCGTGTGCATTGCTTGATCAACAAGGTCTTGCAAAGTATGATATGGAAACATCTCAACAAAACCAGAAATCTCATCACTGAGACAACTCAAAAATCTTGTCATTTTTGACTCCGGATCTTCCCTAATTCCAGCCTGCACTAAAAACAACTTCATCTCCTTATAATACTCATCAACCGATCTCTTTCCTTGCTTCAACATTTGCAATCTATTGCGAAGGTCACGATGATATCTTGAGGGTACAAATCGCCTCCTCATCACTCTCTTCATCTCATCACAAGTATTGATATAATCACGTCCCCACTCAACTTGATTCTCTTGTACTTGATTTCACCAAGTGAGAGCATAACCAGAGAATTCAACTGAAGCAAGATTGACACGCCTTTGTTCAGAAAGATTATACACTCTAAAAATTTGATTACACTGCTCAGCCCATTCAAGATATGCATCTGCATCTTCCTTTCCAGTAAATTTAGGAACACTTAACTTGACACGAGCAATACTATCCGGGTCATCCCTATTATGACGACCACGACCATGATGATGTTCCCTCTCTTCATGATCAGCAAGCCGGCGATGACCTCGACGTCGCTCAAACAACCCACCATTTGCAAAAGGATTTTCATTATCATCAAATCCCACTCCAAGATCACTGTCATCAATTTGTTCATCTTCAAAGTGTACATGGCGACCATGTCCACGTTGCCCGCCACGCTGATTATCAAAACCAGCACGTCGATCACCACCATGACCATCACCGAAGCGGCCAAAACCATTGCCAAAAACAGAATTTTCATCACCAAATTCTTCATGTGGATGAGGTGGACCTCGACCACCCGCTGCAGGAAGACGTTCATTGAACATCCTCTCCATGGCCTCCAAGAGCGAGTTTGCCATTTGGCGCAACTCAGTCCGTGCAACAGGGGGTTCTTCTTCTCCATGACGACCACCATGAATACTCGAATTAGATCCTGTCATGTTAGCACTTATGCAAGAAAAGTGGATAGGTAAATTTGTGGAATCACACAACCTCACCTCTTACTTACCAATGTTCTTGCCTGTTCTCGAGGACAGTGATTGTGCTAGTGTAGCAGCTCAACGGAAGTGATTGAGAGGTCACAAGGATTACGAGTCGAACGTCCCGATTTCAGTTTTTTTATGGAGCTGTAGGTGGCTAATCAAGGGAGGGTACGGTACTGCAACCCAAGTGGTTTGATGTGCTCAAAAGATATGACGTTGCTGCTATCGAAATCTACCGCCAACTTGAATTATAAACTGAAATTTTTCAGTAAACAACAACAACAAAACACCTTCAACTTCTTTTCTCTTTTTTTTCTTTTTTTGTGACTCTGTTCTTTCTTCTCTGTTTTTTTCTAATTTTTTTATACTAACAGGGGTGTGGAGAACAAATGAAACACGACACAAAGATATATGAAGATGGTAACTAGCAACTTGATGAACACAACAACACAAAGATAACAGTACCACCAAAAGACTATAGGATTTTTTTTGTGGCTTTTTAGTGGACTTTAGGTGATGAACAAAAACAGTGCTATATGATGGATAAAATGAAGGTAAATATATGGATGATGGTAAGACCTACCGTGACAACCATAGCTTTGATACCACATGACAAGACCCGATATGGATCGGTAAGGGATTGACCCGATCTTCACGACAGTAGGTCACGAATCAAGAGATAACTTGCTGCGAACAGTGGGGGATAACTAGCTTTATACCTGTCCAAGGTTGGATGCGACCAAGCGACGGGAAGAGAGGTACCGAAACCGCGAAGACTTCGACTCGATCTCCGAACGACCGCAGAACCACAATCCGGAACTAATCCACACAATACGGCGCAACCAAACGGAAGCCGTAGAGCACGAAGTAGGGAATTCCAGAGGAATCACTTCACAAGTCCAAGAAGAACAAGGAAGAACAAAGGTTTGAGTAAGGCACTCGGCAACTCGGCTGCAATATATGATTGTTTATCAAATTATCAAAAGTTGCGTTTGCTTGGGAGTACAAGGATATTTATACTAGGAACAACCCTCCTAGATAGGTGTGAAAATAAAAAGGAGTTTCTGAATATGAGCTATGTGAAAGGTCACCACGAGATAGCTTCTCAAAGTGGTCTCGCGTGACTGTTGGCCTCCAGAGCAGTTTCCACTAAACTGATCATAACTCCTTATTGGGAAGTCCAATTGACGAACCGTTTGTTGGGTATGAAAGTAGACTTAACAAGATTTCCACCCATGTATACCATGAATCACAAAACATTATAGAATGGTACAATTTTGCAGGAGAAGTTGAACCAACATTCTGTCCTGTGAAACTGTTGGCCTTCTGAGCAGTCTTGATTAAATTGTGTATATCTCAAGATTGACATGTCCAAATGGGGTGGGGTTTGTTGCGTTGGAAAGTAGACTTGAAGAGCTTTCCAAAATGTCCTCACAGACCTCAAAAGCTTCTTGGAGCTAAGAGATATGAGCATTTCTTTAACTGGTCCATTTTGGACTGAACTGGTCCGTTTTGGACTGCACTAGTCCGATTCATCCTGAGAGATAAGAACGTCCTCCACTGGTCTGTTCTGCACTGGTCCGATTCTTCCTCCCCTTTAAACCTAAGCATAATTAAGGTAGAACACTTAGGTAGTATAACATTCTCATGTATATTAAAGTTAATTTCAGCTAGGAGTGAGTTCACCTCTTTTTGGAGTAGCTTTGCACGGTTTCGTGTAATTGGACCTTGATTTGTATCCTTTGGTCTTGAGCTAGCGTGCATGGTTGGGATGTCCTCATCATTGTGCCTCTTGTTCATGTACTTTTGTCTCCTTGTTGCACTCCTTCACTATCTTGAATTCCCATGATGTTCTTTATCTTAAGGGGGCTTGGTGGAATATTGCCCAACCTCTTCCATGGAGTGAGTGCTTTTGATTATATCTTGTTGTGACACTCTTCTTCTTGTTCCATGGATCATCCCTCTATGATGAATGAGCTATGTATTCCTTGTGCACGTCGTTAAACTTCATGTGTCTCTCTCTTTATCTCCAGTGTGAGTTTATCTCAGGACTTCCCATTTTGATATTGAAAGTTTTTCCTACAGGGGTTAGTCCGACAAAATATGCCAATGTCTATATAAGTAGTTTTTAGTTCAATAACCAAACTAGACTCCATGTCTAATCAGATTAAGGAAGGCTATTTAACCTAAGCACCACGCTTAATTTAAAAGCCAATAGAAGTATGCACAATACTTCCAAACTAACACTTACTAGGATAGACAAAGGTAGCATGAAGGAATTATAGAGATCTACTCATGTGGAGAGAATGATTAGTGTTTAACAAATTGAGCATGTCTTTAAAAGGTAGGGACAACCAAGATAGCAAAATGGCAAAGGATGTTTTTATGTAAGTTACTGCCCCAAGCTTGAATTTTGCAAAAATTCAAGTTTGGATGAATTTAATTCAATGTTGCATGATGATTGGTTGGACATACCTTGTGCTTGTTTTCCCTATGATCTTTTTGCTCCAATCCTGAAAAGGTTAGTGACAAGAATACCCGAAGGAATATTTTTACAATTATATTTCTATGCTCATTACACAAGGCATTATTGCAAACAAGTGGATACTCATGTTATGATCTGGTAAGTGCTTATTTTAGGACGCTAAGCTTGTCCTTGGGAAACCATCAAATTACTATTATGTTGGTGAAGTGGTTTCCCCTCCAACACCAACCTATGTGTACCTATATCAAGATCAACTCAACGAGATCTGCAATATTTATTATAGACATATGCATCGACAATCGCCCTTTTAAAGTTTTTATAAACAGAAAGGAAGAGGGGGTTGGAGATCTCAAATGTGGTGAGATTGTAGAGACCAACTGATTGGGGATATGTTTTATATGAGCATGGAGTTAATGAAGTGGTTACGGGATAGATCCCATGCTCATTGATGTCATCTTTGTCTCCAATCTGAATGTTCGAAATTTCACCTGGATTGGTCTCATCTAGGTTCTCTTCCATAGATGGATGAATCTCATCTTCAAAGGGAGTTAAAGGCTCACCATTTGAAATTGAGCCAAGGTTGGAATCCATTAAGGCTTCTTCCTTGTCCATCCATTCTACACATTCCAACCATTGTCGTAGCATTTCTTGGTCATCCTTGTGGTCTTCATGACTCCTATGCTCTGGTTGTCTTGGTGAATTTCTAGGATCATCGTGAGACTGGGAAGGAAGGGGATAGGAGGAATCTATGAGGTCAAGGATGGGTTTAGAGATGGGTTCATGATTTGTGGACATAGTAGGGAAAAAGATAGAATTTTCTATATGGCTTATCTCTCCTTCTATGGCATCACTTGACATGCCATCCTCTACTTCTTCGTAGTAGGAACTAGGACACTCTTTAAGAGAACCCTTCTTGCAAGAATTTGAATTATCTCCACTTGAAGGTCTCTTATGAAACCAGAAGTCTAAACCATCAGCATCTAGAAGATCCAAGGTTGGAATTTCTTCTTCCCTTGGAGAATTTTGGGGTATTGATGGTTAAGGATTGATAGCTAAATCTTGGGATTGGAATGGTTGTGACTTGGCTATCGAAACCTCCTCTTCTTGTCCAGGATCTGATTCCTTTTCTTTTCTCAGGGATTGGCTTCTAAATGTTAGGGCAAGGAGTCTTTCCACTCATTATATCAATCAAATTCCTTGCTTTACTAGCAGACAGGCAAAGGAAAGATCCTCCAGAGGCTATATTAAGGGATTCCTTATCTTCCCTACTAAGGCCCATAAAAAAGTGGTGCGGAAGAATAGGTTCTGGAATACAAAGATTTGGGCGAGTGAGAGTAAGGTTGATAAAGCGATCCCATGATTCGTTAAGAGATTCCTCTTCTAGTTGTCTAAAAGTAAGAATCTCATTCTGAAGATCAACCTCTTTGGTGATTGGAAAATATTTTCTACGGAAATTAGTGGATAGCACCTTCCAATCTCCTTGAACACTTCTGTCGGTGTTATGACCCGGGGGTCAAGACCACCAACGAGTAAATTTGTATATCGCGTGCTCCCTCTCTCAGACGTGATGCAAGATGGACACAAGGTTTATCCTGGTTCGGGCAAAGAAGGCCCTACGTCCAGCGGGGGGAGGATGACTTGTATTATCTCGCACCCAAAACGTGCTCGTACAGGGGGGGTACAAGCTGTGTTACACGGAGTCGGCCACCCGAGGGGTCAATCAAGTGGCAGGGTGTATGGAGTGTGGAGTGTCAGAGTCTGAACTGAGGTCCCGGAGGTTTCAGGCTCTGACCGTCCCTCAAAAGAAGAAGATGAAGATCGCGCTCTTCTACCTCGGCGTCCCCTGTTATAGACCAAGGGGAAGTCCAAGGGTACAGGGTCCTAACTGTAGCAGTATGGGTAGCGCGTCTGAGGCACAGTGTTGGCGGAGAGTCGTTGAGCACTGTGCCGGCATGGCCTTCCCGTCCTTCTGGCGTCCCCGGTCGTGGCAGCAGTAGAAGTCGCCGCAGCACAGCGTCCGCAGGCGGGCATGAATCCCACGGCTGAAGCGGGACGGGGCGGATGGGACGGCCCCATGCTGGAGTTTTGGAGAGAGGGGTCGAGCCCCCTCGGTCGAGGGAGGGGTCGAGCCCTGCGGGGCTCTGTCGTGTTCCCGAAGTCGTCGTCGAGGGTCGCACTGTTCACTTTCCGAGGGGTACTGTTGGAATCCGTACTCGCGTAGTGGCGACAGTGGCGGCACAGTTGACAGGAATCGGGGACTTGACGGGGAGTTGGCGGATTTGACAGCGGACGCGGGCGCCCATGTCGTTAGGTGGGTTCACTTTAACCCGTGTCGGGAGCAGTTGGGTTAATCGAGCCCCTCGTCCGGGGGTCGTCCGCTCGACCCCTGGTCGAGGTAGAGGTCGGAGCACCGACAGGGTCGGAGAGGTCGAGGTAGAGGTCGGGGGCTCGTTCGTCCGACCCCTCGTCCGCCCTTCGTTCGCTGATGTAGGAGCCGGGGGGTCGTTCGCTCGCCCCCTCGGTCCGTCATTTATCGTCGAGGTAGGAGCCGGGGGTCGTTCGCTCGCCCCCTCGGTCCGTCATTCGGCGTCGAGGTGGAGCCGGGGGGTCGTTCGCTCGCCCCCTCGGTCCGTCATTCGGCGTCGAGGTGGAGCCGGGGGCTCGTTCGCTCGCCCCCTCGGTCCGTCATTCGGCGTCGAGGTGGAGCCGGGGGTTCGTTCGCTCGCCCCCTCGGTCCGTCATTTTTCGTCGAAGTGGGCCGGCCCGCGACTCGTCGCCACAACCGGTGTAGGGGGGTCTTCGAGTGATGGGCCGCGCCTTTACGGAGTAGTGGGCTGGTCCCTTCCTTAAAAATGGTTGCTATGTTTAGCGTTAATTTATCGAAGGGTTTAGGGTACCCCTTACCTTCGTACCCGACAGTAGCCCCGAGGCCCCAAAGGAGTGATTTAGAACTCCTCTGGGGGCTATGATACGCGTTTTCTCGGAGGGAGTAAGGATTGCCCGGAGGTTTTGTCCTTGGCCTGTAGGGTTAGTGAGAAGTCCGATTCTCCATGGGGTGCACGCGAGCGCACCCCGCGGGGGTAGCCCCCGAGGCCCTAGAGGAGTGATTAAGAACTCCTCTGGGGGCTAAAATACGTTGTATAGAGGGGTCTTTTAAGGATACCTGGGAACGTGGCACCCTGTCGAAGGGTCAATTCCATTCCTTTCCCTGAAAAGAGAAGTGTTCGAGGGCGGCTGTCGAACCCTACCGAGGGCCAGCCTTCGCTCCCTCGAGCACCACTGGAGTCAGAGCGCCCCGCCCGAGAGGTCGACTCTGTCTGCCAGGTTACGAGTTTTTTGACCCTCTTTCATCGAGGGGTGCCGTGCGTAGTCGGGCCCTCGAGCCCTCGAATGGCTAGGCCTTCACTACCTCATAGCGTCCTTCCCACGTATCCTTTCATTCGGATTGTGGGGTGAAGAGCATCGTGCTATCCTCGTTAGGACGAGCCCGAAGTCCTCGGTGAGCTGTTCTCGGGCATGAGTCCATTAGAAATGGTGCCCTGTACGGGTAAAAATCCGAGTGAGAACTCGTACCCCGTTCGATAGGGGTCGACTAGTGGCCCGGAGGCGTTCTCATTGTTAAGCAAGCCGTACGGCTTACTAAGCACGACCATGTGGATCACCAAGGTGCCAACCCCATTCAATAGGAGTTGGTGGCTCGATGCCTCCCAGCGTAGGGATCCTTAGGTGTTCCTAGGTATGCCTCGGATATGTCCCAGGGAGCCTCGAGAGTTCGTTCTCGAGCTACCGGGACATCCCTGACTCGCGTACTCGAGGGCGGTTGTCGAACTCCGTTCGTGGAGCCAGCCTTCGCTCCCTCAAGATTTGGGGGTGGACCGGAGTCCGTTAACCATGGGTCCTTCCTGACCTCAGGTACTCGAGGGTGGCTGTCGAACCCTATGTAAGGGCCAACCTTCGCTCCCTCAAGATTTGACGGATGGTTCGTCATCCGACGCTATCCTCAGGAGGAGGAGTCCTGCCTTGTGGACCGCCGAGGGGAAAAGCAGGTGGTTGTTGTATTGAACTCGGGGACATACCTGTGCCGGAGCTCTCGAGGGAGGCTGTCGAACCCCCGGACGGGCCAGCCTTTACCCCTTCGAGGTCGTGGAACGAACTGCAGTTGACGACCCGAGGCCCCGTCAGACCTCGGGTACTCGAGGGGGGCTATCGAGCCCGTTCGTAGGCTGGCCTTTGTCCCCTCGAGATTTTGGGGGTGGACCGAGGTCCTAACCCGAGGTCATTTCTGGCCTCGGGTACTCGAGGGTAGCTGTCGAACCCTCTTTCGAGGGCCAGCTCTCGCTGCCTCAAGATTCCTTACCCTCGAAGACGACGTTTCCGGCCGCGCGCCTTTTTAGGCGATGTCCGCTCGGCGCAACAGTGGCGGTTGCAGGGCGGAGTGCGGCGCGGAGCCCGACGATGGGACGGGACGCCTTATCCTGGGGGAATACGAGGAAGGGAGTACAGGCGAATTAAATGCGGAGATTCTCTTGCCTGTCTGCCGGATCCGTCCGTTGGCCTCCCGCGTATAAGTAGCGAAGGTGAGGAGTCGGGTGTTCTTTCCGCACACTTGCCTTCCTTGCCTCCTTGCCTTCGTCTTCCTTGCCTTCTTCTCCCCGCTACTGCCTTAGGCATCCCACGAGCCGGAACTCTGCGCAAGCGAGAGAGAGAAAGAGAAAGATAGGGAACGTACCGTCCGCCCCTAAGTCTGAGCAAACCACCGTCCCCATGGACAAGTTCGACCTCGTCGGCGCCGATGACTGGCCCGCCTCCTTGGTGACCGCCTCGCATCTGACGGGGTTGGTGGAGAGTGGTCTTCTCCGGCCCGTTACCACGGCGGAGAGGCCGGAGTGGATGCTTCCGCCGCAGGACCACGCCGAGCCCAACCCGCCGGAGGGGTATGTGGTGTCGTTCGAGATCTTCCACCGGGCGAGACTGGGTGCCCCACCCAGCCGCTTTCTGCGCGCGCTCCTCCACTACTACGGCGTGGAGCTCCAGCACCTCACCCCCAACGGCTTCTGCCAGACGGCGGTCTTCGCCGCGGTGTGCGAAGGCTACCTTGGGATCGAGCCCCATTGGGAGCTATGGCTCCATATCTTCAAGGCCAGCATCTTCCACGCCTCGGTCGACAGGGGTACCCGCCGGATGGTCAGGGCCGGGTGCTGCAGCATCTCCGTCAAGCGGTCGAAGTGTTGGCTCCCGGCGAAGCCGTCCTCGAGCCACTCCGGATGGCACTCCGGGTGGTTCTACCTGAGGAACGACGACGATCTGCTCCCGGCGTACACCGGGAGGACACTCGACACCCAGCCCGACCGCTGGGGATATGGCGTCCCGACGAACAAGCAGGACCGCCTCGACGGCTTGCTGGATGCGCTCAGGCGTCTGAAGGAGACGGGGCTCACGGCGGAGATCGCCGCGTCAGCGTTCCACCAGCGGCGGATCGTGCCGCTGATGGCTCGACCCCTTCGCATCGACGAGATGGGTCCGGGGGTCGATCTCTCAGGCTGTCGCTTCGTCAAAGAAGAGCTGGCCCCGGATAGGGTGGTCCGCCGCGTCCGCCGCTTCTTCGCGGGGTCGTTCGACCCCAAGAACGTCGCGAAGATCCCCATGAAGCCGGACGAGGGCTTCTTTGAGCTGGTAAGGTCCTTTCCTCTGGTTAGAGTCCTCGTGCTCGCCCCTTCCGTCCTCTCTGCCCGTGTTCTGACTACCTCGCGTTCCGCAGGGGAATGTGTCCTACCGACCCTCGCCCCCGCCGGTGAAGGAGGACCGGGCTGCGAAGGAGGTGAGGCGCCTCCGCGCGGAGAAGCAGAAGGCCGACAAGGACAAAGCCAAGGTGGCCACGTCCAAGAGGGCCTGGGAGAGAGAGCTGAGAGAGCAGCGCCGGGCCCATCAGAGGCGGGAAGGCCTTGAGGAGGAGTTGTCGCCCTCGGAAGAGGAGGACGAGGAGGAGGAGGACGAGGAGTAGGAGGACGAGGGGGAAGTGAACTGGAACGATGTGGAGGAGGAGGAGACGGCGCCTGAACAGGCGGCCGTTGCAACCGGTGGAGGGGAGGGGTCGACCTCGAGGTCGGCCCCTACTGTCAAAGCTGGGCCACGGGGGAGCGCCCCGTGGCTTCGCAGGGAGAAGTGTCGCGGCAGACATGCTCGGAGACGTCGCGATCCTCGTCGGGGGGTCGATCGAGCGAGCCCCTGACGCCTGCTGCGTCGAGCGCACGGGCGCCAGGCCCGTCGGCGCAGGTGGGGACCGGCAAGGGGACGACGGTGGCGCCACCGGCCCCTGCCCGGGAGACGGTGCCGAGAGCCGCCTCGACCCCCGCCCCCCGGGCGGTGGTGCTCAAGGGTTCGACCATCCCGACGGTCACCGGGCCGAAACGCTGGGCTCCGAGGGGGTAAGTCGCTTTCATGGACGTTGTCTGTATTTTCTTTTTGTCGATAATGACCCGTGCTTATCGTTGCACACGTGTTTCTTTTTCAGGTCAAAGCGCCCGCAGGAAGCCGCGCCCTTAGCCCCTGCCAAAAAGCTGAAGGTGGGGGCTACGGTCCAAGCAGCCGCCGAGGCCGGTCCTGCCGCCCCGCCCCCTTCGACGCTTGCCCTCGAGGCAGCATGGGCAGCCACGGCCCGGGAGGTGATGGCGCGGGGGAAGGCGCAAGGGGCCTCGGAGTCTGCTCAGACGGCGGAGGAGGCGAGCCCACCGGCGGTGGCCGCCGAAGCGACGGTCATGGCGCCCGCGCGGCCATCGGAAGAAGTTGTACCTGGCGCCCCGGGGAGCGCGGGGCCTTTGGTGGTTGCGGCCGAGGTGGTGGAGGTGGTCGGGCCCCAGGTCCCCGTGAACGAGGGAGAGGCTCCGGTTCACCCGACGCCGAGGCGTTGGCCCGAGGGCCTAACTGCGCTGGAGGCTCGACTCCGGCTCGAGCGCGAGGGCACGACTGCCGCCGCGCCCGAGGGCCCCTCGACGACACCGGAGCTCGAGGCGGGGGGTCCGGTCGAGCGGCCCGAGGGAACGTCCGCGCCGGCGCAGGGCGAGATGTTGATGGAGTCCACCTCCGCCGAGGTGGACGAGATGGTGGCCGAGCTGGTGGGGTCGGCGGTGACGACCACCGTCGCGGCTTCTCGGGCGAAGCCGGAGGTGGCTCGGCCTCCCCTCGAGGCTGGGGGCCGCTGTCTCGAGGTAAGCCACACTTCGACTCGATCGGGACGCAGTGGGTTTGCCTTGCTGGGTGTTAACTTTTTCGAGTCTTTCATCGCGCAGGGCCGTCCTACTAGCCGGGATCTTCTTCTACTGGTGGCGACGGCTTGGCGGGGCCGTCGACGTCCTCGCGAGGCGACCCAGAGGACGGGAGAGGACCGGCGGAGGAAATCTCACCCCTTTCCTCTTATCGAGGGGGGGATCTGCGCGACGACGTCACGGGGACGGTCGAATAGAGGATCGCCGCCCGCAGCGTGGCGTGGGGCCAGGAGGTTCTTGAGTTGGCGGACCCTCGAGACCCCGAGCGGCTTTTCCTCACGCTCGACGACCAGGCCGAGCTCCGACGGTGGGAGCACGTCGAGGAGTATCGGGCATTGTTTGAGCACTCGGTACGTCGCGCTGCGGAGGTCCCCGCCGCGGACATACGCCAGGGAATGGAGGTGGGTTTTGTTCTCCCTTAGATTGTACTCGAATTGTCTGGTTGCTGTTTGTTGATGGTCTTCGTTTTTATCCTCGTCAGTCGCTGCGGGTGAGGTCTTACGAGAAGTCCCAATACATCCTCCGGGTGCAGGAGCAACTCCTGACCCTCCGCGCCTCGCTGGGTAGGGCGGAAGATGAGGTCGCCCGCGCGAAGGCTGAGACGGCAGCCATCCGGGAGGATGCCGAATCCAAGGTCGCTCATGCGAAGGCCGGCTACGAGGCCATCCAGAAGGAAGCCTGGGCAGCCTTGCAGACGGCCCAAGGGAAGCTCGACCTCGCCCTTCAGTCGACCGTCATGGTCGGGCAGGAGCGGGATGCTGCCCTCGAGGCCAAGCGCAAGGCCGAGGAGGAGGCTGCCCGGCTGAAGGAGGAGCTGGCCCGGGCGATGGATGGCATCCGAGGGCTCCGGGGGGACCTCGACGCCGTCTCCCGCGAGCGCGACGCTCTGGCCACCTCGGAGGAGAAGGCTCGGACCCGCGCGACCTCCCTGGGCGTGGTGGCCATGAATCAGAAGAGGGCCCTCGATGATGCAGGCAAGACCATCGAGGGCCTCGAGGCCAAGGTCAGGGAGCAGTCCTCCGACCTTGTCGACGTCCGCCGCCAGCTCGAGGAGACCGAGCGGGCCTACTCCACCCTGGACGTGCAGGCCCAAGGTGAGTGTTTCGAGAGTGTTGCAGAATCTGTCCTGCCTCGACCCTCTTTCTGCTTTTTTGGGTTTTGACTGTTGCATGCTTGTTTTGGCAGAGCTCGCGAAGGATAATGCCCGCGCCCACAAGGACCTGGACAATCTTCAGGGCCTCCTCGGCACTGAGGCGAACCTCAACGCGACGCTTACGGACGCCATCAACACCTTCTGCAACGACCTCTCGGTCAGGCCGGAGCCGGAGGTCGAGGGGGATGCTCGAAGGGACTCCCTGCTGCGCCGCTTCTACTCCATGACACGGGGGGTGACGGAGAACGTCCGAGCCGCCCTGCATGTGGGCGTGAAGCGGGCCCTCGCGGTCGTCAACTCGCTCTACGACGTGGACCTCAACCTCGTTGTCGACGGGTTCGCCACCGACCCGAAGCTGACCGAGGAGGAGAACGACGCAAAGTGCCAGGAGTTGATGGATCACGCAGAGGTGCCTGGAGGCCTGCTGGCGAAACTCTTCGAACCCGAGGTGATCCCCTCGGTGGACGAGTAGCCCTTGGAAGGTGTCGACGGGTAGTCCCGGGCCTGCGAGCCATATCTGGACAAGAAGGTCCATGTAATAGTTAGGCCTTTGTACTGATACAATGCCAAGCCCCCGAGGGCTTTTTGTGTATAATGCATTTTGATCGAGATGCACATAGTTGTTTTTGTTTTTTCGAGCTCTCCCTGCTTTTCTTTGCCTAAGTCGACGCTTGTGAACTAAGTGTTGGACGCACGCTCGTATCCCTGGAAGGGGGGTGGCGAGCGGGGATACCGTAGCCCTGGGGCGTAGGCGAGTCCCTGGCTCGACGACACCCGCGACCCTTAGGGAGTTCGAGGCGCCTTTGCTTAGTTATGAAGCGTGCTCGAGGGAAAGAACGAGAGGGAGAGTCGAGTTTCGAAAAAACGTTCGAGTTTTTCAGGGACTTAGGAGGGGGGGTGCCCCCCCTATTAGCCCCCGAGGGAGGCTCGACTTTGCTGAGGCAAAGTCGAGGCTACCTTAGTGCTATAGACGGGTTCGTCTCGTTGTTTCTACTTCTCGAGCTCTCTCTGCTTTTCTTTCCCTAAGTCGATGCTTGTGAACTAAGTATTCGACGCACGCTCGTATTCCTGGAAGGGGGGTGGCAAGCGGGGATACCGTAGCCCTGGGGCGTAGGTGGGTCCCTGGCTCGACGACACCCTCGACCCTTAGGGAGTTCGAGGCACCTTTTCTTAGTTATGAAGCGTGCTCGAGGAAAGAACGAGAGGGAGAGTCGAGTTTCGAAAAAACGTTCGAGTTTTTCGGGGACTTAGGGGGGTGCCCTCCTGTCAGCCCCCGAGGGGAGCTCGACTTTGTCCGGGCAAAGTCGAGGCTACCTTCGAGCTGCGAACAAACGTGAAATGTGTTTCGAGAACATTTTATTCATTCGAGAATTTGTACATAAATGCGAAAATGTACAAGGCCCTGGGGCCTCAGGGATAGAAGCGACGTAGCTGTTCGATGTTCCACGCGTTGGTGAAGATCTCTCCCTTCTCGTTCTTCAGTTTGTAAGTGCCGGGCTTCAGCACCTCTGCCACGATGAAGGGTCCCTCCCAAGGTGGTGTTAACTTGTGACGCCCCTTGTTGCTTTGTCGACGGCGCAGAACGAGGTCGCCGACGTTGAGGTCCCTTTTACGCACGTTTTTGTCGTGGTAGTGCCGCAATGTCTGCTGGTACCGTGCCGACTTGAAGAGGGCCATGTCACGGGCTTCCTCGAGCTGGTCGAGGGAGTCCTCTCGGGCTACCGTGTTGGCTTGCTCGTTGTAGGCTTTTAGTCGAGGGGACCCGTACTCGAGGTCAGTGGGGAGGACGGCCTCGGACCCATAGACCAAGAAGAACGGAGAGAACCCCATGGCTCGACTTGGTGTCGTTCGGAGACTCCATAGCACAGCGGGCAGCTCATCGACCCATGTCCTTCCATGCCTGTTCAGCCGATCGAAGATCCTTGGCTTGAGGCCCTGCAAAACCATACCGTTGGCACGCTCGACCTGACCGTTAGTTCGAGGGTGGGCAACTGCGGACCAATTCACCCTGATGTGGTGATGGTCATAGAAGTCCAGGAACTTTTGGCCAGTGAACTGCGTGCCATTGTCGGTGATGATGACGTTGGGGACCCCAAAGCGGTGGATGATGTCGGTGAAGAATAGCACTACTTGTCGAGACTGGATGTTGGCGATGGGTCGAGCCTCGATCCACTTTGAGAACTTGTCGATAGCCACAAGAAGGTGAGTGTGCCCACCCTTGGTTCTTTTCAGGGGGCCGACCATGTTGAGCCCCCATACTGCAAACGGCCAAGTTATGGGTATCATCTGAAGAGCTTGGGCGGGTAGGTGGGTCTGCCTGGCGTAGAATTGGCATCCCTGGCAGGATCGAACGAGTTTGGTGGCGTCGTCGACAGCCGTCGGCCAGTAGAAGCCCTGTCGAAAGGCGCTTCCTACCAGCGTTCTCGGCGCCGCGTGGTGGCCGCAAGCCCCCGAGTGTAGATCCTTCAGCAATGCCCTCCCTTCCCCGAGGGTGAGGTAGCGTTGAAGTACACCCGACGGGCTTCGTCGATATAGTTCGCGGCCATCCCCGTACAGGACGTAGGTTTTGGCGCGCCGAGCTACACGCCGGGCTTCCGTACGGTCTTCCGGGAGTTCGCCTCGCGTCAGGTACTCGAGGTAAGGCGCGCGCCAATCCGTCGGAGGGGTTGGCGCTGCGACGGCCCCGTCGATCTCCATGACCTCTCCCCCGCTCAAGGGGGGATCGGTCGAGGGGGGCGGGTCGACCCCTTGCTCGAGGGCGGGATCCCCCGAGTCCAGGTCGACGGACGGCCATTGAAGATCCCTCGAGAAGATGTCGGGAGGAACCGTGCCTCGAGTAGACGCGATTTTGGCCAGCTCGTCGGCAGCTTCGTTGTACCGACGAGCTACGTGGTTGAGCTCGAGGCCGTAGAACTTGTCCTAGAGCCTTCGGACCTCCTTGCAGTAGGCTTCCATCTTAGGGTCGTGGCAGCTCGAGTCTTTCATCACTTGGTCGATCACCAACTGAGAGTCCCCTCGCACGTCGAGGCGTCGAACCCCGAGCTCGATGGCGATGCGCAGGCCGTTGACGAGGGCCTCGTACTCGGCGACGTTGTTGGAGGCGGGGAAGTGGAGGCGGATGACATAGCGCATATGGACCCCTAAGGGTGATATGAATAGCAATCCGACGCCTGCTCCCGTCTTCATCAACGATCCGTCGAAGTACATGGTCCAGAGCTCGCTCTGGACCTGCGCTGGGGGTAGTTGGGTGTCAGTCCATTCTGCAACGAAATCTGCCAGTACCTTAGACTTGATAGCCTTTCGAGGAGCGTAGGAGAGGGTCTCCCCCATGAGCTCGGCGGACCACTTGGCGATCCTTCCCGATGCCTCCCGGTTCTGGATTATCTCTCCGAGGGGGAAAGACGAGACCACAGTGACCGGGTGGCCCAGGAAATAGTGTTTGAGCTTACGCCGAGTGAGGACGACCGCGTATAGCAGCTTCTGGATGTGGGGGTACCTCGTCTTGGTCTCAGAAAGGACCTCGCTCACGAAGTAGACAGGCCTCTGAACCGGCATGGCGTGTCCTTCCTCCTCCCTCTCGACTACTATGACCGCGCTGACTACCTGGGTAGTTGCTGCGACATAGAGCAAGAGGGGCTCGGCCGGGCTCGGGGGCGAGGTGAGCAAGGCCTTGAGCCTCGAGAGCGATTCCTCGGCTTCGACGGTCCACGCGAACTGTTCCGTCTTCTTCAGGAGGCAGTAAAGGGGTAGGGCCTTCTCTCCGAGCCTCGAGATGAAGCGACTGAGGGCGGCGAGGCACCCAGTAACCCTTTGCACGCTCTTGAAGTCGTTGATCGGGCCCATCCTCGTGATGGCGGTTACCTTCTCTGGATTGGCCTCGATCCCGCGCTGGGAAACTATGTACCCTAAAAGCATGCCTCGGGGGACCCCGAAGACACACTTCTCAGGGTTCAGTTTTATGCGATTAGCCCTGAGGCACCCAAATGCGATCTCGAGGTCTCCGACCAGGTTTCCGACGGTTCTGGACATGACCACGATGTCATCGACGTAGGCCTCGATGGTCGGCCCTATGTGTTTCCCGAAGACGTGGAGCATGCATCGTTGGTAGGTGGCCCCGGTGTTTCGCAAGCCGAAGGGCATGGTGAGGTAGCAAAACATGCCGAAGGGAGTGATGAAGGAGGTCGCGAGCTGATCGGATTCCTTCATCTTTATTTGGTGGTAGCCGGAATACGCATCAAGGAACCAAAGGGTTTCACATCCCGAAGTGGAATCTACTATTTGATCGATACGTGGTAAAGGAAAAGGGACTTTAGGACATGCTTTATTCAAACTAGTGTAGTCTACACACATCCTATCCTTCCCATTCTTTTTCTTTACAAGCACGGGATTAGCTAACCACTCGGGATGATGCACCTCCTTGATGAATCTGGCCTTCAAAAGCTTGTCGACCTCCTCCCCGATGATCCTGCACTTCTCCTCCTCGAAGCGGCGCAGGCGTTGCTTCACCGGTTTGGACCCGGCTCGGATGTCCAAGGAGTGCTCGGCGACCTCCCTCGGAATGCCCGGCATATCCGAGGGACTCCATGCGAACACGTCGACATTCGCACGGAGAAAGTCGACAAGCACTGCTTCCTATCTGGGCTCGAGGGTGGCGCTGATCGTCAGCGCCTTCCCATCCGCGAGGCCGGGGTCGAGCGGGACGGTCTTCGTGTCTTCCGCCGGCTTGAAGTTGCCAGCGTGTCGCTTGGGGTCAGGGATCTCTCCAGACAAGTCGTCGAGGGCCGCGAGGATAGCCGAATCCTCACGGGCCTCGGCTTTTTCCACGCACTCTATGTCGCAGTCGTATGCATGCTCGTAGGGGGTGTCGATGGTGATGACCCCCGAGGGCCCCGGCATCTTGAGCTTGAGGTAGGTGTAGTTTGGGACTGCCATGAACTTGGCGTATCCCGGCCTACCGATGATGGCGTGGTAGGTGCCTCAGAACGCAACCACCTCGAAGGTCAGCTCTTCCTTTTGGAAGTTCGAGGGGACGCCGAAGCAGACCGGTAGCTTGATGTGGCCGATCGGGAGTGCTTTCTTCCCCGGGACGATCCCGTGTAACCCCTCCGCGCTAGGCAGGAGCATGGTCCTCGGGATCCCAAGGAGGTCGAGGGTCTCGGCGTAGATAATGTTGAGGCTGCTCCCCCCATCCATGAGCACCTTGGTGAGGCGGGTGTTGAGGATGATCGGGGCGACGACGAGCGGGTAAGCCCCTGCGTTGGGGATGTGCTCGGGGTGGTCGTCCTGATCGAAGGTGATCGGCGTATGGGTCCAGTCGAGGTACCACGGAGCTTGGGCTCGAACGGAAAAAACTTCTCGACGCTCCCTCTTGCGCTGGCGCGCGGTGAGGCGAGTCGAGGGTCCCCCGTAGATCATGTAGCAGTCGTGGATTTTAGGGAAGCCCCCTTTCTTGACATCGCCCCTGACGTGGGCGTCACAGGGCGGGTCTTCTTTGCCGTCATCTCTCCTGAAGCCAGGAGGGACGAAGTGCTTTCGGAGCATGCGGCAGTCCTCGAGGTGGTGGTTGGCCGGCCCCATATGATAGGGGCAAGGCTCCTTCAGCATCTTATCGAAGACGCCCCCGTCGGGAGGGGGCCCTCGAGGCTTCTTCTTGTCCGCCGCATATGATAGGGGCAAGGCTCGTCGTCGTGCTCGACGTTGGGCTCGACGTTGCGTCGGCCCGGTTGGTTCTTCTTCTTCTTCTTCCGGCCGCCGTTGTCGTCATTATTCCTTCTGGTCCCATTGTTTCTCTTGGGCCCATCGTCCGAGCCCCCGGGCTCATCCGCCTTGCTCTTCCCCTTCCCTGGGGGAATCTGGAAGAATGCGTCAACGGCCTCTTCGCCAGCTGCGTAGTTGGCGATGACGTCCATGAGCTCGTTGGCGGTCTTGGGGGTTTTTCGCCCCAGCTCCCGCACCAACTCCTTGCAGGTTGTCCCGGCGATGACCGCCGTGATGACCTCGTGGTCAGAGATGTGGGTCAGTGCGGTGCGCTGCTTCGAGAACCAGCGGATGAAGGCGCGGAGGGTCTCCCCTGGCTTCTGCTTGCAGCTGCGAAGGTCCCAGGGGTTGCCCGGCCACTCGTAGGTGCCCTTGAAGTTGCCCTCGAAGATCCGGACCAGGTCGGACCAGTCCTGGATCAAGTCTGGGGGTAGCTCCTCGAGCCACCTTCGAGCGGTGTCGGAGAGGAACAGTGGGAGTTGCCGAATGATGACGTGGTCATTGTTGGCTCCACCCAGCTGGCATGCCAGCCTGAAGTCGGCAAGTCAGAGCTCTAGCTTGGTTTCGCCGTTGTACTTGACCAGGCTAGTGGGTGGACGGAAACGGACGGGTAGGGAGGCCCTCCGGATGGTTCTACCGAAGACTCGGGGCCCCGGCGGCTCCGGAGACCGACATCGGTCTTCGTCGCTGTCGTAGCGCCCACCTCGTTGAGCGCTGTAACCTTGAGCCTCGGCGTCGCCGTACCGACGTCGATTGTTCACTCGAGGGGGAGGTCGTCGACGAGGCGATCCTGAACCGGTCGTCGCTCGACCTAGCCCTGGGGCGCCTTGTTCTGGTGGACGGAGACCTCCCGATTTTGTCGAGGGGGCGCTGCTTGTCGCTCCGAGGCAGCCCCTCGACGCCTCGAGGCTAAGCTCTCCGCCTGCTGCACGGCCGCAGTTTGGAGAAGCCCCTGGATTTCGTCCCTGATACGCCGTGCCTGGGGGGTCGATGGCGCCAGCATGTCGCGGAGCAGCATCGCGGCTGCTACGACATTCTGGCTGGCGCGGTTGAAGACTCGGGGTTCGACGTTCCCCTCCTCAACGATCTGCCGGTGGACTTCCCGGGCCCGCTCGCGAGCTCCTCCACCCAGAGGACGCCCTCGATCCCGCTCGAGGGCGTGTTCGAGCTGCTGAAGACGCAGGCGCTCCTCCTCGAGCTTGCTGAGAAGCTCTCGGACCTGTGTAATCTGGACGTCGGGGAGTGGATCGGCTCTATCAGGACTTGGGGGGATGGCATCTCGAGCTGGCGTGGCGTTGGTCCCCCCTCCTTCTTCGGTGGCCGCGGTGTCATCGACATCCTCCAGAGGATCGGCTTGCTCATCGAGGTGGAAGCACTCCCGGGTGGAGTCGTAACTCTCGTCGGGAGAGTCCGAGTCGGGGTCGGCGTGGTAGAAGTGGGGGAAGGCCCTACCCCTTTCTTCCTCCTCCAGGCGCCGTCGTAACATGCCCCACGTACGGGGCAGTTCTGGCTCGCACGGGGAAGAGGTGGTGACGGGATCGGCCGTCGCCCACGACGGAGCCCATGGAGACTCGTCATATGTATGTATCCGCAGCCCTGCGAAAGCAGAGTAGAGTCCGGCGCTGTTACGGAGCCCGTATGGGAACGGGTCACGCGGTGGTGACGGGGTTGAGGGTGTCGGAGAGGCTACGGGAGCCTCCGGGGACAACGATGTGGCACAGCCGAAGTCCTGCTCGGGGAGACGCCCGCCCTCGGCCCACAAGCGTGGGTCAAGCGGACCCCTAGGAGAAGGGGCCACGTCGCCAACCGGGACAGGGGGAACGGCATCCGGCGCCCCAGAGCTCGCACGACGGCGAGCGCGTCGGAGCCGCTCGCGCCTCCTCCTGATCATAGGCCAGAGACGCAAGCGGAGGGACCGTCGCCTGATCCTTGCTGGCTCCGGCGCAGCGGAGCTGCTGACGTCTAGGCCACGGGCAGAGGGAAAGACTATGAAGTCGCCCTGGTCCGTGCAAACGAACCCTAGACTGCCGAACCAGATGACGGTGGTGAACGGGAACGGTGGGATGGTAGAATCCATCTGAGAGAGTAGTTCGGAGTTGATCGACACGCAAATTCCCCTACCTGGCGCGCCAACTGTCGGTGTTATGACCCGGGGTCAAGACCACCAACGAGTAAATTTGTATATCGCGTGCTCCCTCTCTCAGACGTGATGCAAGATGGACACAAGGTTTATCCTGGTTCGGGCAAAGAAGGCCCTACGTCCAGCGGGGGGAGGATGACTTGTATTATCTCGCACCCAAAACGTGCTCGTACAGGGGGGGTACAAGCTGTGTTACACGGAGTCGATCACCCGAGGGGTCTATCGAGTGGCGGGGTGTATGGAGTGTGGAGTGTCAGAGTCTGAACTGAGGTCCCGAAGGTTTCAAACTCTGACCGTCCCTCAAAAGAAGAAGATGAAGATCCCGCTCTTCTACCTCGGCGTCCCTTTTTATAGACCAAGGGGAAGTCCGAGGGTACAGGGTCCTAACTGTAGCAGTATGGGTAGCGTGTCCGAGGCACAGTGTTGGCGGAGAGTCGTTGAGCACTGTGCCGACATGGCCTTCCCGTCCTTCTGGCGTCCCCGGTCGTGGCAGCAGTAGAAGTCGCCGCAGCACAGCGTTCGCAGGCGGGCACGAATCCCACGGCTGAAGCGGGACGGGGCGGATGGGACAGCCCCATGCTGGAGTTGTTGGAGAGAGGGGTCGAGCCCCCTCAGTCGAGGGAGGGGTCGAGCCCTGCGGGGCTCTGTCGTGTTCCCGAAGTCGTCGTCGAGGGTCGCACTGTTCACTTTCCGAGGGGTACTGTTGGAGTCCGTACTCGCGTAGTGGCGACAGTGGCGGCACAGTTGACAGGAATCGGGGACTTGACGAGGAGTTGGCGGATTTGACAGCGGACGCGGGCGCCCATGTCATTAGGTGGGTTCACTTTAACCCATGCCGTGAGCACTTGGGTTAATTGAGCCCCTCGTACGGGGGTCGTCCGCTCGACCCCTGGTCGAGGTAGAGGTCGGAGCACCGACGCGGTCGGAGAGGTCGAGGTAGAGGTCGGGGGGTCATTCGTCCGACCCCTCGTCCGCCCTTTGTTCGCTGATGTAGGAGCCGGGGGGGTCGTTCGCTCGCCCCCTCGGTCTGTCATTTATCGTCGAGGTAGGAGCCGGGGGGTCGTTCGCTCGCCCCCTCGGTCCGTCATTCGGCGTCGAGGTGGAGCCGGGGGGTCGTTCGCTCGCCCCCTCGGTCCGTCATTCGGCGTCGAGGTGGAGCCGGGGGGTCGTTCGCTCGCCCCCTCGGTCCGTCATTCGGCGTCGAGGTGGAGCCGGGGGGTCGTTCGCTCGCCCCCTCGGTCCGTCATTTTTCGTCGAAGTGGGCCGGCCCGCGACTCATCGCCACAGCCGGTGTAGGGGGGGTCTTCGAGTGATGGGCCGCGCCTTTACGGAGTAGTGGGCTGGTCCCTGCCTTAAAAATGGTTGCTATGTTTAGCGTTAATTTATCGAAGGGTTTAGGGTACCCCTTACCTTGGTACCCGACAACTTCCTATGTTGAGTTTGTACCAATGTTTAGCTCTTCCTGTTAAGGAGAACGGAAAGAGCAAAATGGTCTCATCGGACATGCCTTCTATGCGAAGGAGGTCACAGACTCATCCAAACTCTTCTTGGTGTGTGCATGGGTTTTCCTCATCTTCTCCCGAGAAAGGTTGTTTTTGAAGAAATTCTATGTATTCCGGGCTTATCTCAAAACTACATGTCATGATAGGCTTTGAAGATTCTGGTGGTTTGAGGTATGTGCCCGTGAGTCTACCATATTGATAGATAGGAATTTTATCCTCCATGATAGACAAGAGATCAAGAAATAGGTAAGAAGAAAGAATAGTAGAGATGAGGTGAAGAATAAAAGTAAAGGATAGAGGAAAAGGATAAAGATAAGGAAATATAAAGATATATATTTATTTATTTTATAAAATAAATGATTAAGCTAGTTCATAGTTAACTCAGCAACCGTTTCCCCGCCAATGGTGCCATAAAGCTTGTTGGGTATTTTAGACGCACACAGATAAATCCGTAAGCGCACGGATACCATTGTAGCTTTCACCCAAGACGGGTTTAAATATCGTATCCATAGGAAAACGGGAGAATCATCCACGCTCTAACTTAACTAGAAAAGATAAGAGGGTGAAAATAAAGTATATGATAAGAACAAGATAAGGTGAAAACAAGGTTAAAGGTAAGGGAGAACAATCTAGTGTAGGGGCGATAATAGGAGAATAAAGAGGATAACTAGGGTTTCTCTACTTCTAATCTCAAGGAGAGATATATATATCTGGGGACATACCACAAGAAAAGAGACACCACAGAGGATGCTTAACCCTAGGCATGCCAGTCCTGCGAGCCCTACAAATGGGATGTGGGATACAAAGGTAACGACAGATCTGTCACTTTCCGCGCTACTACCATGGGTCCGGAATGTAGGGGACATTCACAAGTAATCTAGGCCTAAGCACCGCGCTTACACCTATGCTACTCCTCTAACCTATAGAGTCCTATAGATTAAAGTACTCGGAAGAGATGCAAACCAGAAGCACATAAATAGTAATAGCTCAATGAAATACGAAGTAGATTACCAGAGTTATCTTAGGAGCAAGCTTGATTAGACCTTGATCATGTTGAAGTACAACCGAAGGAGGCACCAACAGGCCGACATCTCCTCTAATCTTCCCTCGCTCTCCATCTCTCTACTATCTAGATCTATTCTAATTTAGAGAAGAGAGGATATCCATTTGAGGGACACTTCTCATCTAAAAACCCTAGCTTTTGCTCTCTCTATGAATTATGATAATGGGGGTCCCCCTCAGGGGGTCAGGGGCCTTGCTTATATAGCCTCCTCAAATGAACGTGGGTCGTTGGATCAAACCGGCCTATATGAAGGGTTTAAATTCATCCTCAAAGGCGGTGGAGCATAATCCGCGAAGTAGATCCTGATTGGCTGCTGGCATAGGGCGGGCGCCCTGGCTCCGGGCCCGATCCGCCTCTCGTTCGTTCTCGTGCCTTCTGGAACCTTCTAGAGTACAGAAAATTGTGCGGGTGATAATTATCTCTATGTAAACATGACATGTGGGCCTTTCCTTGGTATATCCTGATAACCCCTTGCAGAAATAGGCATTCACCAAAACTTATGGAATTTCATTAGTAAACCCCCCTATATCTAGATGTGAATTGCATATGGATCCTTTTTCATGTATAGTTGACGATTAAAATTGATACTTAAGGACCGTCAACACCCTGCACATCGATGACCATGCTGCACAATCTCTTATGCTCTTTTTCAAGACATTTTCATATATGTCCGCAATGGCCCTGGCTACGTTGACCTCAACACTAAGCATTTCCACGATGACTGCCTCTACACGTCTCTTTCACTATGGTGCCTCTTTTGCGCCTATGACTTCATGTATGATTGCGTTGACCTTAGAAACCCAACTATCTTTAGTGCAATATTCTCAAACTTGGCTACTTGCCATTGCTCTTGGCTATGTTGACATCGGCACAAAAGGGGTACTACCTTTCTCGATCAACGTCGTCATCTTCCATTCTAGCCACAACATCTATGAGGCATCAACCTTTATGATTGCAGGGAGATGTAAACTCATTATCTTATTATCTGTAACTTCTTCTCTAGTCTCACCGTATGTGACGCTCCCACTATAACTATGAGGGGATGTTAGAGTATATTGGGATATCTCTGTATATGGTAGATTAGTATTGTGTGCATCCAACTTGCCTTATTTTTTCTACGGGAGGGTTTATATTGCCCTAGAGAATAGTGTAGTCCTATATAATCCACCCATGAGCCTCAACAATATAATTAACTATTTCCACTAATTTTATACCTCTATACATCTATGAATTGTTTCTACCATCTCTAGACATCAGTTTTGTAGTGGTAATTCATGATGCCCTAGGAATAACCTTAGAATTGTCTAGTGGATATATCCTTCTCGTACTTTTGTTTTTCTTGGGAGAAGTTACATTCTCCCTAGCTCTGATGTGGAAAAGGAGATTTTGTTGTAATGTAGCACTGTTTTACTATGGGAGAATATGGATTGCTAAAAAGGGAAAAAAGGACAAATCCGAGTAATATGCAGCAGATTTGCTAGAGTAGTTTACAACCACTTCTCTCTATATATACCAACAGTAGTTGTTATTACTTTGCATCACTTAACATATTTGTGTTCAACTCTATGCTCCTATATCAACATTTCACAAAAAATACTATATATCTTCACCCCATGATCCTTTTCTACAATTAATCACTAGTGCAGAATAGGGTTCCAATCTCAGTTGGGAACCCCATTTATTCCTAGTTTCCCAATCGGGATTGCCAGCCCAAGACTAAATGCCCACCCTTTAGCTCCGGTTATAGAAATCGGGACTAAAAATGGACGCTAGACCTTACCCTAGGAAAGGAACCTTTAGTCCTGGTTGGTGTTTCCAACTGGGACTAAAGGTGTTTCTTTTCGTTTTCTTTCATTGCATTTTTTTCAGTTCTATTTATTTTAGTTTCAGTTTAGTTATTCATATGAGAATTGTACGCTGAAATATGATGTATGAGAATTCAACGATGAGATATATACCACATTAAAATATAATGTATGAGAATATATATATATATATATATATATATATCTTAATTTTGATGTCCTAATTTACAATAGTTCAATGATGAATTTGGCTTTGTCACACTTTTAATTCAGTGAAGTGTCGGTCACCGATCTTGTATCCAACAATGTCATCGATGAAGTGCAACGTATAAATAGTGCACTCTTCGTTGCTTCACAACTATGGGCACAGGGTGTACTAACAATGTTTAACAGTGCTCGAGCAGTCGGTGGGTCATCCCTCTTAGTGGCAAGCTCATTTGCCTGAAATCCTTTTGTAGTTAGTGTTGGGCCTTCATGAGCATATTTCCACTCACAACCCAATCCATCCATTGCCTGGTTTAGAATGGCTTCGAAACTACACCTTGCGTAGGTCATGTCATACTTCTCTACCTGTAAGTGTTGTCAGAAAATAGGGTTATGAGAACCAAAATTTAGAGCATATAACAACAAATCTTGGTATATGCTATGATTTTGACTTAGACTTTACCACATCATTTCGATTGATTTGAGCCATGTGTGCACAAAAGCCCTGAAGATCATGACACATATTGAGATTTATAGCTTGTACCTTCACGGAGGACGGAGTAGGAAGAGTGATCCCAATATGGCTAGCCTAGTTGTGCATGCCATGACAATATATTTTTGTGCAATACCCTGGTGGGATGCCTTTACTCCCGCCTCTGAGATTTATACAACACCGCGACTGCGACCGCGACCACGACCATGACCCATCCTAGCGGCAATGGAGAAGGAAATTTGACATTAGAGTTCTTGACCATTATCTACATGAAAGGTTTGAACATCCACTTCCTCAACCCCGAAATAGGAGAGTCTCTCTTTAAGCTAAATGACTAGGTCAATTACCTACGATACATATAAGAATCATAAAACTTTGTACCCATATAATATAATAAGAAACATATTACTTAACTTACTTTTCTTAGATGATTCATCAGTACATTCGGCAACATGGGATCAAAACCCATCAAACTACAATAGTCGTTGAAACCTATGACTTCCGCGGTGGTGGGAGACAACGTCCAACCATCTTTTCTCACTACATATATAATCAAATTTGGTATACACGCATAATCAAATGTGGTCTATATACATAATCAAATGTGGCATAAATACATAATCAAATGTGGTATACATACATAATCAAATGGCATATATGCATAATCAAATGTGGTATATATACATAATCAAATGTGCCATATATACATAATCAAATGTGGAATATATACATAATCAAATGACACATATACATAATCAAATGTGGTATATATACATAATAAAAAACATAAACATATATCATGAGCTGAAATTTCCAGTCCATACAAAAAAATTGCAAGGGAAGAATCAAATCACCTCTCGTGGGGGTGGCGGGGGCCGGGGTTGATGGCGTAGGGGCGGCTGGAGTCCAGGGCAGAGGGGAGCTGGAGTCGAGGGTGGAGGGGTCCAGAGTCGAGGCCTT
Organism: Microstegium vimineum; assembly: GCA_022036555.1. NCBI lineage: Eukaryota > Viridiplantae > Streptophyta > Magnoliopsida > Poales > Poaceae > Microstegium > Microstegium vimineum. The sequence continues at coordinate 30,671,040 of CM039121.1, forward strand.
GAGGTGGTTGGAGTCGAGGGTGGAGGGGGGCGGGTTCGTGGGCGAGGGCGGGCGGAGTCATGGGCGTAGAGGCATTGTGGTCGAGGGCGGATGGGGTCCAGGGTCGAGGGCAGAGAGGCGACCAGAGTCGAGGGCGAGGGCAGAGTTGTAGGTGAGGGTGGTCGCATACATATATATGGCTGGCCCCTATAGTCCGAGTTGGTGACTCAACCTAGGACTAAAGGCCTTTAGTCCTGGGTGATGGCTCAAACCGGGACTAAAAGGTTGGTGATCCAACTCGGGACTAAAAGCTTTTAGTCCCGAGTAGTGGCTCAACCCGGGACTAAAGGTCAATTTTTGGCGCACATTGAAACTGTTGCCTTCTGGTAGCTTTGTTTCCTGCCCATTTTTTTTATTATCTTTAGTGGTTTGTTAATACAATTTAGCATCTAATAAACCTACTAAAATAATTATGGTACACATACCACATTCATCCTATCAAAGTAGTACACCAAAATAATAAACCTACTAAAATGAATTTATGGATGTCATAGTAATGAAATCATACAAATGGCCCTAAGTAAAACATAAATAATAATCGCTATACTCATTTTTGAAAAATACTATAAATTCCTTATTTTCTAAACAAATGAAATTAAAAACCCTAAATTTTCTATTTCTCTAGCTAAATCATGAAATATGCAATGCGTTATAGCAATGAAAGGTGCATACTAGTTTTAATAAACTAGTTTTAAGCTCCTTACATCCAAAAATGCAAACTAACAAGTGATTTTGAGCTAAAATGGTGAACAATCATAAAAAAATCTAGAGCTAGTACAAAACCATATAGAAGCAGAAGAAACAGAGAGCTGAAATTTAAATTGGCTCGGGGTTGAGGAGTAAGAAGGGCAAACATATATAGCCTGGCAACAATCTGTCCTGGTTGCTTCTCAAAACCAGGACTAGTCCCTGTTGGAGCCACCAACCGGGACAAAAACCGCCCGGTGCTATCCACTAACTGGGACTAAAGGTTGCCCGTTGCCCCGCGCTACCACCGTAGCCGTTAGATAGAGGACTTTAGTATGATTAGTATATAGAATTGGGACTAATTTATCTATTACTTCTGGACACAAAATTTTCTGATGCTAAAGGTAAAATCCGATGCAGATCAAAAGTCTGTTCTCTAGTAAATAGTCATATGCATATGTACTGTACTCGCAACTATCTTTGAGGTTAGATGATGGTCTGTGATCTTCTGTTGATGATTGGCTCTTCTTGCGACTCTAATGAACATACATATTGTAGTTGTATCATGGTAAACTTGCTAGCTACTCCTTCTGTCTCTAAAAAAGTCATTCTCGCTTCAAAAAAACCAATAATTTTAAAATTTGACCAAATATATTTTTATGATTCAGAGTTCTTGGACATCGTTAAATATACTTTTATAATAAACTTATTTAGAGATATAAATGTTGCACGTATTTTTTATAAATCTAGTTAAAGTTAAGAAAGTATTACCAGCACAGTTTCTATAGCGACTCTTTTTAAGGTTCGGGGAGAGTATATTTCAAGTGGTTGTGCATGTACTCCCTCCATTTCGAATTACCAAGTCATTCGAAAAAAATGGATAGTAAAAATATCTCAAGTTTGATTAAAATTGATGTTATTTGAACCTGGAGACTTGGTTTGGGTGCATTTGCGTAAGGATCGTTTTCCTGAACAACGCAAGAGCAAGTTGCAGTCCCGAACTGATGGTCCTTTCAAAGTGATTCGCAAGATCAATGACAATGCATATGAAATTGATCTTCTAAGTACTTATGGTGTGAGTACAAGTTTCAATGTTGTCGATCTATCTCCATTCTTTGGATTGGACGAGTTGAGGATGACTCCTTTTCAAGAGGGGGAGATGATGAGGACATCCCAACCATGCACGCTAGCTCAAGACCAAAGGATACAAATCAAGGTCCAATTACACGAAACCGTGCAAAGCTTCTCCAAAAAGAGGTGAACTCACTCCTAGCTGAAATTAACTATAATATACATGAGAATGTTATAATATCTAAGTTTTCTACCTTGATTATGCTTGGGTTTAAAGGGGAGGAAGAATCGGACCAGTGCAGAACAGATCAGTGGAGGACATTCTTATCTCTCAGGATGAATCGGACCAATGCAGTCTAAAATGGACCAGTTAAAGAAATACTCATATCTCTCAGCTCCAAGAAGCTTTTGAGATCTGTGAGGACATTTTAGAAATATCTTCAAGTCTACTTTCCAATGCAACAAACCCCACCCCATTTGGACGTGTCAATCTTGATACACGATTTAATCAATACTACTCAGAAGGCCAACAGTTTCGCAGGACAGAATGTTGGTTCAACTTCTCCTGCAAAACTGTACCATTCTATAATGTTTTGTGATGCATGGTATACATAGGTGGAAATCTTGTTAAGTCTATTTTCACACCCAACAAACGGTTCGTCAATTGGACTTCTAAATAAGGAGTTATGATCAGTTTAGTGGAAACTACTCTGGAGGCCAACAGTAACGCGAGACCACTTCGGAAAGCTATCTCGTGGTGACCTTTCACATAGCTCATATTCAGAAACTCCTTTTTATTTTCACACCTATCTAGGAGGGTTGTTCCTAGTATAAATATCCTTGTACTCCCAAGCAAACGCAATTTTTGATAATTTGATAAACAATCACATATTGCAGCCGAGCTGCCGAGTGCCTTACTCAAACCTTTGTTCTTCCTTGTTCTTCTTGGACTTGTGAAGTGATTCCTCTAGAATCCCCTACTTTGTGCTCTACGGATTCCGTTCGGCTGCGCCGTATTGTGTGGGTTAGTTCCGGATTGTGGTTTTGCGGTCGTTCGGAGATCGAGTCAAAGTCTTCGCGGTTTCGGGGCCTCTCTCCCCTCGCTTGGTCGCATCCAACCTTGGACAGGTATAAAGCTAGTTATCCCCCGCTGTTCGCAGCAAGTTATCTCTTGATTCGTGACCTACTATCGTGAAGATCGGGCCAATCCCTTACCGATCCATATCGGGTCTTGTCACACAAACACTAAGAAAGGAAAGCTTCCATAAGGTGATACTGTACCATCACTCCTCAATAATTAAGGTAACATCTCAAGGTAAGTGACTATCACTTTTATAAGCTTCTCCTTGATTCTATCATGCACATAAATAAAGAGACAAACACGTATGAGTTACAACTCCAATTAATCCAACCTGATTAATGCAACATGTCTATTCCTTTAATCTTTGTTCATAGTACAACTTTCTTGATCTCACTGTCTTAACCATATGAGCTAAAATGTTGCACATCCAATATTTAAAAGATAATAGTCATAAAGAAAGATATATACACAGATAGACTATCCTTCCATAGGTTGAGCAATCTGATCTGACAAATGTTTTTAAATGCTATACTCATGCTCATCTTTTGCTCTTATCACCCATCAGCTTTATCTTGCTCACTATGCTTAAGGTTAGAGAAGAATGAATAGACTTTTGGTTCTGTTGGTGTTTTCCACCAACAGGGCCCATGCACTTGATCTCTGCCATGTCTCTATGAGTAGGACACATTTTGAGCAACATGGAGGAGTTTTCCAACTCCCAAATTCACCAAGTGAAGGACCTGGATCTATGAGAACATACACATTGAGCAAGATGTTGCCAGCTTCCATACTTAACGCTTCACTTTGAACTGCTGGGCAAACAGAGAACATGGGTGACACTGTATCAAGAGGTGCAGTTATCAAGGTCTCCACCTGGAATCAAATGATGCACCTAAAGAATGAACACGGTGAGAAGTCTTGTTCAGAGGACTCAAAACACTGAACCCTCGTCGGGAGGTAAAATCGGTAATTATCTATATTTATCTTTTCTACATTAGTTTTCCTTTTTCCATCATTTGTATAATCATTTTCGTTTATCATATTTACTTTTCTGCATTACCATTGCAAATATTTGTTTGTTGCATGGCATCATAAAATGTAAAGCCCCATGTGAGTAGACTTGTGGCTTAAAACCCATAGGTATATTCATTGTGGTGGCATAAAAATAAAATAAATATGTTTTCATCTTATACTAAAAATATAAAAATAGTAAGTGTATGATCCTGTAAAATAAATGAAATTTATTAGAGGAAGCTCGATAGGATCAAAGCTAGAGATTTATGGCTAACACTTAATCAGTTCCACAAGCTTTGTTGTCTATTTGAGCTCCACATTATTCAAGGATCAAAGGAGGCTAGCAGACAGAGGTCACCCTACCCGCTATCAGAGTGTTGTCTCAATAGTCACTCCGACGAATACACCTCTGCTAACTGTCAGCCACATCAAAAGAAATTACGTCAAAATCTAGCTTGGGGGAGAGCACCCCCATGTATCCAGCTAAGTATTTCTACTTATCAGTTTTTATATACTCTGCCAAAATAAAAAGATGCATAATTATAGAAACTCAAATAAATATTCCTTGCTCATATATATATGTGTATATATATATGTGTGTGTGTGTGTGTGTGTGTTTAGTCTTTAAGTTTGCTAATAAATAATAGGAGAGAATAAATAATGTTTGCTATGCTAAAATGAACCCCTATGATAAGCTCTTACATGGAGATGATGAATAGTTGCTCTACCATAATTCCTTTCAAGTATCTAGTTTTCAAATTTGAACTCTCTCTCAAGTTCAGGCATGACTATTATGATTTGAAATTTACTCTAAACCTGAACTTGTGGGTAGAGTACTTGATCTAAAGTCTAAGTCGTTGACGGATATGATATGGAAAGGTTTGAGCTGCTATTTATCTGTTCCTAGAGATGCTAGAATTCTGGAGAATTATCTTTTGAAAACCTTTAAAATGTTGCATGATGAGTTCCTGTATGACAAGAGTTTAAATTCCTACCACAACCTTATATACATGCTTATTAGATCAGGAAACCACACACTTACATTTACTACTTATGAGCATTGAGTGTGGTCAAGCTGTGTAGACCCATAGGAGCTGGTCATGCGGTTAAAATCATGATCCACTTAGGAGCTGAGCATTGAGTTAATCTTTGCTCAGGGACAAACAAAAGGTAAGCTTGGGGGAGTTGTTGACGGTCCTTAAGTACCAATTTTAACTGTCAACTAAACATGGAAAAGGATCCATATGCAATTCACATCTAGATATAGGGGGGTTTACTAATGAAATTCCACAAGTTTTGGTGAATGTCTATTTCTGCAGGGGGTTATCAGGAAATACCAAGGAAAGACCCACATATCATGTTTACATAGAGATAATTATCAACCACACAATTTTCTGTACTCTAGAAGGTTCCAGAAGACAGAACGAACTGGAGGCGGATCGGGCCCAGAGCCAGGGCGCCCGCACTAGCCCCTAGGGCGCCCGCCCTATGCCAGCATCCAATCAGGCTCTACTTCGCAGATTATGCTCCACCGCCTTTGAGGATGAATCTAAATCATTCATATAGGTCGGTTTGATCCAACGGCCCACGTTCATTTGAGGAGGCTATATAAGCAAGGCCCCTGACCCCCTGAGGGGGACCCCCATTATCATAATTCATAGAGAGAGCAAAAGCTAGGGTTTGGAGGTGGGAGGTGTCCCTCGAATGGTTATCCTCTCTTCTCTAAATTAGATTAGATCTAGATAGTAGAGAGATCGAGAGCGAGGGAATATTAGAGGAGATGCCAGCCTGTCGTTGCCTCCTCCGGTTGTACTTCGACATGATCAAGCTCTAATCAAGCTTGCTCCTGAGATAACTCTGGTAATCTACTTCTTATTTCATTGAGCAAATACTATTTATGTGCTTCTAGTTTGCAACTCTTCAGAGTACTTTAATCTATAGGACGCTATAGGTTAGAGGAGTAGCATAGGTGTAAGCGTGGTGCTTAGGCCTAGATTACTTGTGAATGTCCCTACATTCCGAACCCATGGTAGTAGCACAGAAAGTGATAGTTATGTCGTTACCTTTGTATCCCACATCCTGTTTGTAGGGCTCGCAGCACTGGCATGCCTAGGGTTAAGCATCCTCTGTGGTGTCTCTTTTCCTGTGGTACGTCCCCAGATATAGATATATCTCCTTGAGATTAGAAGTAGAGAAACCCTAGTTATCCTCTTTATTCTCCTATTATCGCCCCTACACTAGATTGTTCTCCCTTACCTTTAACCTTGTTTTCACCTTATCTTGTTCTTACCATATACTTTATTTTCACCCACTTATCTTTTCTGGTTAAGTTAGAGCATAGATGATTCTCCTATTTCCCTGTAGATATGATATTTAAACCCGTCTCGGGTGAAAGCTACAATGGTATCTGTGCGCTTGCGGATTTATTTGTGTGCGTCTAAAATACCCAACACAGGGGATGGTGGTGAAGATGCAATGACGAGGGGACATACGAGTGGTGGTGTTGCAGGCCAACGTGATGTGGCATATCAACAACCCTATTATTGCTTCAAGAAGATGCATGTAGTGCGCAATGATGATCTTCATGAGATCCAATGGAGATGCACACAAATAGTTAATTATACTGTTCACATGGCAAGGCAAAGTAGGCTACGCACTTTCAGTTGATGCGAGGTGTAACATATACAAGCGATATAGCTTCATGGAGAGGGAGAACAATATATCTTCATATTGATATAGCTCAATCTTAGAGATTAAGATTAGAAAACCATGTACAAGCTTTAGATACATTATCATAAATACAACATAGGCAATGAACAAACTTGTCGTTCATAGCAAAATAATGTTAAAATACAAATACATTGCATAAGTTATGTCATACTTATGTTTATAAAACATTAGTGCTATAAAACTGATATGATAGAGTTCATTGGGAGTACAACTTAGTCGACATAGTCTATATGGGTGCGATTGGTTTCTTGTTGCATTAAGCAACATAAACCAACAATGTGTGTGTCTTGTTGACCAATACACATAGTAGTGCTTAGTAAGATTGTGTTTGATTACTTAATTGTATTGCATGTGTTTATCTCTATGTTTTATTATAACCATATAGGTTGGGGCGAAATTGGTTTGAGAAAATCTTGTAGTTAGTGATCATTTTTTGTATGGTGATACAATTTTGCTTTTAATCAAAACATCAAAGTTGTTATTTTATTACTTTAGAAAAAACATTTTTACCTTTTTAATTGTTTTTTTTATAAAAGGGGGAAATCTCATTCTAACTGTTTTCATATTTTGTATTAGTGTTCCAAGTGTATTCATCCCTAAGGTTAGGAAAGTGAGAAGATTCCAATTTTATGGACCCTATTACCTTGTGCAAGCCTACAATGCTTAATATGCCAAATTTTTCATACTAGCTAAAGAAACTTTTGAATTGTTTGAATAGAGTGGAAGCTAGATACAAAGTAATGCACTACACAAACAAGATACAAACTAATACATGAAATTAAATGCAACCTAAATGAACTTTATGCAATCTTGATCTACAAATGGACTCAACAGCTTGTGACTAATTAAGTACGTGCAAATACACATGTCATGAGTGGTAAGTAAAACATAATCTAACCTATGTAAAATTGTAACCAACTTGTGAATATGTCAAGACAACTTTTGTAAGCAACTAAAGGGAGAGGCATTGTAAATTGTGTGTAGGTTTATTGTGGTGGCATTTGTCCATTTACATTATATTTAAGTTCTTTGCTTGGTACAAGTGTCAATATTTTTCAAGAGGTGCTATTTTTTCTTGTAGTTGATAATGAGATGACTATAACATAACGTTATGAGCCTCTAGACAAAAATAAAATCTAAAAGTTCTCCTAGTGAAGTGGAGTTCTCCTAGTGTTTTGGTATTCAAAATTTAGTATAAAATTTTCCTACTAAATATCTCCTAGTGAGAATTTCCATGTGCTATGACTACTTAAAAACACTAGAAGTACACTATTTTGGTAGTGAGATATGTGAGTGTTTGTGTATCAATTCATTGATGTTCATGGGCCATATTGGTCCACGGGAAAAAATTTTACTCCACTAAAAAACTGCTATGATTGGTCGGTGTATGCAGACTTAGTATTATCTGGTGATGACTCTGTCCAATGGTCCAACAAAGCCCACTTCTTTTTCTTAAATTACATAAATAGACCAATTTACATATTTTCATTCACTCCGGTTGTAAAAATAGTATTTTATTTTTGTGGGGTCTTGACATGCATACCTTTGCCTTCAACTTTTCTACAATATTACCTCGGTCATAAAATATGTAGAACTATAAATGTCAACAACTTCTATATTATTGAGATTGAAAAAAGTATAAATTAAGCATAGACAAATGCAGGATGAGAATATGGGAGACACTTGTCACCCCTACCAAGTTGCCCACTTTTTATTGTGCCTATGTGAAAGTGCATTTAGCCCCTTAGTGGGTTTTTGATGATTGAATGACAACACGATTAAAGATCTAGCATGTTCCCTTAGTGTTAGATAGGTAATTGGTTATCTCACAGGTGTTTGGTTAAAATGAATATAGTTGTTGATGTTTCTTAGAGCACACGAGTAAATTAATTATCCGCAAGCGCACAGATAAACAACGATGTAGCACTTCACCGAGATAACCTAGTTTTAAATATCGAACCCAAAGGAACGGCGTATGAGGATGACTAAGTCTATATTAACTTAACCCGTTTCACAACAAAGTATAGATAACAATTGATAAGAGGAGAAAGAACCAAGGACTTTCTAGTTCTGGTCACTGGGTAAGCTTTATCTTTTATGATCTTTAAGGATGTGTAACACCCTAAAATTTCAATTAGCAAATTAGGTTGGAATTTAAATTGATTTAGCTTTGATTTGATTTAATTCAAACAATTTTGTGATCATAGAATTAAATAAAGAAAATAATAAAACAAATCTCATGCTAGGGTTCAACTTGTATGTGCATAGCATGCCTCTGCATTTTCTTTGTGTTGATTGGTTTTCAAAACTCAAAGAAATAATTCAAAACCCCTTTTGAAAATCAGTTTGAAAAATATTTGGAAAAGCAAAAGAAAGGAAAAAGAAAAAAAAAACCCTCTCTCACCCTCCCTCCCTCCTTTCGGCCTACCGGCCCAGCCCGCAGAGGTCCCTCTCCCCCTCACCTTTCCCGCATGGGCCGGCCACCTCTCCCCTCGGCCCAGCTCCGTCTTGGCCTCGGCCCAGCCGCGCGCGGGCGCTCCTTCCTCCCCCTTCTCCCGCTGACGCACCGGGCCCGCGCGTCACCGTCCCCTCCCTCTCGTCGACTCCGCTCCGGACTCTGCCTCGTCGTAACGCGCCGCGCCGCGCCGCGTCCGCACCCGTGTGCGCCCCGCAACCGTCGCGCGCCTTCTTCGTGTCGCGTCCGCGTCCGCGTGCGCCCCCGCAACCGCCGGGCGAAGACCCCGCCCGCACTCATCCCCGCGTCGGACTCCTCGGCGTCGTGCCGCAACAGAGCCGCGAGCTCCGCGCGATCTCCTCTCGCGCGTTCATATCCGCGCAGGACTCCCGGCCCTGGCCCTGCAATAAGTAGCGCCGCCCCGCGCCGCTCTTTCCCATCTAGCAACCGAGCTCGCCTCGCCTAGCCCTAGCAGCAGCGCCGCATCGCTCCGCCGAAGCAGAACGCTGCCACCGAGCCACCGCGCTGCGCCTCCAGCCGGCGTAAGCCTCCTCCGAGCCTCGCGTCGTCTTCGCGAAGTCTCTGAACGCCTTCCCTACCCCTTTTTCCTTTCTTTTGTGCTCTGGTTGACCGCGCCGCCGTGTACAGGAGCCCGACGCCGCTGTTCCACGCCGGCCGCCAACCTCGTCCGTCCCCGAGTCCCACCGAGCTCCGAGGTCAGTTCGCCTCCTTCTCCTCTTTCTCCCAGTGCCCCCGGATTGGAAAACCGGGCACCAGGGGCCCGATCGACCTGCGCCGGCGAGCTTCGGCTCTAGCCGGCCATGGCGCCGCCGCCCTGGGCCTCTACTCCGGCAGCCGCGCCGCTCTTCCCCCCCCCCCCCCTGTTCTAATCTAAACCGTCCAAGCTCGATCCAATGGATCTGATCCATCCATACCCCTTCACGTGGCACTTTTGCTAAAGAGCCCCTCGGTTCTTTTAAGTCTCAACCCGCAGTACTAAAGCGGTTTCCAGCTATACTCTTCTCCCTCTGGAAAGTGTATTTCTTTTCCGACCTGTTTTAATTCGAAATTAAATGAAAATCCCTATTTACAGATTTGCCACCGATCTTTAAATGCTTATAATTTGCTCGTTTTAGATCCAAATCGATCCGTTCAAGTTGCGTTAGATTCGTAATTTTATGCTCTATCCAGTAGTAGAGTTTTCATCTATGTTAATTACTTTTGAAAATAAAAGTTAGATTAATTCTTTTAATGCTTTAATCTTGCTCTTTAAAATCTTGTTTAATCTATAGTTTATTCATTTTAGATCCGTTTAGCGTGATTCTCGCGTCTTTGTGATCGTAGTATAGCACAGATCTGTTTTAAAACCTTTTCATAAACCTATTTATTAGGTATGGTGTATTGTTCTAACTATATCTTTGTTGCTTCGTGTATGATGGTTCGGATGATTGCGTGGTGACGTTGTTTGAGTTCAGCCGGTGAGATCTTCGGTGAGCAAGAGTTTTTTGCAGCAGATCAGGACCACCAGGAGCTTTGTGATCAAGGCAAGTTTAACATGGGATCATCCTTGTTACCTATTCACTTTAATTCACCTAGTCATGATTGCATGTGTCTCAATTGACTCCTATTTAGATCTTTACCATAGCTTGTTACCTTGTGCCTTGTCACCTTGGGTTTCTATGCATATGGGTAGCTTTGCTATGCTTTACATGATGAATATTGAATCAAATATTGATTAATGATATGTGCAACAATGAGATAAAAGTGGCTTTTGTAGCAACATGGAATAGGACCCCCACTGTAGGGCAAAAGCTGGGATTTAAATGCAACCATGAGTGCTATAATGGCTCTGGCTCTAGTTAAGTATGAAGTTTGGACTAGCATGCTTGTGGTTCGTGAAAGGCACCTTTGCCGAGCTGGTTATGGGGTATAGCTTGTATGGGGACCGCTGCGGGTGGTACCATCGGGGTGTCCCATATACCCCTTTGCATTGGGTCTGTAGGGTCCGCTACATGTTAGAAAGGGCTTTTGAAAGACTTCATAGTATTCCCTGCCCACTCACCTTGGCAGTGTTTTGGGAGTTGCAAACCCGGGCATATGGGCAACACGGCTTGTGGGTAAAGTGCGTAACCTCTGCAGAGTGTAAATCTATCATGATAGCCGTGCTCACGGTCACGAGCAGCCTGGAAAACTCACAGTGTAGATGATCATGTTGTTTAATTGTTAATGTTGATTACTAATCTTATCATGTGGTTATTAATTCTGTTATGCATAACTAAAGCTAAGTGTTGGTAAAACTTGACCAAGTTAAAAGCGACCGCAGTACAGACAGTGTCAGCCTTTGAGCTTCATAACCCTGTGTTACTCTTGCTGAGTACTTTAAGTGCTCACCCTTGCTTTATCCCCCTCATCAGATGGCTATGAAGACTACCGTGAGGAGTACTAGGCTAGTGGTCAACCAGTCGGCGTTCCCTGTGAAGTGGAGCTTCGTCGCGAGAGTTATCTTTATTTTCGCTGTTATGTTTAAGAATATTATTCATTATGTAATAAGCACCCAATGATGGTACTATTTAAAGATTTGTCGGCTTATGTGTGTGATTGATCTCTGGGCACACATGAGTTATTCGCATTCAATTTTATTCTTAAAATTGGGTGTGACAGGATGATGACTTAAATAAGAGCAGAAAATAGAGTTCTCTTCTACTAAGCACCTACATGCCTGCCAAACCTATTACGAGAAATGGACAATAGAGGAATCAACGTAGCTATAAGAGTCACCTATGCGAGCTACCGTTATCTAGAAAATCAGGGGACAATTGCAAGTAAACTTAGCCTAAGCATCACGCCTACACTACAAATTACATCAATCAAGTAATGATCAAGATCAAAGCACTCAAGAAGAGTTACAAACATAAAGAACAATAAGAGTAAATGCTTACTTGAACCAGAAGTCAAATACCAGGGTATCTCCGAATATAGATCCTGGGCGAGAGGAATTTGATCCCAAAGAATACAGCGATGAAAGAAGAACAGGCAGGCCGGAACTCCGCCAAAACTCTACTCTCCAACTCTAAATCTCTAATCTCTAAATGGAGCTAGATCTACATAGATCTAATCTCTCTTGAATTGCTGCCCTAGATCTACTAGATAGGAATTAGGGTTTCATCTCTTGAGCTTCTGATCTAGCTTGGCTCCAGGGGGGTACAGGCCTCTATTTATAGCCCAGAGGGATGCACATCAGCCGTTGGATCAAACCGACTTAAGGTAGGGCTCAGATTAATCCTCAAAAGCGGTGGAGGAAGCTTACAGAAGATGGCAGCCTAGTGGGCCCAGGGGGTGCCGCCCGACCCCACCTTGTGCCGACCGGCCCCACCTAGTGGGGTCTGGGGCCTCGCTTTGCTCCGGTGTCTGCAGGAACCATATTTTATATGTGATTGATCCATTTATTCTATTTATAATTGCATTAAAAATTGACGCTAATGACCGTCAAGAAGCACACCCACACTTAGGCTTTTACTCGTCTCAAGAAAAAGGTTGGTTAAGGAAAATAAAATTTAAGACATAACTTAAAGATAAACTTTATCATAAAACTTTCCCAAGTTATTTGAAAAGAAATGTATCTCATGATTCTTAAGTGATTGGAGAATAGAATAGACTAAATAGATTCCTTCTTCACTCAATCAAGTCTCTGGAGAGTTTGTAGAATTTTGAAACGAAACCCTGCAAAAGTTGTAAGAGAATACTCTGCTATTTCCTTAGATCAGAATACTTTAATTGTAATTATTCTTCTTTTATTAATCCTTTCCCTATGTTGTCATCCTCTCCTTCTGAGAAGTATGGGCTTTTTCTTCTTCTCTTTTTTTTCAGAGGTACGTCAGACTTTTGTCCCTTTTTAATTCCTCTTGAGGGTGCTTCGTACTTTTGTCCATTTTTAATTCCCTCTATTTTCTCCCATGCATCTTTTGGCATAGATTATTTTCACATATTTTTGCATAATCCTCATACAACTCTTCTGAGGAGGATGATTCAAACATATGAAGTAAAATTATTATTTTATTCAAATTTAAATCTGATCATAGGAGCATAGCAAAGTACTCAACTTGCAATCTTTCAACGGTTTTTGAATTTAAAGAATAAATGCTCTAGAGATGAGATATCATGAATTAAGTTCTCACATCTTACTATATCTTATTCTCAAATCTCAAACATCTTAAGTAGTCATATTTATTTTTAAATGAATTGTAACATGACTTGCGGGAAAAGTATTATTTAAGTTTATTCTTAAGCTATGAATTAAATTATCTTTTTAGCAAATCAAAATATTTAAGCATGTGGATTTCAATTTGAATTAAAGTAATAATTTGTAAAGTGTATAACTCAAACCTGACCGTGGAAGAAGTGGGACGGGGGATGCCGGGTCCGCTTTGTCGGGTGTGGTTTTTGTTTGATTCTTTTTTCTGAATTGCATTAACTTCCGAGCTCGTTTTATTTTGTGGTCGTAGTGTGTCTCTCTCACACTTGTTTTCTTTCCTATATTCTTTTCTATGCAACATGTGGAGACAAAACACACATACCAAAAATATAAAGAGTAGAGTGGATAGTAAAAACATTGAAATCAATAGGGCACTTTATTAATGATTAAGCAAACACTCTAAACAAATGAATTTAAAGACTGAAATTAAAATTTAACTAAGACACACTTTAACTTTAAAACAGTAAATTTAACTAAGGCCTGCCCT